>CM035420.1:98955677-99408177 GCA_020310875.1 Ceratopteris richardii
CTTGGAAAACATGTTTGTGAAGGCTGTATTTTGGACAAAATGCAGCGTTCCTCCTTTCCAAAAGATGGTTCAGTTCGGGCTACACAGAAATTGCAGCTTGTACATAGTGATGTTTGTGGTCCTATGCAGACACCCTCTTTTGGAAATTACCTTTACTTCGTGACTTTCATTGATGATTTTTCCAGGCATGCATGGGTATATCCACTCAAAGCAAAGTCCGAAGTGTTCATGTGCTTTAATCAGTTTTTGGGTTTGGCTGAAAATCTGTCAGCATGTAAAATGGGCACCCTCTGTTCTGATCGAGGGGGGGGGGGGATATATGTCTTCTGATTTTAATGCATTTTTGGATGAATGTGGGATAAAACACAAGTGTACAGTGCCATATACACCTCAACAGAATGGAGTTGCTGAACAAAAGAACAGGTCACTCACGGAGATGGCGAGGTGCATGGTCAAAAGTCAGGCTTTACCACATAGTTTCTGGCTTGAGGCTGTCATGTGTGCAGCATATATACTGAACAGGTGTCCCACTAAACTCTATCACTCCATATGAGGCTTGGCATGACCGCAAGCCATCTATTGCTCATCTGCGTGTTTTTGGTTGTTCGACATATGCACTAGTGCCTGAACAACATCGCAGAAAATTGAATGATAAGGCAGTAAAATGTATTTTTGTTGGGTACAGTTCTGAAAGTAAAGGCTATCGTCTGTATCATCCACAAACTAAACACATTCTGGTTAGCCATGATGTTGTCTTTGTGAAAGATGCTATTCAGCCATTGCTTTCATGTACTAAGGAGACATCTCTTAGCTCCAAAGACATATATGATACTTTGATGCCTCTTTTTATAGGTGGACAGTCTAGTGCTGGTCCTAATGAGGCAACTTCTTAGCCTTTGCAGGCTTCATATGATGATGCAGATCATTCCATTTCTGATGCAGATTTACATGATGCACTTGTCGATGAGAGAGCTGATATTGAGCAGGCAAAAACTATGCCAAAATGGCTAGTGCAGACTTTGCGTGACAACAAATTAGATGCACCTTTGTCATATCGTACTCATTCAGGCTATCATAGTGCCTCCTTTGCATCAGATTGCTATGCTATGGCTGCGTCTAGTCTCTGTGATGAGAATGAGCCTGTTTCTTTTGATGAAGCACAGAATTCAGAAATTTGGATGGATGCTATGCAATCTGAATATGATGCTATAATGAAGAATGGTACATTGTCTTTATGTGACTTGCCTCCTGGCAAGAAGGCCATTGGCACTTAGTGGATATACAAGCTGAAGTGTAAACCTGATGGTACAGTTGACATGTATAAGGCTAGGCTTGGTGCAAAGGGTTATGCGCAGGAAAGAGCCATTGATTTTGATGAGACCTTTGCACCTACATGCCGTATGACTACTGTTTGGAGCATTTGTGCACTTGCAGCCCATCATGGTTGGAATGTACATCAGTTGGACATTAAAACAACATTTTTGAATGGTGACTTGCATGAAGAAGTGTATGTTTTTCAGCCCCGTGGCTTTGTGCAGAAAGGGCATGAAAACTAGGTGTGTAGGTTAAAGAAGGCATTATATGGTTTAAAGCAAGCACCACGTGCTTGGTATGAGAAGATACATGCCTATCTGGTTGCACATGGTTTTGTGAACAGTCCAACTGAAAGCACCTTATATGTTAAGCGTGCTAATGATGTGCTTCTGATCATTGTTGTCTATGTTGACGACATGCTGCTCACTCGTCCTATTGAGAAGCATATTGCTGATTTCAAGGCTGATTTGCATACCTCATTTGAGATGTCTGATTTGGGGCATTTGCATCACTCTTTGGGCATTCAGTTTATGCAGGTTGATAGTGGAATGGCTTTGTGTCAAACAAATATATTGACACATTATTGCAGCGTTTTGGCCTTGAAGACAGTAAGCCTATTGCCACTGCTATGGAGACAAGTTTACGATTGAGTCTTCATGATGCTGGAGATGCATTTGATGCTATTCTATATCAGTAGGCTATTGGATGCTTGATTTACTTATGCATTACTCGGCTAGATATTCAGTTTGCTGTCTCATAGATGAGCAGGTTTATGCATTGCCCAGGAGTCACACATTGGAAGGTGGTTAAGCGTAAGTTTCGCTACTTGAGTGGTACTCGGCAATTTGGGTTGATTTATCCCAAGGGGGATCACTACCGCCAGATTTGCATGCTTTTTCTGACTCAGATTGGGCTAGTTGCTATGACACTCGTGTGTCCACCAGTGGTTTTTGCTTCATGCTTGGTAGCTCATGTATATCTTGGTTGAGCAAGAAGCAGCCTACTGTGGCCACTTCCAGTTGTGAGGCTGAGTATAGGGAAGCTTTCACAGCGACTATTGAGTGTGTGTGGCTCAAACGCCTTATGGCTGATTTGGGTGTTGGCCAGTCTTCTGCCACCACCATCTTCACTGACAGTCAGAGCGCATTGGCAGTTGCGAGGAACCCTGTGTTCCATGCTCGCACTAAGCACATTGAGGTGCATTATCACTATGTTAAGGAGAGGTTCTCTGCTGGGGAGATCAGCTTGGCATATGTGCCCACGCAGGAGAACGTAGCAGACCTTTTCACGAAGGCTCTCCCTAGGGAGAAGTTTGAAGCTTTCCGCAAAGCTTTGGGCTTACTTCCTTTTGTGGAGTGATTTCCACATAGCTTGGCACTTCCTTATACATGAGTGTCAGCTCCTTGTTCACCGCATCACTCCCAAGGGGGATTTGTTGATATATTTAGGTAGTGATGTGTGTGAACACTCTAGGACCGTCGGGGCACTTTTTTCCCTCTTTAGGAGGTTTTTTTCCCCCGGCTTGTATATATGCCTATTGTCCTAATGGGCTATCTTTGTACATTGTCTAGTAATACATTGAGTATTGTGTGTTTGTGCTCCAAGCTTCTTCTTCTTCCTTGTGCTGTTCGCGTGCTCCCAGAGACATCTAACTCCAATAAGTTCGACCTCTGAATGCACTATTCTAGTGATTGTGTAGGCAATTTCATCCTTTTATGCCAAACATATGTATAGGTTTCCATTCCCAACTACAAGGGCCTCCTCTTCTACAAAAATGCTATGAGATTGAGGTGTTTGAATAAGTAGAACTTCCACAGAAGATGTATTACCTGAAGTGGAGGAATCTACATCCATTAGTGCTCCATTAATGAAATGAGTCTAAATGAGTAATAGTGATGCTTACGGTAAACCTCTATACAAAGTATGCTAAAAAATATGAAATTAATGTAGCTTGTAGCTCAAGAGGTAAATCGAATTGTGCATATGAACTAAATGAATACCAATAGAAATGATGGATGAACCAGAGGTCTAGCGTCTGTAGTTCCTAGCGTTAGCAAACACTTGATCTTGCTCCACATTCTCATAAGCTTTGTAATTGATTCATAATTTTGATAAAGCCTCATAATTATTCATAAGATCTCGTAAATGTTCGTAATGTTTTGCAAAAAGACACAATAAAAAAATAAGTACATTTGTAAATAATAAAAAACACACATTTATATACTAATTCTTTCCTATCTTTCTCTCTCTCTCTCTCTCTCTCTTTCTTGCTCTCTCTCTCTCTCTCTTTCTTTCTCTCTCTCTCTCTCATTTGTAAGTCTGCCATTCCATTCTTCTACAATGACATCTCCCTCTTCATGTGCACAATGGCAACATCACTCTGTCCACCTCTACACTTTTCAACAAAGGAATCTCTCTCTCTCTCTCTCTCTTTCATATCTTCTTACTCTTTGTTTGTCCACTTTAACTTGAATTTCAGGTGTGCAATGTTGGAACAAAGCAATCCCAAATTAATGATTAAAAAGAGTTTAAAGCAAGTCAATGATCAGATTGAAGTGAAAGAAGTCATTTGAGAGAGTGAAGATATTTCAGAATGATAGCTTGTATACATATGTACATTACAAGTGGAAATTCTTGTACTATAAGTAATCCTTAGGATGATAAGGAGTAATGTAATAGATGCGGGATAAGTCTAGAACCATATGTATATAAGTCAATGATGTAAAGAAATACATGTGAGAGTCATTAGAGGATAAGTGTCATAGAGATAGATGTGAAGAGAGTCATCTTCAAAAAATACTGACGCATATTTCGTAGATTTCTCTCAATCTCATCATGTGGATCAGAAATCTGTTTGTACACATCTAATCTAGAAGCTAATGAAGCTATGTTCAAAGTTTCATGGTCTAATTCCTTTCATGCTATGAGTATGATCAATAGGAACATGTGTATGTAAAGTCTGCACGTAGTCTTCTCAGAGTTGTGCACTTTTTCCTGTCAATATTTTTGCTTAGATCTCAGTGCAGAGTGTAAAGTTTTTTATGATTGAGCATTCAAAATCTAAGTTAAAACGCAAGAAATCTATGGCTAAAAGCATTTAGCAAAACCGGATCTGTGCTGTGAGAAATCAACTTTAGAAGTTACCTATGTCAAAGTCGCTTGTTCAGGAAGACAGTTTCTGACATACTTTTGGTCTTAAGAACCAAATTAAAGTTTTAATGATTCTTTTGAAGGACTAATGGTTGATATTATTGCGCAAAGGAAGTGTGGAGATATGTGTATCATTGGTTTGAAGAAATCTGAAGATATGTGCAGGTAATGAAGTCAATCATTGAAGCAGACTGTTGAAGAATGAAGATTTTCACTCAGAGAAGTGATAGTTGAAAGAATTGGTAAATGAAGATAACATTTGTGTAAAGTTTGGTCCATAACTGATATAGAGGTGATCTTAAATCAGTATAGATCAAGCCTTTGGAGATTTAGAGGTCTCCAACAGTGGTATCAGAGCTGAAGGTGCAATACAAGTGAAGTAAAGGCATTGGAAGTCCCGACTGCTGGAGATATTGAAGTTCCTTCTAATTAAAGGTGGACAAAGCCAAATTCTTGAACATAACCTGCAGAAGTACAAAGTACGAGTTCAAAGGATCAAGAAGGATTAAAGCTTCATATCAAAGCTACATTCTATTATCATAAATCATAGAAATTGCAAACACAGAAGATCAAAGATGGGAGAAAGCTTGCAGATTGATAAGCTAGATAGGGAGAACTATCCAGCTTGGTCCATGAGGATGGAGGCACACCTCATGAGCAAAGATTTGATGGCCTTCATTACAGGAGAAGAAGAAAAGCCTGAGTTTGAAGATCCTAGTGTTCCAACTAGGGAGGAACTTGCAGGTTTAAAGAATTGGATGAGAAAGGATGCTCAAGCTAAGAGCATCATTTACATGGCTGTAAATGATTATCTTTTACCTCACATTAGAGGATTGGAAAGTGCAAGAGATGTGAGGAATGCTTTGGAAGAGCATTTCCAAAACACAACCAAGTCTAGGAAGTCTTCATTATGGGCAGAGTTCACAACTTTCAAGAAGAAGAGCTCACAATCAATTTCTGATTATGTGGCAAGGATGAAGGATATTGTAGATAGCTTGGGAGTAGTAGATGAAGACATTGAAGAGGATAAGTTGGTGAGGCAAATACTTACAGGTCTGAGAGGAGATGAGAAGTGGAAGCCTTTCATATTGTCCATAGAATTGTCACTAGATCACTTTACTCCTGATCTTAATCAATTGCTAGGACACATGCTAACTTTTGAGCAGGACATTAAGGGAGACAATGATAGGAGTGCAATTCAAGCTATGTACTCCAAGGACAAGAAATTGAATGGCAAAGGGACGCACTCAACTGATGATGAAGGAACTTCAAGTCAAGCTAATTTTACAAAAGGAAAGATGAACTTCAGAGGTAAAGAGGAGTTAAGAACAAAGATAATACTAAAGCTTGTTGGATTTGTGGCAAAACCAATCATTTGGCAAATGATTGTTGGTATAACAATCAAAATGGTGGAAGTAATAACCAGAGCTTCAATCAAAGAGGTAGAGGAGGCAGAAACCAAAGAGGCAACTTCAGAGGAAGAGGTGGTAGGACATCATATGCTAGAGGAGGTGGAAGAAGTTTTCAATCTTAGTCCTACAACAATAATTATTTTAATTATGCATCAGATCAAAAGGATGACATGACTTATCTTGAATGCGACTCATGAAGCAATAGGAGAAGATCAAAGGGTGTTTTATATTGACTCAGGATGTAGCAATCATCTGAGTGGCAATATATCATTGATGATTGATATGGAAGCAAAGGTGAATGGACATATAGTTCAAATAGGTGACAACACCAAGCATAAAGTGGAGAGCATTGGATCAGTGAAGACAAAGAGTGGAAGTACACTCTTGAGCAAGGTACTTTATGTTCCTACTATTCCTAAAAACTTGATAAGTGTAGGGCAAATTGTGGAGAAGGGATATGAAGTCAGATTCACAAATGATGGTGTTTATGTGCAAGATCCAAATCAGGGATATAGAAATATTATTGCAGGTAAAAAGGAAGGAAGGTTGGACAAATCAGAAGTGTTCAAGACATTCAAGCATTATCATGCTTATGCAGAAAGGATTACAGGACAAAAGTTTAAGAGGTTGAGGTCAAATGGAGGGGGAGAGTATTTCTCTAAAGAGTTTGATGATTATTTGTGGAATGTAGGTATAAAAAGAGAAGTAACTTGCAGGTACTCTCCTCAACAAAATGGAGTTGCAGAAAGAAGAAATAGAACTCTTGTAGAGTTTGCAAGAGCAATGATGAAGGAAAAGAATTGTCCAAACTACCTATGGGCATAAGCTATCAACACTGCAACATACCTTGTGAATAGGTTACCTTGTAAAGCTTTGGATGGAAAAATGCCTTATGAAGCATGGTGGGGTAAGAAACCTACTCTTGATCATTGTAAGGTATTTGGATGTTTAGCATATGCTTATGTTCCTTCACAATTGAGACATAAGCTAGAACCCAAAGCAGAGAAGTATGTGTTTATTGGGTATGATGATAGACAAATGGGTTACAGATTGTGGAGTCCATCCACAAAGCAATTTCTTGTTACCAAAGATGTTACATTTGATGAGCAAAGCACATGGTATACAGGGTCAACAAATGATTATACAGATGTTAAAGAAATACAAAGGAAAGGGAAGACAAAGGTAAGTGTGTATGAAGAAGATATTGATGATGTTGATTATAAAAGTAAATTGCAAGATAATGTTGAAGATGGGCCAAGATTTGATCCAAAATCAAATGTGGCTGAGACTTCAAGAAGTGCAGAGATCAGAAGATCCTTGAGAAAGAAAAGAGCCTATCAAGTATAGCTATGATACATCTTTCCTAACAACAAAAAATTATGCTTACATTGTGAAGACAAAGAGGATCCAATCACATATGAAGAAGCTAAAGGTAAACAGAATTGGGAGAAGGCAATGCAAGAAGAGTATGATGCTCTACTTGAAAATGAAACATGGGAATTGGTGCCAAGACCAAAGAATCAGAAGGTCATTGGATGTAAGTGGGTGTATAAAACAAAAAGGTTTGCAGATGGTAAAGTGTCTAGATACAAGGCTAGACTTGTGGTCAAAGGTTATGCCCAAACTTATGGGGTAGATTATGATGAAACCTTTAGTCCTGTTGCTAAGATGTCTACAATTAGATCATTGATTGCTATTGCTGCTTGTAAAGGATGGAAGTTATCACAATTAGATGTGAAGAATGCATTCCTGAATGAATACATTGCAGATGAAGTGTACATGGAGCAACCAGAAGGCTTCATGGATTCAATTGGATCAGATTATGTCTGTAAGCTCAAGAGAGCTTTGTATGGGTTGAAGCAGGCCCCAAGAGCATGGAATTACAGGCTTGTTAAGTTCTTGAATGAATGTGGATTTCAAGCATCAAAGGCAGATAGTAGCTTGCTAGTGAAGGAAAGTGAAAATGGATACATATATATGTGTATTTATGTTGATGATATTATTGTCACAGGTATAGATGCTCAAGGAATCAATGAGCTTAAGAAACAAATAGAGAAGGAGTTTAAGATAAGTGATTTGGGAAACTTATCTTATATCTTAGGAATGCAGATTGTGTATTCTCAACACGGAGTATATGTTACACAAGAGAGATATTTGAAGAATCTTCTGGTCAAGTTCAACATGGAGGATTGCAAGTCTTCAACCACACCATTGGAGGTAAATCATAAATTGAGCAGGTATGGAGGTGAAGAGTTTAATGACATGAAGAAATATCAGAGTTTGGTAGGTAGTTTAATCTATGCTACCTTGACAAGGCCAGATCTATCATATGCAGTAGGTGTGTTATCACAATTTATGCATTGTCCAAAGAAGACCCATTGGATTGCAGCTCAAAGGGTACTCAGATATATCAAAGAAACCCTAAGTGAAGGCTTGTATTATGGATTTACTTCTGATACAAGAATCAAAGTGTTTAGTGATGCAGATTGGGCAGGTGATTCAGATGGTAGAAGATATACTCATGGGTATCTTTGTTATATTGGAGATAAATTAGTTTCTTGGTGCTCAAAGAAGCAACATACAGTTGCTTTGTCATCCACAAAAGCTAAGTATAAAGGAATGGTAGAGGCTGCAAAAGAAGTGATATGGTTAAAGACCTTGTTGAAAAGTTTTGGAACTGATCACAATACTCCAATTATTTTTGGAGACAATATGAGTTCATTATATTTGGCAGCTAACCCTGTTTTTCATGCCAGGACTAAGCACATAGAGATTCAATATAATTTCTTGAGGGAAAAGGTACTTGATAAAGAGATTGAAGTATTTTATTCTCCAACAAAAGAGCAAGTTGCAGATATGTTGACAAAAAGCTTGGATGGACCTAAGCTACAAGGGTTCAAAGAGATGACAGGAGTAAAGAAGAATGGAATAATCACAATTAGTGATTGAGGGGGAGCTATTGGAACAAAGCAATCCCAAATTGATGATTACAAAGAGTTTAAAGAAAGTCAATGATCAGATTGAAGTGAAAGAAGTCATTTGAGACAGTGAAGAGATTTCAAAATGATAGCTTGTATACATATGTACATTACAGGTGGAGATTCTTGTACTATAAGTATAAGTAATCATTAGGATGATAAGGAGTAATGTAATAGATGTAGGATAAGTATAGAACCATATGTATATAAGTCAATGATGTAAAGAAATACATGTGAGAGTCATTAGAGGACAAGTGTCATAGAGATAGATGTGAAGAGAGTCATCTTCAAAAAATAGCGACGAGTATTTCGTAGATTTCTCTCAGTCTGATCATGTGGATCAGAAATCCATTTTGTACACATCTAATCTAGAAGCTAATGAAGCTATGTTCAAAGTTTCATGGTCTAATTCCTTTCATGCTGTGAGTATGATCAATAGGAACATGTGTATGTAAGTCTGCAGGTAGTCTTCTCAGAGTCGCACACTTTTTCGTGTCAATATTTTGCTTAGATCTCAGTGCACAATGTAAAGTTTTTGATGAATGAGCATTCAAAATCTAAGTTAGAAGGTAAGGAAGCTATGGCTAAAAGCATTTAGCAAAATGGGATCTGTGCTGTGAGAAATCAACTTTAGAAGTTACCTATGTCAAAGTCGCTTGTTCAAGAAGACAGTTTTTGACATACTTTTGGTCGTAAGAATCAAATTAAAGTTTTAATGATTCTTTTGAAGGACTAATGGTTGATATGATTGTGCAAAGGTAGTGTGGAGATATGTGTATCATTGGTTTGAAGAAAACTAAAGATATGTGCAGGTAATGAAGTCAATCATTGAAGCAGACTGTTGAAGAATGAAGATTTTCACTTATAGAAGTGATAGTTGAAAGTTTTGGTAAATGAAGATAACATTTGTGTAAAGTTTGGTCCATAACTGATATAGAGGTGATCTTAAATCAGTATAGATCAAGCCTTTGGAGATTTAGAGGTCTCCAACATGCAACACTATCTACTATGGTTATTTCACCTGCAACAACCATATAACACACCAATGCAAGCATGTACACAAACTTACAATCACAAACACACTGAGGTGAACATTCATGGAGCCACTTACACATGCACACATCAATAAATGTAATCTAATATTCACATACACATAAATTCACATGCATTTGCACGGGTACACCCACGCACAACTTCATACACATTCTCCCTTGTAGAGACATACAAAGCTGAGTGCTCACACTCACACACATAGATATGTGTGCACACACATAACCATGCAAATAAACAACCACACATATATATATATAATCAGCTTCACACATAGAAAAACACACAAACATAGCAAGATGTTTACAAGTACTCTTTTTTTCTATTTTCAACAACAAAAGAAGACTAACATCGAGGAAGAAAAGTGACTTAATAACCTCACTGTACCGTACACAAACAACATGAAGCGTAAAAAATATTGCTAACAGTAAGATGATATTAAAATGCCCATGCATCATAGAAAATCTTTCAATAGATAAACTTATTAGGACAACCAACGAAAAATTTTTCTCGATATCTCATTTGGTTCTCTAGTTCAAAGGGAGCAACAACAACACCATCACCTCCTTGGAAAGATCGAAAGATGCATAAGCATAAATGTGTACCACATCCTCCATTAAATGGGAGGCCATAACAAGCAACAACACATGTCTAAATAATAGTGTTTGCCTATCGTGTGAAGCGGACATGGAAAATTCCAATCTAGAAAGAAATTGAGTATAGGAATTGATAAAAAGGAAACGGACAAGTGACTAGAAATATTTAGGGCTATCTCCTACATATGGCATGCTGAAATCAAGCCTTAAATCCTAAAGAAGGAAAGTCGTCAAACTCACATGAGGCATCATACCCACTCAAAGACCTCTTGAACATACTGAAAAAGGAACTAAATTAGAAGAACTTTCCCATGCAATATATCTATTTCATGGCTATTAATTAACTGTGGCACTTGGATATGTCAATTTTTGGTCGATGATCATTATTCTACTTAGTGGATGAACAACTAATATGATGGAGAGTGTTAATCTCCAAAAGAACAAGTTAACCTTGAAGTTAGATCACCTCTATATCAAGGTTAACCTTAGACTCCACCAAACTTAGAGATCATCCACCAAATTATCAGAAATATTGAAAGTTCTGAAAAAACCAACTTCTCAGGAAAGTCTGCTGCAGATTAGTCACTCATTGACTAATCAATTCTGTAAAGTTTTTGATAAAACTTTGCACAACACTTCGGCTTGAGGTTGCGCAACTTTGCCAAGTTAAATCTCTCAAAAAGATTAAGTACACACTGAGAAATGTGTGAAACACTTTACCTATGTCTGGAAGTGCTTCTCTGCAATGGCGACTTTGACACCTGCAACTTCTTAGCACTGGTTCTCCCAACTCTGAACCCGTTTGATCAAGATCTTCTAGCCATAGATGGCTTACCTTCCAACTTAAATTTTAAGTCCTCATTTGTGTAAAACTTTACACTGTAGACTGAGCAATGATCATTTCATTGAAGATGAAATGTGCGCCAGATTTCTCGACTGTTAGAACATTCTTACATATGAATGTTCCTAAACAAAATTCTCACAGCCTGATTACAATTAACTTCTCAAATTCTAGCCATAGATAGATTAGCTATGGACATAGATACGTGCAAAAGGATTTCTCTAAAGATTAAGCACAGAAGGAGCAGACAGCAAAATATCGGGCGCAAAAATTCTCGATTTCTCAGAAAAATTTACATTTCAGTGAGGATGGACAAATCACTCACTCTTCATGTATCTAATGACACTAATTTCTCTCTCCCTATTCTCAAATCTTCTTCTGCTCTACTTGCCCGACATTTTCAAACATATTTATAGATGAATATATACAAGTGTATGACTTAAACAAGGGTATAAGTCAGCTAATGTACATATGTGTACATATCTTTGAGTTTTCTGAAAATGTCCTTCCTTCAACCATCTGACTTTGTTTCCTTCTTGACTCCTTGACTTCATTTCTCCATAATCCTTCAATTGATGATTGTCATGCACCAACAGCTCCCCCTCAATCATTAATTGAGGTTCTTTTCTATCTTCTTTACTCCAGCCATATCCTTGAATCTTTGTAGTTTTGGTCCATCTAGACTTTTTGTCATCATATCTGCAACTTGATCTTTTGTGGGAGTGTGTATGACTTCAATCTCTTTCTCAATGACCTTCTCTCTCAGAAAATGATACTGTATTTCAATATGCTTAGTTCTAGCATGAAATACAGGATTAGCTGCCAAGTATAATGAACTCATATTGTCTCCACAAATAATAGGAGTACTCTGAATCACATCAAAAACTTTCAAAAGTGTCTTTAGCCATATTACCTCCTTTGCAGCTTCCACCATACCTTTATATTCTGCCTGTGTAGATGACAAAGCAACTGTATGTTGCTTCTTGGAACACCATGAAATCAATTTGTCTCCTACATAGCACAAGTATCCATGTGTTGATCTTCTATCATCCACATTACCTGCCCAATCTGCATCACTATATATCTTGATTCTTGTATCTGAAGTAAACCCATAGTACAACCCTTCTTTGAGTGTACCCTTGATGTACCTAAGTACTCTTTGTCCTGCAATCCAATGTTCCTTTCTAGGACAATGCATGAATTGTGAAAGCACACCAACTGCATATGACAAGTCAGGCCTTGTCAATGTAGCATAAATCAAGCTACCAACCAAACTTTGATAGAGTTTCATATCTCTGAACTCTTCTCCTCCAAACCTAGACAATTTATGGTTCACTTCCAAAGGTGTAGGTGCAACCCTGCAATCTTCCATTTTAAATTTGGTTAGCAAATTTTTAAGATACCTTTCTTGGGTCACATATACTCCATGTTGAGTATAAGTGATCTCCATTCCCAAGAAGAATGATAGATTCCCCAAATCACTGATTTTGAACTCTTTCTCCATCTGCTTTTTGATCATTTGTATCCCCTTATCATCTGTTCCTGTAAGTATTATGTCATCAACATAAATACACACATAAATGAACCCATCTTCACTTGCTTTGACTAGCAAGCTACTATCTGCCTTTGATGCTTGAAAACCAAGATCATTCAAGAATTTCACAAGCCTATAATTCCAAGCCCTTGGGGCTTGCTTCAACCCATACAAAGCTCTTTTGAGCTTACACACATAATTTGGACTCACTTGATCTTTGAACCCATCTGGTTGCTCCATGTAGACTTCATCTGAAATGTAACCATTTAAGAAAGCATTTTTAACATCTAATTGAGACAACTTCCAACCTTTACAAGCAGCAATTGCAATGAGTGTCCTGATGGTTGTCATCTTTGCCACAGGACTATATGTCTCATCATAGTCCACTCCATATGTCTGTGCATACCCTTTCACAACAAGTCTAGCTTTGTACCTAGACACACTTCCATCTGCAAATCTTTTAGTTTTGTAAACCCACTTACATCCAATGATCTTCTGACTATTAGGTTTAGGAACCAAATCCCATGTTTGATTCTCTATCAATGCATCATACTCCTCTTGCATAGCATCTTCCCAATTCTTCTTCCCTTTGGCTTCTTCATATGTAGAAGGGTCTTCATCTGCTTTTACCAAATAAGCATAATCTTTAGTAGTCAAGAATGAAGTGTCATAGCTATACCTTGTAGGTTGCCATTTGTGCCTAGATGATCTCCTAACTTCTGCACTTCTTGAGGTCTCTGGTTCATCACATTCTGGATCAAACCTTGGCCTCTCTTCAACTTCAACCTGCACTTCATTACTCTCACTTTCATCAAGTAACTGAATCTTTGCTTTACCTTTCCTTTGATCCACCACTTCTTCATCATCTGCATGTACATTATATTTACCTGCATACCAAGTACCTTGCTCATCAAATGTAACATCTTTGGATACAATAAATTGCTTTGTGGATGGACTCCACAACCTGTATCCCATTTGCTTATCATCATAACCAATGAATACATACTTCTCTGCCTTAGGCTCCAACTTATGCCTCAATTGAGATGGCACATATGCATATGCCAAGCATCCAAATATTCTGCAATGATCCAAGGTAGGTTTCTTACCCCACCAAGCTTCATATGGTGTCATACCCTGCAAAGCTTTACAAGGCAATCTATTAACCAAATATGTAGCTGTATTAACAGCCTCAGCCCACAAAAATTTGGGCAATTCTTCTCTTTCATCATGGACCTTGCAAACTCAACAAGAGTCCTATTTCTTCTTTCTGCTACCCCATTTTGTTGAGGAGAGTACCTGCAAGTAACTTCTCTCTTTATACCTGCATTCCACAAATAATCATTGAACTCATTTGAAAAATACTCTCCCCCTCCATCTGACCTTAGTCTCTTCAATTTTTGACCTGTAATCCTTTCTGCATATGCATGATAGTGTTTAAATGTATTAAACACTTCTGACTTTTCCTTAATCACATAAATTGTGATCCACCTGGTAGCATCATCAACATATATGACATAATATCTTGAACCATTTATACTAAAGTCCTTTGAAGGACCCCACACATCTGTATGCACCAATTCAAGTCTTTCTGAGTACATAAATCCATGCTTGGAATAGGATTGCTTATGAGCCTTACCTAATTGACATGCCTCACATCTGTATGTCATGTGTTGACCTGCAATGTTAGGCATTCCAAGCACTGAATCATTGTTAATCATTTCTTTGATACCTCTTTCATTAAAGTATCCAAGTCTTTTGTGCCAAAGATCCAATTCTGACACCTTCTGCTCTCCATATGTGAACATAGCATGTCCAACATTTCCTTGTACCTTCAATGTGAAGAGCCTTCCTTCTTTCTTTCCTGCAATAACTTGTTTATACCCTTGACTAGGGTCTTCCACATAAACTCCATCATTTGTGAACCTTACCTCATAACCTTTTTCCACAATTTGACCTACACTGATCAAATTCTTTGGAATTGTGGGAACATAAAGTACCTTACTCAGAAGAGTGCTCCCATCCTTAGCCTTGACTGAACCAATTGACTTTACCTTATGCTTTGTATTATCACCTGTCTGTACTGTATGATTGATTGCATTATGATCTAGGTCAGTCATCAAAGCAATATTTCCACTTAAATGATTACTACATCCTGAATCAATATAGAACACTCTCATGTCCTCATGTGAGGTTTCACATGTATTCATAATGAGAGTCGAATCCTCCTTTTGATCTGATGCATAGTTGTAGTAGGTGTTATTAAAGGATTGACTTTGGAAGTTTCTTCCACCACCTCTTCCAAAAGAATTCCTACCACCTCTACCTCTGAAATTTCCTCTCTGAAATCTACCTCCTCTTCCTCTTTGATTAAAGTTCTGATAATTACCATTGTTTTGATTATTATGCCAACAATCATGAGATAGATGATTGGTCTTACCACATATCCAACAAGCTCTTACATTCTCTTTGTTGTTTCTGCCTCTTCCTCTACTTCTGCCATTTCCTCTTCCTCTCATGAAGTTTGCTTGGTTTGAAGTACCTTCTTCTTCACCTGATTGTTGCTTTCCTTTGTTGGCTTTCTTCTTGTCTTTAGAATACATTGCATGACCTGCACTCTTATCAACATCTCCTTTGATATCATTCTCAAAAGTTAGCATATGACCTAACAATTGATTCAAATCAGGAGTAAAGTGATCTAATGAAAGTTCTGTAGATAAAATGAAAGGCTTCCATTTCTCATCTCCTCTTAGTCCTGTGAGTATTTGTCTTACCAATTTGTCTTCTTCAATATCTTCATCCACTGCACCTAAAGAATCTGCAATGTCCTTCATCTTTGTCACATAATCAGAGATTGATTGTGAGGCCTTCTTCTTGAAGGTAGTAAACTCTGCCCATAGTGAAGCCTTCCTTGATTTGGTTGTATTTTGGAAATGCTCTTCCAAAGCATTCCAAATGTCACAAGCACTTTCAAGTCCTCTAATGTGAGGAAGCAAATAGTCATTGACTGCCATGTAGATGATGCTTCTTGCTTGAGCATCCTTCTTCATCCAATTCTTCAAGTCTGCAAGCTCCTCCCTAGTTGGAACACTAGGATCTCTGAATTCTGGCTTTTCTTCATCTCCTGTGATGTATCCTATCAGATCTTTGCTCATAAGGTGAGCTTCCATCCTCATAGACCATGCAGGATAGTTCTCTCTATCCAACTTTTCAATTTGGAGACTATCTCCCATCTTTACTTCACCTGTAGCTTCAAATCTTTAACCTTTACAGATAACAAATGTACCTTTACTTCGAATGTTGCTCCTTCTGATCCTTTTGATGCTCTTTGTATGTCTTCCTTTGATCTTTCTTCAACCTTTACCCTTCTGCACCTTCAAAATGTAAAGATTTGTACTTCTGCAATAGTCGGAGTCTTCTTCACTTCAATTTTGACACAACCTGCTCTGATACCACTGATGGAGAGTGTTAATCTCCAAAAGAACAAGTTAACCTTGAAGTTAGATCACCTCTATATCAAGGTTAACCTTAGACTCCACCAAACTTAGAGATCATCCACCAAATTATCAGAAATATTGAAAGTTCTGAATTCAGAAAAATTTACATTTCAGTGAGGATGGACAAATCACTCACTCTTCATGTATCTAATGACACTAATTTCTCTCTCCCTATTCTCAAATCTTCTTCTGCTCTACTTGCCCGACATTTTCAAACATATTTATAGATGAATATATACAAGTGTATGACTTAAACAAGGGTATAAGTCAGCTAATGTACATATGTGTACATATCTTTGAGTTTTCTGAAAATGTCCTTCCTTCAACCATCTGACTTTGTTTCCTTCTTGACTCCTTGACTTCATTTCTCCATAATCCTTCAATTGATGATTGTCATGCACCAACATAATAGACCAATAAAACTAACAGAAAACATAAAAGCAATGATGCATGAGTTCTAATGTTAGATGCCTTGTCAAGGCTACTACTATTACCATCATTCACCAATTTGTAAGTATTCTCTCTCTCTCTTGCTCTCTCTCTCTCTCTCTATCCATCTACGCTATGCTGTAGCAAGCTGAGTTGGTCTCTTCCGCCTCTCTCTCTCTCTCTCTGTCTCTCTCTCAGTTCGTCCCGCTTGCACACCATCTTCTCCAGATCCTTCTGATTCGAACAGTGCTGCCATAGCCCCACCTCTCTTCCTCTCCCTCTCTCTTTCTCTCTCTCCTCTTTCTCTTTTGATCGTCATTGATTCACTGATCTCTTGTGGTGCCACAACAATTGTTGGTGCAAGTGAATCCAAGCCCACAAGTAGTTTCTTCTTTTTTTCTCCGATAAGAAGAAATCCAGTATGAACCCCAAGGAGTTTCATTGGCGGAGTGGATAGATCAATTCTTCCGATTGTAGAAGCTGAGAGATCCAACCCCGTCTTCACCGTTGGCCATCAGAAGGTTAGAAGATCGATTTCTACCTTGAACAAATGACGAAGAGGCTCGTGGTTACAACGATAAGCCCTCAAGACGAGGTCGTATAATCTATTCTCCTGTATCATCTTGCGAGCACTTCTTTCTCTATTGGATAGAGCAACGAATTCTGTTTCACGGGTCACGGATTCGAACACCAGTTGGCATCCTCTGAAACAATTCCCTTGGTTGTGATGCTGTCCACGACTCCAGCCGATCGAACTTCTTCTTTTGTTGTGATGAAGAAGGTTTTATCAGTTTAAAATTTAAAGATGACGCTTCACAATCAAGGATGATGCTTGGTCTTGTGGCTAGAAAAATTGCCTACTTTCTCGTGTGCAATTATCTCATCCCTTTTTGCAATCGCAATCTTGGATTATGCCGCCAAGAAAAATTCGGGATAATCTACAACACTCAGCGAGAAAAGGAAGCCGCCTCACACAAGATCTTGAGACTCCATGAGAGCTTATGAGGAAGATGATGAGCTATCAAAGATCTCCATGAAAGCTCTAGCTCTCATACCAATGCAAGAGAACAAGGATTACGACCACCACTTGCTAGAAAGATGACTCTCCTCCCAACCAAATGCCTCTATATATAGCTCCTCTCCAGGGGACTGCCTTCTTGGGTAGGTGGATACTAACCATCCATGTGTCGACCATATAACTGCATGTGCACCAAGTGTCCCAGTTAACTCGAGTTAACTCAAGTGGATGCTTCTAAAAGGCTCTGGATCTCTTTGGGCAAAAGCCTCTCCCCATGTCCCCCATGGGGATTGAACCCAAGACCTCCCCCTTCACATCCTTGAGACTTAACCACTAAGCTAAGTGGATCACTTGTTCACAAGAGCACAAGACCTTCTAGTAAGTTTAAACTCGAGATCTTTGGTCATACACACGGATGACCAAACAGTGTCCGATTTCAGATCTCTCTGAACCAACCTGACCCTTGGATCATAGACTTACTTTATTGCAACATTACTCGTCATAGCAGTAAAAGATGCATATAATTCTCTCAAAGTGAGTACAGATCCAAAATACTTCATAGGTTCAATATGCATGATGGGAAGGCATTGAGTAGGCCTTTACCCACATATGAATTGAGCAAGGATGATTGCCCTAAATGAGATGAGGAAAAAGAATTCAAGGCCAAATCTCATTATCAATCTGCAATTGGTAGTCTCATGGATGCTATGGTAGCTATGAGACCAAACATTGCATTTGCAGTGGGATTTGTGAGCATATATATTTCTAATCCTAGCAAGAAGCATTGAGAAGTGATCAAGATGATTTTGAGATATCTCAGTGGCACTAAGGACAAGTTTCTATGCTTAGGTAGAGAGAAAGCATCCATTATTGGTTAAAGAGACTCTAATTATGCTGGTTGTGCAGACAATCATAAGTCTACATCAGGGTACATTTTTCATTTTGCTGAAGGTGCTATCTTTGAAGATCTCATCTTCAAGAATGTATAGTGGTTTTCACCACACAAGCAGAATATGTTGGAGTAAGGGAGGAATGTAAGGAAGCATTGTGTCTTTCTCCTCTTCCTTGTGATATGGGCGTAGCTCAACATGTACCTCGTTTGCTTAGTGATAGTGAGAGTACCATTGCTTTGGCTAAGAATGCGGTCTATCATGCAAAGACCAGGAACATTGAGGTGAGATATCATTTCATTAGAATTTTCTTAGCCACTCAGTGCATTATTCTTGAAAGGTTCATGCTCAAGATAATGCTTCGTATGCTTTGACTAAAGATCTACCATAGGATAACTTTCAACGTTGTTATCACTCAATGGGGGTTACTTGATTCATGAGCTTACACATTCACTTGTATATTGTGCAACATGCCCATCAGGTGGGAGGTATAGTTTGTATACTTACACTCTATTATTTATTATCATTCTTTATTTTTCTCCCATATTCACTTTGACAATAGTGGTCTTTTGTGGGAGATTGTTACCATTAGTATCCATGTGAAAGGAAAAATGGCCGCCAGGCACTTTTGTATGTGTTTTAAAATAAAACATATAGTGTTGTGGTTAGCCACAGACTATAAGTTCGATCACATTTTTATGACCTAAGAAATCTGTGTTCGTGGTCTATGTACTATGCCTTTTTCGTGTATTCTACAACCTTTGTATGGAGTATTGTATGTGCTATCTAGAACTTGGTTTTCTACTTTGAAGCTATTATCTTGAAGCTCTCAAGAAGAAGAGTCCACCATTGTGCCTCACCAAAGGAATACTTCAACATCATATCCTAAAATTTTGAGGCATGAAAACTCATCATATCCAATCCAATCATGTATGTCCACATTATAATACCTTGTATATCAGCATCATGATTTGTAAACAATTGCTATGCACCTTGGATATCAATATCATTCCACAATTGAATGTGTTCTTCAATTTAAGATCCTAGATATACATTCATATTTTTCACTTTATGTTTACTAAGAATCATAAATGATAGCATTTTGGCCTCTCTTGATAGTTAAAAATAGTGAAATATTGTAATTCACAAGGAATACAAGGCAAATAAACAATGAAGAGACCTTAAAAGTCAATGGATTGAGTCCATCCATTGCTAGTTCAAGCTGAATATTTCTTGATTGATTTTTAAATTGATGCCTTTCATCTATGTCTTTTTATGCCTTATAATTAGTTTGAATAGGATGTACACCATGTATAGATTGGTTATGAGCATGCCATTGCATTAATCTTGCTATGGATGGACATCAAAACATATTCCTGATTCTTGATATTATGAAAAAGTGACAAAAGGCTTTCATGTATGGATTGGATATGAGCATGCTATTGCATTAAGCTTGTTATGGATGGACATCAAAACATATTCTTGATTCTTGGTATTATGAAAAAAGTGACAAAGGACTTTTAGTGACACATTTTACTTGTGTGCATCTTTTTCATTAGGCTTTTCTCCATATTCTAGGAATTCTTGAGAATTCACAAATTCATATGTAAAAGATGCAATCATCTGGGCATGCATGTATTTATTGTAGGGCCATGCCCATATAATTCAATAACTTCTTTGCAACTCGTGCAGAAGTATGCATCTAGTTCTTAAGGATAAAAATTTATCTCTCAATAATCTAAAGAGGCGATATGCTAGCATCTAACCATCGATGCATTTCTTGTAGATTCATGAATGACACACAAGTTTAGAGTATAGATATCTTAGCATATTTATATAAGGGATGAGCAACCATTGCCCTTATTATATCTCTTGATGGTGAAGTAGCAACTTCTAATTGTTTCCGTATATCATTTGTATTTGTGTCTTTCTTAGTTATATTTTCGACATGTATATCACTTTTGGAAAAGGCATTTATTATATCGACCATGCCGTTGATTTCTCTCCATATATTTGGTTTATCATCAGAGCACATCTTAGTCTCTCTAAATACTTCTCATTATTCACAATATGGATTTATTTCTTCTAAATGTTTTAAGCTTATGACATGCGATTGATGTTGGTCATCCCTTATAATATCATGATTGAATTTGTTGTGCTGTTTTAAATGATCATTATGAATCCTTTTCATTAAATATATTTGGAACTTGTAACGATCATAGGAACATGAGAGTTTTCTTTTAAACACATACAACCACCGGCAAAATAATAATTCTACTTGCAAAGGAAAACACATTCCAAACTGAAAAAATACTATTTCGGACATACAACCACACAATACAACCAGACAATAGGCTTAAACCTTAGGAAGCAACATCTTCAGGTTTGAGTTAACAAGCAAAATCTCACAATAGAACTTGGGATCCCTATTTCTCACAATCCTTCCGCCCTTGAGATCCCACACATTGCATGTGCATGTAAGTCTTCTGTGTATAATACCTCATCATCTTGTGGATAAGTCATGAAAACCTCCCCTTCTTTTCCAAAACCAAGAGCATCCCTAGTGGATGAGTCTCCACTTATCATGAGGCAAGGATGGAGGACTGGAAAGGAAGTAGAACCTCAAACAAGAAAGACCCTAACAATCGAAGAAGAAAAAACCACCCAATATGAAGCAAATTTGGGTAATCAAAAGTGAGGAAACATTTTCTATGCAACCAAAAAACAACCACATTTCCCCACCAAGCCCATATCCAACTTCCACGTCTTGAAACCATCGTCCATCCAAGATACATGAAATCTAGGTGTCTAAGCAACTTTGAGGCAAGATCTAATGCTTCCAACATTCGGGTGCAGAAATCTTGTTTGCAAGCTCAAGAACCCCATTTGAGAGCCCAAGTATACGCCATATAGTTAATCATCGGCAATACCCTAGTTGCAAAAGATCACCTACACCTTAGTATCAATTGAAGCCAAAGCATTATTGGTGTAGTGGATCAATTGGAAATGGGTGCCGAAACAACCCCATAGTCAAACTCCTATTTCTTATACACAAATCTTATCATGTAAACACTTTCATATGAGTCTCTAAACCTATTTCACCTCATGAAAATTGTAAAAATGATTCTTCGAACTATCATTATAAATCTTTAAGGAAGCATAATATCATGCATAATTCATATAAAATCATCCCGAAACCTTGTAATATGTAGCTGAGCTTCCCTTAGACTGCCCATACCATCTTGAATAAATTCATATCTTGAATGTGCAAATAGGTTGGTCTAGAGACATGCATCAGGCATATTTTGAGCCATTACAACATATGAGTCTCATATTGATGCTAGCCATATCAATGGTCATGCCTTGGCATCAGTATTACCATTGAAAATGTTTGGAAAAACCATGCTAGCCACACCGATGGTCAGTCGAATGTCAGTATAGCTATTGGAAAATTATCTCCGGTATGCACCTTGAAATATGTTTTTGCCCATATATGCATTGGTATACATGTTTTTATAGGTGTTGGTATGAGCGTGGATATAGGCATCGGTATTTCCTAAAAAAATCTGATGCTTATATCGGCACTCATATCGATGCATATACTAAGGAGTATACCAACACGTATATCGATGATGCAAACTGCGATTGGTTTTCTTAGTCCAATTTTTGTGCGACCGTCCCCATCTGACCTGCATTCTCCTCGCCCTCAGCTTTTTGTCTCTCCCCTCACAAACATCCACTCTCCTCTCTTTCCATAAAAACACACATAGATCTCTGGCTCTCTCCACACACAGATCTCTCTCTCTCTCTGCATACATTTCTCTCTCTCTCTTGCATCTTTGTAAATGATGCACTCCTTCACTCTCTTTCTTCCTATATTCATTTTTTTTCCTAATTTCTCTTTCATTTTGTTTTAAAGGATATTTTTGGCATTGGTTTTATTTTTTCAAGAGAAGCGACATCGATTGTGCTTTGATGAGGGATTTGGAGGAAATTACATGGACTTACGTGATTTATGTACATGCATGTAATGTTTTGTTCTTTATTAGAGAGAGAGAGAGAGAGAGAGAGAGAGAGAGAGAGAGAGAGAGAGAGAGAGAGAGAGAGAGAGAGAAATGAAATTAATGTTTGTTAACATTTAATATTGGTTTTAGAGCATACAGAGATATATACACATACAAACACACACACACTCACATGCATACATACACACACATACATACTCATGCATATGCATGCATACATACACAGATGCATATACATACATACATACATACATACATATGCACATGCATACACACACAAATGCATACACACATATACATACACATATGCACACACATACATACACATATGCACACACATACATTCACATTCATACATACACATACATAAGAGAACCACATATACATACACTCATGCACTCACATACACACATACATACACACATATTCATACACACACTTTCTCACACATACACACATAGATGCACACATATAAACACACACACACACACACACACATGCATAAATACACACTCATGAATATGCATGCATACATACACACATATACATACACACATGTACATACACACACATATACATACACATGCATATGCATACATACATACACACATATACACACATGCATGCACACACATATACATGCACATACATACACATGTGCACACACATACACTTACATGCATATACACACACACACACACAAAAGAGACACACATATATACACACATAAACACACATACACATACACATACACATACACATATGTACATACACACATACACAAAGATACATACATACACATACACATAGACACACATAGTCACATCCACATATATATACACATGCATATACACATACACATACACATACACATACACACACATGTTTTTTTGTTAGTGTTTTAGGGTTAGGTTTTTAGGGTTTTACATACATAGACATATGCATACACACATATACACATACACATATATATACACACATACACACATATATATGTTTTAGGGTTAGGGTTTTAGGATAAGATTTTTAGGGTTTTACATACATACACACATGCATACATGCATATACACATACATGCATATATACATATACACATGCACACACGTACATGTTTTAGGATTAGGGTTTTAGGGCTTTACATATACACACATGCATACACACATATACACATACACATATATATACACATGCATACAGACACATACACATACACCGACATCACATATACATACACACATACATACATACACACATATACATGTTTTAGGGTTAGGGTTTTAGGTTTTTACATACATACACACATATACACATAAACACACATATACACATACACATATATATACATGCATACATGCACATACACATACACACATGTAGCACACAAATTTCACATATACATACACACATGCACACATATACGTACACACATGCACACATACACATGTTCTAGTGTTAGGGTTTTATGATTAGTATTTTAGGGGTTTACACACATGCATACATACATATATACACACCCATATACATACATACACATTCATATACACATTCATATACACATACACATACACATACACATACACATACACATACACATACACATACACATACACATACACATACACATACACATACACATACACATACACATACACATACACATACACATACACATACACATACACATACACATACACATACACATACACATACACATACACATACACATACACATACACATACACATACACATACACATACACATACACATACACATACACATACACATACACATACACATACGCATACACATACACATACACATATGCATACACATACACATACACATACACATACACATACACATACACATACGCATACACATACGCATACGCATACGCATACACATACGCATACACATACGCATACACATACACATACACATACGCATACGCATACGCATACACATACGCATACGCATACGCATACACATACACATACGCATACGCATACACATACGCATACGCATACGCATACGCATACGCATACGCATACGCATACGCATACGCATACGCATACGCATACGCATACGCATACACATACACATACACATACACATACACATACACATACACATACACATACACATACACATACACATACACATACACATACACATACACATACACATACACATACACATACACATACACATACACATACACATACACATACGCATACACATACACATACGCATACGCATACGCATACACATACACATACGCATACGCATACACATACACATACGCATACGCATACCCATACACATACGCATACGCATACCCATACCCATACGCATATGCATACCCATACCCATACGCATACGCATACCCATACCCATACGCATACGCATACGCATACGCATACGCATACGCATACGCATACGCATACGCATACCCATACGCATACGCATACACATACCCATACGCATACGCATACGCATACCCATACGCATACGCATACGCATACGCATACGCATACGCATACGCATACGCATACGCATACGCATACGCATACGCATACGCATACGCATACGCATACGCATACGCATACGCATACGCATACGCATACGCATACGCATACGCATACGCATACGCATACGCATACGCATACGCATACGCATACGCATACGCATACGCATACGCATACGCATACGCATACGCATACGCATACGCATACGCATACGCATACGCATACGCATACGCATACGCATACGCATACGCATACGCATCCACATCCACATGCACATGCACATCCACATGCACATGCACATGCACATCCACATGCACATGCACATGCACATGCACATGCACATGCACATACACATACACATACACATACACACGCATACACATACACACACACATAGGGTCACATACACACACATACACACATGTCACATATACATACAAAATTACACAATGTCACATATACATACACACATACACACATACACACATACACACATACACACACATACACACATGTCACATATACATACACACATACACACATACACACATACACACATGTCACATATACATACACATATATACATGCTTTAGCATAAGGGTTTTAGGACTAGGTTTTTTAGGATTTTACATACATACACATGCACGCACACATATACATACACACATGCATAGATATAGGTCTTAGGGTTAGGGTTTTAGGATTAGGGTTAGAGGGTCTTACACACATACACACATGCGTACATACATATACACATACACACATATATACATACATACACATACACACACAGACACATAAAGTCACATACACATACACACATACACACATGTCACATATACATATACACATACACACATGCATACATACATATACACATACACATATATATACATACATGTTAGCTCACAAAATGGTTGGTTTTTATGCACTAACATCTTTTTATTTGGCAGAAGAACATGCTTGATTGCAGGCACTTGAAGATTTGATCAAATGTTTGATTGGAGGTATTAGGGAAATACATGGTTGATATGAAGTATTTGGAGATTACATGGCGTTTTCTTGGTCGAAGAGGAAGGCCGTCAACATTTGGATTTCGGCTATGGAAAAAAATAAGCTTCAGGATGATCTTGGAGCGGGAGATTCATGACGACATAGTGGGAGTCTGATGGGTCTCATGGTTTGGTATTATGTTTTGGGTTGAGGGAAGCATGTGAATCATGTGGTTTTTGTTGAGTTTTGTTGCAGATGATCTAGTGAGGATTGGACTTACGATGGAGTCTCAATTTTGATTTTATGATTGGCGTTGTGAGAGATGTTGGGATGATGTGTGTTTGTTGATTTTTGGTTGCAGGATAAAATGGAATAGCAGAAGAGCGGGGCATGCGTTGACATGAGCCGGTATGGAGGTGTTAGAGCCATGATCTGGTGGAGGTACTCAGAGAGGAAAAGAAATGTGTTATGTGGTAAAGGAGCCCGACATTAATTGGGGAGATGAGGATATTTATATAATGGATATGGGCAAAATGCACTTCCTGGTTTTGAATAGATGCAAAGTGAAAGTTCTGTCCTAATGCAGTAACATTCATGAGCAGCTTAAAAGCATGTGGTGATATGGGAAGTGTAGAGAAATTGAGAGGTATCCATGTTGAGATTGACAGACAAGGGACACTGGAGACTGATCTTGTAGTTGGAAACACACTAGTGACATGTATGGGAAATGTGGATGCTTTAGTCAAGTGGTAGAAGTATTTGATAAGCTTGTAAACAAAGATGTTCGACTTGGGATGCCTTTATTGTAGGATATGTTGAACGTGCACCATACCCGCAAGTGATCAAGTGTTCTGATTAAATGCAAGATATAGGAGTGTCTCCTAATGCTGCCACATATGTGTGTGTCTAAAAAGCTTTAGTCCCAGGATTTCGCTATCTGGGAATGGGACGAGTGCTGGAGAATGATGTTCTTATCAAAAAAGAGATAAGGGGCGCCAAGGGGAAGATAAGGGGGGGTTTTGATCTACATTTTTTTTCCCATCGTCTTCATCCCCGGAACCACTACATTTCTGGTTCTCATCATCATTCGCTCGGCAGCTGGCTTGTGGATCTTGTTTCAGAGAAGTGTCCGCCATGGAAATGCTTATGTGGTTGCTATTTGGAGTCGTTGCTATTTTTCTTGCCATACTCAACATTGCACTTGTTGGACCTCCATGAAAGTGTGTCCGCAGCTCGAGTACCCCGATCTAGAGGCTTTGGAAAGGGCGTTGGATGCTTTGACAGTAGCTCCACCACTTATGTTCGCAGGAAAGGATTGCTTACTTGAAGCGAAGATTGCAGAGACTGCACATGGACTGCGCTGAGAGCTTTAAGAAATTCAAAGCAGGCAGCATTAGAGATTCATTGCATGTCCTTCTCCAGATTAGTGAGGTTCTGATGTATGGCAGTTAGTTATGAAAGACCAAGTGGAGGAGTTTCTCGCCCTCCTTGTACAAGAGAGAGAGCTCCGGGGGCATCAAGAAGGGCATCATGAGTCAAGGCTATGGCACTGGTTACGTGAAGCCTGATACTGGAGCTTGCGATTGGTGAGATTACGTTCTTCTTCGAACATATCCAGAATCCATGAGGGATTATGAGACATGGCCCAACTGTGAGTCGTTCTGGGACGCCGTCCGCAAGTATACTCTGGAGATGAAGAAGTCGGCTGAAAAGCTTTTAGAGGTGTTTGTCAATCAACTTGGGCCTTGCTCTGAATGCTCTAAAGGATGCATTGGGAGAACTTCACCAAGACCTTCTCATTAATCACTAGTCCCCATGTCCTATCCCCATGTCCTAATCCTTTGGTTGTGACTGGTACAAAGAAACACACAGATCTTGGGGGGAAGTGACGTACCTTTGGCAATTGGATGATGTTGTTGGCTTGTAGGCGCTCGAGGATGGTGAGTGGTATCCTGTGCACCCAAAACCTGGGGCATACATAATTAACGTTGTTGACATGGTTGAAGTGGAAAGTAATGGGATATACATTAGTATACAGCACAGATCGGTCGTGAATCTAGCAAAGAGAAGAGTTTCCATCGCTGCATTTTATGATTTGCATTAGAAGAGTGGCCAGCCTGCCCAATTGTCAAATTCGGTAACCCAAAACTGATGACGTGGAGGTTAAGGATGGAGTTACACTTGCTTACAAGGGGGTTTCCAAAGGAGCTTTTTTTTCAGTCAGAATGTATGCACTGACTACAGAACCTATGAAGACAGATCGTGTAGCGAATCGAACAAGAGGTCAGGTGCGTAATCATCCTGGGATAATTTCCTGATTTGCTCACGTGACTAATGTAAATAACTTTGATAAAAGGTAACCTTAAAACAGTTTGTCAAATTAAAAATTGTGTTGCCATGAGGTTTTGCTAATGCTACATAGTAGTAGCCGAAGAGTTCGTTGAGCAAAGCATCCAGACCGATAACCAGAAACAGGCCACCCGTTCTAGTTATTGTTACCTCTGATTTCATGTTTGGTATTTACTCCGAGTGTTTGAGGTTTGCAAGCAATTTTTCTTGTTTGTTTTCAGATACAACTAGATACATGTACAGTTTTGCGTGCAATATAAGCAGAATTGGAGTGAAAAAAATGGGCTGTTATGGTTGTCTGAAGCAGTATCAGTGTTTGGAAGTAAGTTGCTATCTACGCGGTGATATACACTTCCCTAAATGCATCCTCTTCTAGCTATAGTTGTGTACGCACATGTTGTACTTAGAGGTGACGCAAGAAGAAAGAGCGAGCGAGAAGGTTAGGAAAATATATATATTGGAAGTATGTGCGAGTGTGTGTGTAAAAGGTATATGCATGAGTGTGAGAATGATGGTGTGGGAGTATATGGGTGTGAGTGCGAGCATACGAAGGTGTGAGTTATTGAATGTGATTTAGCGGGAAGGAGGGTGTTAGTACTTGAGGGTCAATGAGTGTGAATGTACGCGAAAAGGCTACGTGGGTGAGAGCGTGAAGCTCCCAATTTGAGGTATAAACTAGGGTTTTCAAGCAATACGGGTTGACAAATTCCGAGGCAATTGAGCAAAACATGTGCGTACAGGGCACTTCCCCTTGGAATTAGGAACCAAACATTTTGGTGCGTTTGCCGGGAAACATATGAGCTAGTGCATAGACATAGGAAGAATCCATTGCGAGATAGTTGTGGGCTCCAGGTAATCCAAGTGGATCGATTCCGAGGGGTTTTGAACAACATAAAGTCTCGTATAATCATTTTTTCCTTGGGCGTAGGAGCTAATCATTTTGGTGCGTTTGCCGGGAATTGGCTTAGCACATCTCATAGAGAGTGCTACGAGTTCGCTTGGTGCCCCAATCGTGTGGCACAGCCAAGTCGATCCCAAATCTGCTTTGATCTTCATTAGAGAAATGGCCCAACAAAGACAAGCCTCTAGTTTTGAGAAAGCGAATATAAGGCAAGGGAATTTTGGACAAAATAGATGGATATGTTCTCGTCCGACCATGAGACATCATGTGAACCGAGGGTGGCGATTTGGCCCGATATCAAATTATGTGAGATGCTGGTGTTGCGAGCAGATTGGGCATATAGCCAAATATTGCCCTCGTGTATGCTCCCCTTTGGATTTTGTCCCCACATGTGAGGACTGCGGGAAAAAGAGACTATGCGAGCACGTGCGTGGCTCAAAAGAGGTAATTGACCTAAAGGTCGCAACGAATGAACCAGATAGGTGCTTATCCTCTTTGTATGTGGAAGTTGACAAAGGTGGAGTTACTTCATCGACGGAAACTACGAGAGCAAGTGGAAGCAAGGACACTGGATCTCATGATCGAGACTTGGTAGAACTTGTGAAGAGCTTGGAATGTCAAGTCAATTGGTTGCAAGTGGAGCGAGATAACGAGAGGATCAAAATAGAGAAATTAGAGGAAAATCAAGTGAAAATGGCCGAGGTCCTAGAAACTTGGGAAAAGCAAGTACAAGTGTTGAAAAGCGAAAACAAGGAGTGGAAAAGAGTAAACAAAAGCTGGAGGCAAGATCTGGTGAAGCCCGAGAGTGAAAACGTGGTCTGGGACTTGAGATCCGGTTTGATGGTAGCCGACTGCTTTGGAGTTGCGATCGAAGAAGAGCTCTCAAGAGACGAGGATGACCTAATGAGGAGAGTCGAAGGAATGGAGCATGAAATCGAGAAGGTACAAAGCATAATCCGTCGATATAGTGATCAAGCAGGTAAGGCATGTGAGGAGTTCCACCTAGAGCTAGAAAGAATGAAAAATGCCCAAGCAGAGAGCGATGAGAGAGTTGGACGGGTAGAAAAAGAGAATGCAAAGCTGAGTAGCAAGCTTGGTAGGTGGATGAATCGGAAAGATGACGAGACGCGAGGACAGGTGGAGGATCCGAGAGCGAGGAAAACGGAGGAAGAGCTGAAAGCGGTGTTGGATAGGTTGGATGCGTTCGGAACAGAGTTAGAAAGGACAAAGAATGAATTGTTGAAGAAGGTAGATGACCTGGATGAAGAAAATATGAGTAGGATTTGGGAGGAAAGATCGATTAGAGAGGAAGTCGAGAAGTTGACCGTTCGAGTTGAGAAGAGGGAAGATATTCCCCTCGGATTTGCAAAAAGGGTGAGAGAGGATAAAGAGATGGAGCAAATATGGAATCGGTTTCGAGGCATTGAATCTGACCTGTTCCAATATCATAGTGATATTGAGTACAACAAGCAAGGATTAAGGGACTTAGCGGCGAGGCTTGAATCATTGAGGAGCACAACGAGCAATGGTAATTTTTCAGGTCATTTGTCGGGTCAGGTAGAAGCTCTGCGAGGCAGAGGTTGGAGATGAAAAAGAAAAAGATGATATGATGGATGCCGGTAAGGATGGCTTGAGTCTGATTAGGGTTTGCTTTGCAGATTGCGAGTCAAAGATGTGAGGACGGGTGGACCAAGTGTGTTGTACACTTAGGAACTAAAGTGACACTTTTTGAGGTTTCAGGTCGACAAGGTGGTTAGTATGTGCGGGTTTTGTGAGGACGGGTTGACCATGGCATTAGTGGCCTGATTTCGGCTTGAGTAGTAGTAGAGAGGAGATATGTCTCATCGGGATGTCCATGGGGGAGTTTATGTGTGTGTGTCGTGATTGGGATGGTTCGGAAAAGATCCTTTCTTTTGTCTCCTAATTGTCGAGATGCGGGAATGAAAAGAAAATGAGAAAAATATATGTTTGTGTATGTGTGAGTGTGGCTATGCGCCTATGTGGGCCGATAGGTGGGTGGACCCACTTTGGCCGGGTGGTCAAAGCCACGAACCGACGTCGGTTTCACATAGGGCTAGCTGTCTGTGTGTCGCGCGCTACGTTGGGTTGGTAGATGGGTGGAATAAACTCGATCGGGTGGTCGAGTCCACGAGTCGCATCCAGCTTCAGCATAGGCCGGCAAGTGTGAGTAAATATGTGAAAAAAAAAGGATGAAAAAAGAGAGAAAAAATGTGGAAAAAATGAATGAGAAGAATTCCTCGCTCGAGGGGGGACATAAGAGAGGTGAGAGAGCATGATGCTCGAATGGGAATATATGTGTTTGTGTTGTGGGGATTTGGGTTATGTGTGGACTCCCGATGAAACATGTCAAATTGAAGCTTAAGCTCGGCTAGGGTTTTTGTGGCGATGTGTCTATGGAAAGCTTGGACTTGAGGGATCCAATCGTGCTAGTTGCTTTGTTCGGTTGCAAACCTTCCAGAAGTGTTCAGTTTGGCTCTTAGGTGGTATGACAACTTGAGAAGTCCTGAATCGCGTTGATGATGAGTGGTCCTGTCGAGGCGAGCTCGTGTTAGGCTTGAGTGGTCTTTGCGGTGTGTCCATCAATTTAGGAGAGGTGGTGGCGACCAAGCATAGGATCTGATTGATGAACAAAAGAGCACAGAGTAGATGAAAAGGTAAGTGGGAATAGAAAACCCTAGGTGGGAAGGAAATGGGAAATTGGCAAGAGAACTCGGTTAGAAATGAGACAAAGGAACTAGCAAAACGATCGTGAAACCGGGAAAAGTATCGAAAACGGAACTCGGAAATGGTTTTTGATGGTGTGTGTAGAAAGTGTGTTGATATGTGGAGTAGAGATTCATGACGTGTTGAACGAACAGTCTAGAAGAGTGACGAGAGGGAATGTGGATGGGCTTTTTGCTTGCATGTATGTATGTTGTGTGTGATGAGAATGCATGTGTGACGCGGATCATGATGTGTGTGCTGAATATATATGTGTGATGTGGATCAAGGATATGATCGTCTTTTCATTTTGGTTGTACATATTGTGATTTGATGAAGAAAAGTTCTAATGTTTTAATGAAGTTTGGAGACAGGTGGACATGGCGATGAAGATACATCAAGATGGACGAAGATGGTAAGTGAAATGATTGGATTTTGGTACTAACAAATGATTGTATGAGTATGATTTCAGGTGCTACATTGAGGAAGAAGAGTATGGTCATGCAAGGTAAAGATTTGTATTTGATTGAGTGATCAGCACATGTTGGATGATTTGAGCGTAGGAACAATTTGGCTCGTCGAGGACGACTTCGCAAATAAGAAGAGGGGAGTATGTTAGCTCACAAAATGGTTGGTTTTTATGCACTAACATGTTTTTATTTGGCAGAAGAATATGCTTGATTGCAGGCACTTGAAGATTTGATCAAATATTTGATTGGAGGTATTAGGGAAATACATGGTTGATATGAAGTATTTGGAGATTACATGGCGTTTTCTTGGTCGAAGAGGAAGGCCGTCAACATTTGGATTTCGGCTATGGAAAAAAATAAGCTTCAGGATGATCTTGGAGCGGGAGATTCATGACGACATAGTGGGAGTCTGATGGGTCTCATGGTTTGGTATTATGTTTTGGGTTGAGGGAAGCATGTGAATCATGTGGTTTTTGTTGAGTTTTGTTGCAGATGATCTAGTGAGGATTGGACTTACGATGGAGTCTCAATTTTGATTTTATGATTGGTGTTGTGAGAGATGTTGGGATGATGTGTGTTTGTTGATTTTTGGTTGCAGGATAAAATGGAATAGCAGAAGAGCGGGGCATGCGTTGACATGAGCCGGTATGGAGGTGTTAGAGCCATGATCTGGTGGAGGTACTCAGAGAGGAAAAGAAATGTGTTATGTGGTAAAGGAGCCCGACATTAATTGGGGAGATGAGGATATTTATATAATGGATATGGGCAAAATGTGTGAAGAGAGATGGTGGATGCAATCCAAAGATGAGTAGGTGCCGCTACAACCAGCTTCACACCAGCCAACTGAGACTTCAGAGTTGATTAGTAGACCCTTTGAGCTTCCTAAATCCACCAAAATATCAGCCAAGTACTTTGGAACATGTATCCCAAAAGTTTAAGTCAAGACAGGCTAGTTGCGAAATGACTAGCTCCCAAAACTTGCTATTTTTGGACATACACCTGCTGGAAAAAATGAACAGTGCTCTCAACCTGGAAGGAATTAGAAAAATTCCTTTTGGGCATAGCAAATAGACTTAGCAAGCTTCCTATTCCAAGTTAAAACACTTCAAATGATGGACTGAGCACTGAGAACAAGTTTCATCAAGTTCTGGAACATTCCCACAATTCTCGGGGCTCTGCAGAGATAGACCAGTAAGCAGTAAAATGCAGATATCTCCAAAAGTATAAATTCAATGACCTTGAAAATTTATAGGTAGAAACTAGACAGTGAGAGCTATGCAACGCACTTTAAAACACTGAAAAAGGTTCAGTAAAACTCAAGATATGTCCTTCTGAAGTTACTGCTCTGAGTGAGTATAGCAGAGAACAAAACAGAGAGGTAGATGATAATAAATGTATAGATTCACATATGATTACAACCACATTGGCAATGAATCTTTGCACAATGGGAGTAGAATGATAGAGCTATGGAGTAAGCTCTTCAATCTCTACAAAATGACATGAAGTGGTCACGTACAAGGCTTGCTTATCTCCTCTTCCTTCTTGCTCCTTTTATAGCTATTCTTGGAGGGAGTTTTGAATTCGAATTCGAATGGCTCCACCTAAAAGTGATCCCCAAAGTTAGGAGAGATTCCCTCAGCTCAAAAATTCGTGATTTTGGTAGTTGGAGCCACGAATTTGCTTTTACATCATGGATGAGGTAAGCCATCCTTTTCCTTTTTTCTTTTTCCATTTACAAGAGATAAAATGTACTCTTTTACAAGAGGTGTTCACATGACTACTCATGTGACTTACAAATGAGGATAATATCAAGCATATCAAGCATGTAGGCTTGGGCAAAATGCACCAACAGCTCCCCCTCAAGCTTAACATGCTTGGCCTCCAAATAAGTCTTCAATTGTCCTTGATTTCCTGCAAACCAATCATCAACTTGAATCTACTTAATTTCGTACCATCAAGAGCTTTCGTCAACATGTCTGCACATTGCATATCTGTAGAGACGTAGGATAGTTGAATATCCTTGCTCATTAGCTTCTCCCTTACATAATGGTAGTGGACTTCAATATGCTTGGTTCTAGCATGGTATACCGGATTAGCTGCTAGATGTAGTGAGCTTGTGTTGTCACCAAAAATGTGAGGTGTTGAAGAATGAAGTCCAAGATCTGTGTACAAAGATTTTAACCACATGATTTCTTGAGTTGCATTAGCCAAACCTCTATATTCAGCTTCAGTAGAAGATAATGCCACGGTTGGTTGCTTCTTCGATGACCAAGAAATGATTTTTGAACCTGCAAATGATATATACCCTGATGTGCTTCTTCTATCATCTTTAGATCCGGCCCAATCTGCATCTGAGTAGACCTTTAGCTCAATATCTGAAGTATATGAATAGAACAAACCTTCATTCATGGTCCCCTTTAGGTACTTGAGGACTCGCTTGGCCGCTTCCATATGTGGTCTTCTCGGCTTATGCATAAACTGACTCAATATGCTAACACTATAGCATATATCCACCCTTGTGAGTGTTGCATAGTTCAAACTTCCAACCAAGCTTTGATAGCTTGTGATGTCTTCAATTGGCTCTCCTTCATAAGCACTAAGCTTATGATTTTGCTCCATAGGTGTACCTGCACACTTGGTATTTTCCATCTTGAACTTGACGAGCATGTCATGGACATACTTCCTTTGTGTGATGTATATACCTGAATCTGTGTAGATCAACTCCAATCCAAGAAAATAAGTGAGTGGTCCGAGGTCACTTATTTTGAACTCCTCCTTCATTTGACTCTTTACCTGTTTGATTCCTTCAAGATCATTGCCTGTGATAATAATATCATCAACATACACACATAAATAGATCACTTCAGATCCATTCCTCTTTATGAACAAAGAGGTATCCGCCTTGCTAGCTTTGAATCCTTGGTCCTGCAAATAAGTAACCAATCTGAAATTCCAAGCTCTTGGAGCTTGCTTCAATCCATACAAAGCTTTCTTTAGTTTGCATACATAGTTAGGATGATGTGCATCCTCATATCCAGGAGGTTGTGCCATATACACTTCCTCAGAAATCCATCCATTCAAGAAAGCATTCTTTACATCAAGTTGATAAAGATTCCAATTTCTAGATGCAGCAAGACTAATGAGAACCCTAATTGTAGGCATTTTTGCAACAGGAGAGAAAGTCTCCTCATAATCAATACCATGGGTTTGAGCAAACCCTTTAGCAACTAACCTTGCTTTGTGTCTATTTATACTTCCATCTGGATTCTTCTTGATTTTGTATATCCATCGAGATCCGATTATCTTCATAGATGGCTTGTTAGGTACAAGCTCCCAAGTGTCATTCTCCTTCAAGGCTTCCATTTCTTCATCCATTGCATCTCTCCAAGCTTTCTTGCTTTGTGCTTCTTCAAATGTGGTAGGTTCTTCATTGGTTGAATCCTTTGCAATGTAGATTGAGTGCTTGGTGACCAAAGAAGTATCATAACCAAACCTCTCTGGTTTCTTCTTCTCCCTCGAAGACCTTCTAAGTGGTTGATGTGAGCTCTCGGGTCCATATGTAGCATCCTGCATCTTTGCTTTACCTTTGTTCTTCCATAGCTTTAGTCTTTCCAAGTCTTCTAGGTCAATCTCCGAATCACTTTCTTCAATCTGCTTTGGCTCCTTTGGTTGAAGTGATGGAAAATCTTCATCCAAGTCATATGGCAGCTTCACTTTCCTGTCATCATCAAACCATGATTTGTTTTCATCAAAAATTACATCTCTACTCACAGAAAATCCTTTATTGGTTGGATTGTACAATCTATATCCTTTTTGGTTTTGATCATAACCAATGAATACACACTTTTCTGCCTTGGGATCCAATTTCCCTCTTACTTGAGAAGGAATGTGAGCATAGGCTAAGCATCCAAAGATTTTACAATGCTCTAGACTAGGTCTTCTTCCATTCCACACTTCATATGGAGTGGTTCCATCTAGTGACTTAGATGGAAGTCTATTTATGAGATATGTGGCTGTCGACACAGCCTCTGCCCATAGGTAGTTCGGCAATCCCTTTTCGTTGAGCATGGACCTTGCAGCTTCGACGATAGCTCTATTCCTCCTCTCTGCTACACCATTGAGTTCAGGTGTATACCTTGTAGTGACTTCCCTTTTAATGCCTCTTTCATGCAAGAAGGCATCAAATTCAGAAGAGAAGTATTCTCCTCCACCATCTGATCTGAGTCTTTTCAAAGTCCTACCTGTTTGATTTTCAACAAGAGCAATATACTTCTTAAAGCAATTAAACACTTCATCCTTGTGCTTCATGAAAAATAGAATGGTCCACCTGCTACAATCATCTATGAAAGACACATAATATCTTGAGCCTGATATAGATGGCTCCTTACTTGGACCCCACACATCCGTGTGCACTAGATCCAAAGGATTTTGATACATATATCCTTTCTTATTGAAAGGTTGTCTATGAGCCTTGCCGAGTTGACAAGCTTCACACTTATAAATCATGTGTTGCCTTGTGATATTAGGCAAACCAAGTACACTTTGGTCCCTGCAAATCTGTTTGAGTGTCCTCTCACCAATGTGAGCAAGCCTTTTGTGCCATATCTCCAACTCTGTTAGAGTTTGAGATCCATAGCTAGACAAAGCTATGTTCTTTGTATCTTCCACTTCAAAAGTGAAAAGCCTTCCTGTCTTTTCTCCTTTTGCAATCCTTCGAAAGCCTTGCCTTGGGTCTTCAACATATGCTCCAAATCGATTGAATCTAACCTGCAATCCTTTTTCAACAATCTGTCCAACACTTATTAAATTTTTGGTAATTGTAGGGACATACAAGACTTTGCTTAAGAGGTTCATATTCCCATCTGATGTCTTCACATTACCTATCTTCTCCACTGAGTGCTTTGTGTCATCTCCTGTCTGCACTTCATGCTTGTTATGAGGATCTTCCAAATCAGAAAGTAAAGCCACATTTCCTGCTACATGGTTCGAGCATCCCGAATCAATGTAAAATATGTGATCATCATCCTTACCCTTCTTCGTTGATAGATTCATAATCAATAATGAATCTTCTTGACTTTGGTCCTCTGCATAGTTATTGTAATCTCTTCTTCCTCTATGGCCACTTTGATAGTTGTTGTTGTTGTTGTAATTGTTGTTGTAGTAGTTGTTGTTGTAGCCTCCATTGTACCTGCCTCTATTTGATCCATAGCCACCTCTATTGAATCCTCTTCCTCTTGAGTTCCTCGGGTTCCTGAAACATTCTTCAGTAGTATGGTTAGATAAGCCACATATGTTGCAAGGTTGAGATGATTGGAATCTCCCCCTGCCTTGCTTTCCACTTCTGCCTCTTCCTCTAGCTCGTCCTCTACCTGCAAAGTTTGCTTGGAAAGAGCTTCCTTCATCTTCATTCTTTCTATTCTTTGACTTGTCCTTGACCTTAGCTTTATCAGAATATAAGGCAGAAGTTTGATTACCTCTTGAGGACTCACCACCTTTGCTAATCTTTGCTTCATGAGTGAAGAGTTGGCCCATGAGTGTGTTGAGGTCGGGTACATGCATATCCATGTATAAATCCATGGCTGTTGTGAATGACTCCCACTTGTCGTCTGCTTTGATTCCATTCATGATTTGTCTTATGATTTGCTCCTCTTCAATTACCTCTCCAATGCTTCCAAGTTGGTCGGAAATCTCCTTCATCTTTGTGACATAATCAGTCACATTTTGCTTCGGGCTTTTCTTCATTGTTGTGAACTCCATCCACAATTGGTTCTTCCTTGCTCGAGTGTTGGAAGAGAAGAAAGAAGCAAGTGCATTCCAGGTTTCTCTTGATGTCTTGCATCCCTTGACATGAGGTAAAAGAAAATCAGAGATTGAGTTTAGAATATAGGACCTTGCAAGTGCATCCTTCGAACACCAATTCGAAAGTCCTTCCACTTCTTCATGTGATGGTTGCCCTTTGTTCCTCATGGTTGGCATTGCTTCATCTCCGGATATGAATCCATATAGATTCCTCCCTTGAAGGTAAGCCTCCATCCTTAGAGACCATGCCGGATAGTTGTTTTGATCCAATTTGTCAATTGTTGATGGAAATCCATCTCCCATGTTGCTTGACTATGCTCTGATACCACTGTGAAGAGAGATGGTGGATGCAATCCAAAGATGAGTAGGTGCCGCTACAACCAGCTTCACACCAGCCAACTGAGACTTCAGAGTTGATTAGTAGACCCTTTGAGCTTCCTAAATCCACCAAAATATCAGCCAAATACTTTGGAACATGTATCCCAAAAGTTTAAGTCAAGACAGGCTAGTTGCGAAATGACTAGCTCCCAAAACTTGCTATTTTTGGACATACACCTGCTGGAAAAAATGAACAGTGCTCTCAACCTGGAAGGAATTAGAAAAATTCCTTTTGGGCATAGCAAATAGACTTAGCAAGCTTCCTATTCCAAGTTAAAACACTTCAAATGATGGACTGAGCACTGAGAACAAGTTTCATCAAGTTCTGGAACATTCCCACAATTCTCGGGGCTCTGCAGAGATAGACCAGTAAGCAGTAAAATGCAGATATCTCCAAAAGTATAAATCCAATGACCTTGAAAATTTATAGGTAGAAACTAGACAGTGAGAGCTATCCAACGCACTTTAAAAAACTGAAAAAGGTTCAGTAAAACTCAAGATATGACCTTCTGAAGTTACTGCTCTGAGTGAGTATAGCAGAGAACAAAACAGAGAGGTAGATGATAATAAATGTATAGATTCACATATGATTACAACCACATTGGCAATGAATCTTTGCACAATGGGAGTAGAATGATAGAGCTATGGAGTAAGCTCTTCAATCTCTACAAAATGACATGAAGTGGTCACGTACAAGGCTTGCTTATCGCCTCTTCCTTCTTGCTCCTTTTATAGCTATTCTTGGAGGGAGTTTTGAATTCGAATTCGAATGGCTCCACCTAAAAGTGATCCCCAAAGTTAGGAGAGATTCCCTCAGCTCAAAAATTTGTGATTTTGGTAGTTGGAGCCACGAATTTGCTTTTACATCATGGATGAGGTAAGCCATCCTTTTCCTTTTTTCTTTTTCCATTTACAAGAGATAAAATGTACTCTTTTACAAGAGGTGTTCACATGACTACTCATGTGACTTACAAATGAGGATAATATCAAGCATATCAAGCATGTAGGCTTGGGCAAAATGCACCAACAAAATGCACTTCCTGGTTTTGAATAGATGCAAAGTGAAAGTTCTGTCCTAATGCAGTAACATTCATGAGCAGCTTAAAAGCATGTGGTGATATGGGAAGTATAGAGAAATTGAGAGGTATCCATGTTGAGATTGACAGACAAGGGACACTGGAGACTGATCTTGTAGTTGGAAACACACTAGTGACATGTATGGGAAATGTGGATGCTTTAGTCAAGTGGTAGAAGTATTTGATAAGCTTGTAAACAAAGATGTTCGACTTGGGATGCCTTTATTGTAGGATATGTTGAACGTGCACCATACCCGCAAGTGATCAAGTGTTTTGATTAAATGCAAGATATAGGAGTGTCTCCTAATGCTGCCACATATGTGTGTGTCTAAAAAGCTTTAGTCCCAGGATTTCGCTATCTGGGAATGGGACGAGTGCTGGAGAATGATGTTCTTATCAAAAAAGAGATTAGGGGCGCCGAGGGGAAGATAAGGGGGGGTTTTGATCTACATTTGTTTGCCCATCGTCTTCATCCCCGGAACCACTACATTTCTGGTTCTCATCATCATTCGCTCGGCAGCTGGCTTGTGGATCTTGTTTCAGAGAAGTGTCCACCATGGAAATGCTTATGTGGTTGCTATTTGGAGTCGTTGCTATTTTTCTTGCCATACTCAACATTGCACTTGTTGGACCTCCATGAAAGTGTGTCCGTAGCTCGAGTACCCCGATCCAGAGGCTTTGGAAAGGGCGTTGGATGCTTTGACAGCAGCTCCACCACTTATGTTCGCAGGAAAGGATTGCTTACTTGAAGCGAAGATTGCAGAGACTGCACATGGACTGCGCTGAGAGCTTTAAGAAATTCAAAGCAGGCAACATTAGAGATTCATTGCATGTCCTTCTCCAGATTAGTGAGGTTCTGATGTATGGCAGTTAGTTATGAAAGACCAAGTGGAGGAGTTTCTCGCCCTCCTTGTACAAGAGAGAGAGCTCCGGGGCATCAAGAAGGGCATCATGAGTCAAGGCTATGGCACTGGTTACGTGAAGCCTGATACCGGAGCTTGCGATTGGTGAGATTACGTTCTTCTTCGAACATATCCAGAATCCATGAGGGATTATGAGACATGGCCCAATTGTGACTCGTTCTGGGACACCGTCCGCAAGTATACTCCGGAGATGAAGAAGTCGGCTGAAAAGCTTTTAGAGGTGTTTGTCAATCAACTTGGGCCTTGCTCTGAATGCTCTAAAGGATGCATTGGGAGAACTTCACCAAGACCTTCTCATTAATCACTAGTCCCCATGTCCTATCCCCATGTCCTAATCCTTTGGTTGTGACTGGTACAAAGAAACACACAGATCTTGGGGGGAAGTGACGTACCTTTGGCAATTGGATGATGTTGTTGGCTTGTAGGCGCTCGAGGATGGTGAGTGGTATCCTGTGCACCCAAAACCTGGGGCATACATAATTAACGTTGTTGACATGGTTGAAGTGGAAAGTAATGGGATATACATTAGTACATAGCACAGATCGGTCGTGAATCTAGCAAAGAGAAGAGTTTCCATCGCTGCATTTTATGATTTGCATTAGAAGAGTGGCCATCCTGCCCAATTGTCAAATTCGGTAACCCAAAACTGATGACGTGGAGGTTAAGGATGGAGTTACACTTGCTTACAAGGGGGTTTCCAAAGGAGCTTTTTTTCAGTCAGAATGTATGCACTGACTACAGAACCTATGAAGAGAGATCCTGTAGCAAATCGAACAAGAGGTCAGGTGCGTAATCATCCCGGGATAATTTCCTGATTTGCTCACGTGACTAATGTAAATAACTTTGATAAAAGGTAACCTTAAAACAGTTTGTCAAATTAATTGTGTTTCCATGAGGTTTTGCTAATGCTACATAGTAGTAGCCGAAGAGTTCGTTGAGCAAAGCATCCAGACCGATAACCAGAAACAGGCCACCCGTTCTAGTTATTGTTACCTCTGATTTCATGTTTGGTATTTACTCCGAGTGTTTGAGGTTTGCAAGCAATTTTTCTTGTTTGTTTTCAGATACAACTAGATACATGTACAGTTTTGCGTGCAATATAAGCAGAATTGGAGTGAAAAAAAATGGGCTGTTATGGTTGTCTGAAGCAATATCAGTGTTTGGAAGTAAGTTGCTGTCTACGCGGTGATATACACTTCCCTAAATGCATCCTCTTCTAGCTATAGTTGTGTACGCACATGTTGTACTTAGAGGTGACTCAAGAAGAAAGAGCGAGCGAGAAGGTTAGGAAAATATATATATTGGAAGTATGTGCGAGTGTGTGTGTAAAAGGTATATGCATGAGTGTGAGAATGATGGTGTGGGAGTATATGGGTGTGAGTGCGAGCATACGAAGGTGTGAGTGATTGAATGTGATTTAGCGGGAAGGAGGGTGTTAGTACTTGAGGGTCAATGAGTGTGAATGTACGCGAAAAGGCTACGTGGGTGAGAGCGTGAAGCTCCCAATTTGAGGTATAAACTAGGGTTTTCAAGCAATACGGGTTGACAAATTCCGAGGCAATTGAGCAAAACATGTGCGTACGGGGCACTTCCCCTTGGACTTAGGAACCAGACATTTTGGTGCGTTTGCCGAGAAACATATGAGCTAGTGCATAGACATAGGAAGAATCCATTGCGAGATAGTTGTGGGCTCTAGGTAATCCAAGTGGATCGATTCCGAGGGGTTTTGAACAACATAAAGTCTCGTATAATCATTTTTTCCTTGGGCGTAGGAGCTAATCAATACATACACATATAGACACATAAAGTCACATACACATACACATACACATACACATATAGACACATATACACATACACACAAATATACATACATACACATACACATACACATACACATACACATCCACATACACATACACATACACATACACATACACATACACATACACATACACATACACATACACATACCATACACATACACATACACATACACATACACATACACATACACATACACATACACATACACATACACATACACATACACATACACATACACATACACATACACATACACATACACATACACATACACATACACATACACATACACATACACATACACATACACATACACATACACTACACATACACATACACATACACATACACATACACATACACATACACATACACATACACATACACATACACATACACATACACATACACTACACATAATACACATACACATACACATACACATACACATACACATACACATACACATACACATACACATACACATACACATACACATACACATACACATACACATACACATACACATACACATACACATACACATACACATACACATACACATACACATACACCATACACATACACATACACATACACATACACATACACATACACATACACATACACAACACATACACATACACATACACATACACATACACATACACATACACATACACATACACATACATACACATCACATACACATACACATACACATACACATACACATACACATACACATACACATACACATACACATAACATACACATACACATACACATACACATTACACATACACATACACATACACATACACATACACATACACATACACATACACATACACATACACATACACATACACATACACATACACATACACATACACATACACATACACATACACATACACATACACATACACATACACATACACATACACATACACATACACATACACATACACATACACATACACATACACATACACATACACATTGCCCAAAACACAGCTTTCATAGACATGTTTATGAGGTGCCTTAAGTTTAGGCAGAGAGGACACCATTTCAAATCAAGCATAACAAACTAGCAAAATTCAGATGACCAAAGCATGCATGCCAAAAGCTTTGCATGTGACAAAGCCTGAGAATCATGTATTGCACGTGCTAAATCATTCATAGATTTTTCATAGTCTATGACCTTATAGAGCCCATGACATAAAATGCCAAAAGCAGTAATGACATCACCATTTGAGAGATCATGAAATTTACATCTGTCATCAAAAAATTTCACAACCAAGCCAATCTTGGCTAAAGCTAAAACTGGTAATAGATTCTTCTTGATACATGGCATAAATAAAGCATCTGACAATGTAAAAGAACTACCATCAGTAGTAGTTAGAATGACCTTACCAACTCCCATGATAGGATAATAGTAGTTTTTGGTGCATGTAACAATATTCCTTGTAGGGCTAGCCTCGAGTGAAGTTGCGAAACTATGTTGTGAGGTAATATGTTTGCTTGACCTACTATCAAAATACCAAACATCTGAGCCTACTACAGACATGCATTATTCATGAGAAGATGGTTATAACTTCAAACAATGGTAAATGCCCATTCTTCATTTTTCATAAGATTCACAAATTTTGTTTTGGGTGTAGAGGCCTTTGCAACAACCATTCCAGCCTCTTTCTTCCTTGCCTCTTTAGCAACTTGTTTTGGACAACATTTTATGACATCATCATTTCCTTTACATTATTTGTAAAACAATTTCTTCTTTTCTATTTTCTTGTCATCTCTGTCATCCTTCTTTGATTGTGTAGAATTAGCAGATTTTTGCTTACTAGTAGAAGAGTTCCAATTACCTTTGCCCTTCTAACTAGCCAAGAAAGCTTGATCTACAACATGCATAATAGATCTCTTCTACCTAGGTAGATCTTCATGCAACAGAATAGAGACTAACTCCTCATATGTTAAGGCATTTGGATTGTCTTTCATTATCAAACCAAGAGTAGAAGCAAAACTCTGATGTGAATCCGGCAGAACACTCAGAACAATCTCCACAAGTGAACTGTTAGGAAATACTTCATCGGTAGAAATTAAGTGCTCCTTCAAATATTTGATCTTTGTCAGAAAACTTTCCATGGAATCTCCTTCATTCGTGTGCTCACTCTCCAACTACTTTTGGAGGTAAGCAACGGAGCCTCATTCCTTGCTTGGTATAAAGTGGTAAGTGTATCACAAGCATCCTTAGTTATTCTCCAAGAGCGACTAGGCTAAGTATTACTTGTTTATCATTATTTTGAACGTTGTCCAACATACTTTACAATGCATGTAATACACTATATGAATATGAATATATGTATTCTTTGTAGTTTATGTCTAAATACATGCATAAACACATTTATACACAAGTGTCTTTAATATCTCTTGAAACACCACATATTGCTGATACAATGAATTCAAAGTATTGTTAATTGTATCAACGTCTAAGAAAAAGTTTGAGATCGTAATGATTGGTAACTTGGTAACTTATAAGGCACCACTTATAGCTGATTTATTGTATTTCATATGTGTGCGTATATGTATGTACTTATGCATGAATGCTTTGGGTTTTTGTTTTTTACTCAATCTTCTTGAAACACGACATATTGTTGACACAATGCATACAAAGTACTGTTCATTGTATCAACGTCTAAGAAAAAACTTGGGATCGTAATGATTGGTAATTTGGTAACTTATAAGGCACCACTTCTAACTGATTTATTGTATTTCATATGTGTGTGTATATGTATGTACGTAGCTATGTACATTTGTGTATGAGTGTATGCGTGTTTGAAGATGATTTTCTTCATGTATATAATTTTTTAGCTAACAATTATGATTGATTTATTGTGTTTTATGTGTGTTTTCTCACTAAACAAAGTATAGAACACATCATTTCTTTCAATCATGGCTAAAATACCTTGATACAAAAAATGGTTGTGTCTCAAAACACTGAAGAAAACCCTCGTGTCGAGCTTAGCTAAACTTGTAGCAGACTTCAAGGTGCTCATACCGGCAAACTGAAACCTATATATATGTTTGGCACAAACCTTTGAATAATTTTCTGGAACTATCATAGATATCTTTGTTGTTATTCTTCGAGGGTTTGTTTTTACTTCCAACCTAGAGGTTCTCTTCCATGAGCAATTGCACCATCTCCATATCCTTTAGCAATCATCACTCCATTGTATTCACCCATGCTCTACTTGCACTGAGCTCTTCCTTCCACTTGGCCCATCTCTCCTAGGCTACCTTAGCCCTAAGATTTCTATGCACGAGCCTTCCCCTTTGTTTGATGATGGTTTGCTAGAGATCCCAATATAACACAGAGGAGATTCTACACCCACCCACTTCAGTATGTTTTCATCTTCAAATATGTCATTCATTCATGGAGAATCTGGCTCTTCTTCTTCCAAATCAAAAAATGAAATAGTAGTGCCTCTTCTAGCATGGTCAAGCCCTCTCTCCATTTGTAGTTGTTTCAACATGTCTGGGTCATACACCCATATATAGTTGCTCCCCCAATCACGGATCACCTTAGCATACCTAAGCCAAGGTCATCCTAAGAGCAAAGAAAAACCACCTCATGAGAGAGGAAGCCTTAGAATCACAAAATCCAGGGTAGACTCAGACCCTTGCATTGTCATGACCACTCGTTCCATGATTCCAATAGGCTTCACCTTGCTCTAGTCTGCCATGGTTGTGGTGAATTGGACATCTCTCGATGACCAGAGGCCTAGCCTTTTTCTTGTTGCTTCACACATAAGATTAATACCTGACTCACCATCTGTAATGAATCCTATAATTTCTTGATCCATAATTTTTATTTTTTTGCTTGGGACAAAATAATCAGTTAGCAGGACTTGTGTCACAAAACATGTTCCATGACCACTACTTCTCAATGTTGGTGCACCCAAGGAGGCCAAAGTTTCAACATCTAGCCCCGAAATCTAGCATCCATTTTAAATAAATTATAGAGGCTTACCTACTGATAGGTGCTCTTGAATATATATCTTATAAAGAAAGGAGTCATGGGTATGCCCATTGCTAGTTCTTGTCATGGAAAAAGGAAATCGTTTGAACCTCATATTCCATGTGACTTATGTATCTCATCATCGGTTCCAAATTTGGGGAAACCAATGCCTCCATTGGATCCAAAATGTGCCAAAACCCTAAGATCGATTGTCTTCTTGCTTGATTCTCACATCTAGAGATCATGTTTGAAATTGATGACATCATCGATGACATCATCAATTCATAACCGCCCTTGAACCACCCTTGGAAAACCTATATAAGGAGGGGTTGGCCACATTCATTATTAGTCTTGCCAATACTAAGCTTGGGAGCTCAAGGAGGCATGACCGCGAAGGAAGTACTCTCTAAGTTATACTTCCAGTTCTTGCCTTATTCCTTTTTCTGGTCCTATCTAGCTAATTCTTGGACATCTGGCCTTCCTCCTATAATCTTGTAGTATGAGATCTTGTCTAGTTATTTCTTGTATCTAGATCATCTCCCTGAAGGGAGTTCATGTAACCCAAAGATCTTCCTTCAAACCTATCCGTCCCAGTTTGTGAGACGTCTTGTATCATCTCTAGTCCAGTTATTCATACTTATCAGTTCGAGGTTGTGGGACACCTTGTATTAGTTAGGTATCCTTGTATCATTTTCTCTACGTGGGTGTTCTTGTAATTAGAAGTGTATTTCCAAACTCTTGTCTATTGTAGTTTGAGAGCACAATCTAGTGCTCCCCTAACATTTTTGGCAAGATTGGCTTTTATCCAAGACCGGGAATCATGCAGAACGTTATGAATAGATTGTAGCATCACTTCAAAGTCTCCAACAACAAGTCGAGGACCTAACTCATTGACAAAGACAAGTTGAGATGGGACATCCGATGCATGTAGCTGTAATGCTCCAAGAATTAGAAGAATGAATTGGGAGTCTTCAAGCAAATCAAAGGAGTATTCAACTGAATCAATGGCCTAGTACATCATTTATGAAGGAACCCAAGTTTTGCATGTAAATGAATACATCATTCAAGCTATTCAATGCGATAATCAACTTTTTGAAAGGAAACAAGAAAAACAAGTAGAAGGAAGACCTTGCCAATGGAAACCCTTCCAGCCCACTCCTAAAGATGAGTCTATGCCTCGACCTATGCAAATAGATGTAACTAGGTTCCAACCTCTAGCATCACAAGAGAAATAGAGAAGGAGAGATAAGAAGTTAAGCCTCTATTTTGGAAACCCTGGACATATTATAGTTAATTGTCCCAACAAGAGAACAAACTCCAGAGTCGCAACCACCTTTGTAAAGCACGGAAACGAGGAAGTCCAGTTGTAAAAGAGACCGTAGAGTCGAACCATGATATAAGAAAGGGTCTCATAATTCCAGCTACACCCATAGGAACATGTCTTGCACCTATCAAGTTAATCATGCCCAAGAAGATCCTTTTCCTTATAGCCCTAGTAGATTCAAGAGCCTCCTCATGTTTCATCGATGAAGGATTTGTTAAAAAACATGGAATTCTTGTACTTTGAAAGAACAAACCAGTGATAGCTGAAGTAGTAGATGGACAACCCCTAGAATTTGGGAATATAACCATGGAAACCACACCATTAAGAGTACACCTTGGTGACCATGAATCCCACATATGTTTCAATTTAATATCTAGCCCATTACTAGGTATCATTGGAATGCACTAGTTAAAGAAACATAATCCAGACGTTAATTGGGAAAAGAACAAAATCGCTCATCGAGATATCCAAAAGAAATCAACATATGTCGGAGCCAAAGCCTTCATACATGTAGTAAGGAAGGAACTGACATATATGATCTATGCCATACTAGCTCAAGAATCCAAGAAAGATGATGTAGTGCAGCTATCCATTTAGTACAAAGGCTTTGAAGTTGTTTTTGAAAAGAAGAATGCAGATATCCTCCCAAAGTATAGACCCTATGATTGTGCAATATAACTTCAAAAGGGTGCACAAGCACCCTTTGGATCAATTTATAGACTATCTCGAGAGGAACTTACAGAGCTATGCAAGAAAAAAATGATGAGAATCTAGCAAAGGGGTTTATCAATCACTCAAAGTCTTCAACAAGAGATCGTGTTTTATTTGTAAAGAAGAAGAATGGGACTCTCCAGATGTGCATAGACTATTATGGATTGAACAAAGTCATTATAAAGAACAGATGCCCTCTACCACTCATATCATAACTCTTGGAATGCCTTGGAAAAGCAAAGTTCTTCACGAAGATTGACCTTCAAGGGGCTTACAACCTTATCAAGATCAGAGAAGGAGATGAATGGAAGACATCATTTCAAACAAGGTATGGCCATTTTGAATATGTAGTTATGCCTTTGAGTCTCAGAAATGCCCTAGCTGTCTTCCAACATATGATGAATGATATCTTTCAAGACTATTTAGATGATTTTTTTGTAATGTACCTTGATGATATCTTTATATACTCCAAAAATCTAGAGGATCATGAATGTCATCTAAAGATAGTCCTATAGAAACTAAGAGAAAAAGGATTATATGTGAAATTGGAGAAGTTCTCTTTCCATCAGACAAAAGTGGAATTTTTAGGGTACATTGCATCAAATAAAGGAATTTTGATGGACCCTAAGACGTTAGACACAATCCTTGATTGGCAACCACCTTCCAATGTTCGAGATGTACAATTCTTCTAGGGTTTTCCAATTTTTACAAGATATTCACCAGAGATTACTCTGAAATAGTGACGCCCCTTACCAAGCTTATAGGAAACACAAAATTCTCATGGAATAAAGATGCACAGAAAGCCTTTCAGACCATGAAATCATCATGCTCCAATTCTAGTTCACCCTGACTCTACCAAGCCTTTTTTCTTAGAGATAGATGCATCAGACTTCCCCTTGGGGGCAATCCTATCCCAACATGGGGATGATGTGTTGGAACATCAAGCTTACACTATGCTTGAGGTGGATTTGATCTACATCAAAGGCTATCACATCGAAAGAATATCCGTTGGAGAGTTGTTTTTCATATGCTCATTTATTGTATTTTTGGTGAGATTTTGATGGTTCATTTACCATTATAAAAGCCTTGAGCTTTACACATGTAAAGGTAGAAAGATAGAGCCCAAATCCCACGAATTTTTTGTGGTTGAAGTTGCATTCAATCAAGCAATCAATCACCTAAAAGTAGATCAAACTTCAGTTTTCCTAGATTGTAGGGAAGTGAATTGATTCCCTCCAACAACCATTCCCACCTTCATTTGAATTCAAATTTCACTTGTAGAAGTCGTGGAACACTCCTAGAGTCTATATAAAGACTTGAAATCACTTGTACATCACATGGAAGCAATATACATACACTTGTGACCATCATTGTCTTGCTCCTTCAATTCTCTGCATCATCTTCTTCACCAACAGTAATCTGGCACAATCTGCTGCTCTCTCTCCAAAGCTCTAAATTGAGTGCAAGATGGCTCATTGGAAGGGTATTAGTGTCTAGTTTATGCCTATAAATGTTCAAAGCAGTCAGTTCAATAAATTGGGAGAAATATGAGGTTTACTGTCTCGGGGTCAATCTCTGCATATTCTTGAAAAATAGGAAGTACCACCGGTGAATGTCGCATTCATTCCTATAGCATATTTTCCTTATTCCTTATATTTTTTTGCATTCCATACACGCAACCCTATGTGTATCACTCCCATAAAAGGATTTTTTCTAATTATAATCACGCTGGTCGCTATGGACATTTGAAGTTCATTGTCTCTTCCATAGATAGTAACTTTTTTGAGCTAGTCGACCCTCGAACCTATCTGTTTTGTATCGACTCATTCTCCTTGATGCTCCAAAGTACATAGTGTGTTTCTTTGCACTTATCACATGCCGATAAGATCTATTTGAGTCTCCATAAGCTCAAGGGCTGGTCTTGTGCCGGTTGGCTTGACCAAACAACATCACTTCGAAACACATTTTTCTACCTTCTACAAGCTTCTCCAAGATCTTTTAGTGGTATCAGAGCTAGATCAAGATGAGTGACGACTTTCCCTCAATGATCGAGAAGCTTGATCGACACAACTACGTGGCTTGGAAAATCAGAATGGAGGCCTATTTGCAAGGTAGAAATCTTTATGGAATTGTAACAGGTGATGAAGCTATGCCTATTCCAAGATCCAAAGGAGGACCTACACAAAAGGAGACAGATAAGCTCACACTTTGGTGCGCAAGGGATGCTCAAGAAAGGTCCTACATACTAAACTCTATCTTTGAATTTCTATTACCACATATTAGAGGATGCAAGACATCTCAAGAGACTTGGGATGCCCTCAAGACTTTCTTTTCTGCTAGTGCCAAAGCAAGAAAGAATCATCTTTGGAACGAGTTCAACCAAATGAAGAAGACACCTAAACAAACCATCATAGAGTTTGTTACCAAAGTCAAGGAGGTTGTAGATCAGTTAGCATCCATTGGAGAGCTGATTGAAGAAGAGTTCATCATGAGGAAAGTTCTCAACGACATTCGAAGTGATAAGCAATGGCAATCCTTCACGACGGCTTATGATCTCATCATGGATGTGCAAACTCCAGACTTCAACATCTTTCTTGGATAACTCTTCAATCAAGAAGCCAAAAATAGCATAAAGGAAGGTAACTCTTATCATGGTAATTCAACTAGTGCTCTATATGCAGGTAAGAAGGATAAGAAGCAGAAAGGCAAGAAGAAGGAAGAAGATGAAGAAGAGACCTCCCAAGCCAACTTTGCAAGCAAGAGCAAGTAGAAAGGGAAGAAGAAAGGACCAAAGCAAGACAAAGCCAAAGGTCAGAATGTTCAACCTTGTGCCATATGCGATAAGACCAACCACACCACTCAGAATTGCTGGTTCAATGGGAAGACCCAGAAAGGAAGTGGAAGAGGTGGATATGGCAGCAATAGAGGCAGAGGTGGACACAACTTCAACAATAACAATAGAAGCTATAATAGAAGGGACTACAACAATTATTCAGAAGATCAACCACATGAAGACTCATTGCTTCTTATGAATCTAAGCCACAAAGAAGGTAAAGAAGATGATCATTTGTTCTACATAGATTCAGGATGCTCGAATCATGTTGCAGGCAACATTGCTCTTCTATCTGATTTGGAAAGTCCAAAGCATAGACATGAAGTGCAAATAGGGGATGACACAAAGCACAATGTGGAGAAGATTGGTAATGTCAAAGCTTCCAATGGTAGGAAAAACATTCTAAGTAAGGTTCTCTATGTACCCTCTATCACTAAAAACCTAATAAGTGTAGGCCAAATAGTTGAAAAAGGCTTGCAAGTTAGGTTCACCCAACATGGAGCTTTTTTGGAAGATCCATGTCAAGGCTTCAAGAAGATAGCCCGAGGTGAGAAGCATGGTAGGCTCTTTACTTTTGAAGTAGGAGAAACCAGGAACATAGCTCTATTCAACTTTGTGTCTCAAACCCTAAGTGAGCTTGAAGTGTGGCATAAGAGACTTGCTCATGTGAATGAAAGAACCTTGAAGGATATATGCAGGGATCAAAGTGTTCTAGGACTGCCGAACATATCAAAGCAACACATGATCAACAGGTGTGATGCATGTCAGATTGGGAAGGCACAAAGACAACCATTCAACCACAAAGGCTCATCCACAACAACTTATTGGACTTAGTACATACAGATGTATGGGGACCAAGTCAAGAACCTTCATTGGCAGGATCAAGGTATTATGTCTCATTTATTGACGACCATAGTAGATGGACTATCCTATAATTTATCAAGAGTAAGAATGAAGTGTTTGATTGCTTCAAGAAGTATCTTGCACATGTGGAGAATCATACATGTAGATCACTAAAGAAGCTCAGATCTGATGGAAGGGGAGAATACTTTTCTAAAGAGTTTGATGAGTTCTTGTAGGACAAAGGTATCAAAAGGGAAGTGACTACTAGGTACTCTCCTCAACTAAATGGACTTGCAGAGAGGAGAAAGAAGACATTGGTTGGATCAGCCGGAACAATGCTTGAAGAGAAGAAGTTGCCACATTATCTATTTGTAGAAGCTATTTCAACTCTTGTGTACCTTATCAATAGACTACCATCCAAATCACTTCAAGGTATGACTCCTTATGAATCATGGCATGGAAGAAAACCTAGTCTTGGACATTGCAAGGTTTTTGGTTGTTTAGCTTATGTTCATGTACCATCACAAATAAGAGGTAAGCTAGATGAAAGGGAAACAAAGGCAGTGTTTATTGGATATGATTCAACTCAGATGGGTTACAGATTCTTCAATCCTTCAACCAAGCAATTCACTACAAGTAGAGAGGTTGTGTTTGAAGAACACAGGTCTTGGTATGATGAAGACAAACAAAAGGTAACACTACCATATGATCTTGATTCTGACTCTCATCAATTAGGAAGCAAGCATGATACACAGGTCCAGGATCCAAGAAGTGATACAGATGATGACCAAGATGAAAGGGAAAATGATTAGAAGCTATGGAAGTCAAGAGGCAAAGCAAAGATGCAAGAGGTCGGAGAATGCTCCAAACAAGCACCTAGAAGATCAGCATGAGAGAAGAAACAACCAGAATGGTATGGATATGATTCCACATTTTCTATGAAGCATTCAATGTGCTTGGCAAAAGACTCTATTTCAGAGGAACCCTCAACCTATGAAGAGGCAAAGGGAAACCCTAATTGGAAAAAGGCCATGAAAGAAGAGATATATGTATTGAAGGAAATGGACACTTGGGATTTGGTTCCAATGTCGCCGAATCAAAAGGTAATTGGTTACAGATGGGTATATAAAGTTAAAAGAAATTCACATAGATTAGTTTTCAGGTACAAGGCAAGATTAGTTGCCAAAGGATGCTCACAAAATCATGGTATAGACTATGAGGAAACATTCTCACGAGCTGCAAAGATGACTACAATCAGGACATTGATAAGTGTAGCTGTTGCAAGGAATTGGAGACTCCTCCAACTTGATGTGAAAAATACATTCTTAAATGGTTGGATAAGTGAAGAGGTATACATGTCACAACCACTAGGTTTTGAAAACTCTAATCATCCATCTTATGTTTGCAGACTTAAGAAAGCATTGTATGGATTGAAACAAGCACCTAGAGCTTGGAATTACAGGTTGGTTACATATCTTCAAGATCAAGGGTTCAAAGCTAGCTCCTTCTCTATTCATCAAAAGGGATCACAATGAGGTTATCTATCTATGTGTATATGTAGATGATATTATTGTGATAGGTGATGATATTAATGGCATTCAAAGGATCAAGAGACACATGCAAGAGGAGTTCAAAATCATTGACCTAGGTGAGCTCACATATTTCCTAGGTATGCAGGTGATATATACAGATGAAGGAATGTATTTGACTCAAAGAAGATACATTCAGGATGTTCTTCTCAAGTTCAAAATGGAGAACACTAAACCTGCAGGTACACCTTTGGAGATGAATCATAAACTAAGTGTTTATGAAGGTGAGAAAATTGAAGACATTAAAGAGTATCAAAGCTTGGTAGGTAGCTTGATATATGCTACTCATACAAGGGCAGACATATCATATAGTGTGGGCATGCTTAATCAGTTCATGCACTCATCGAGAAGACCACACGTGGATGCGGCTAAGAGAGTACTTAAGTATCTCAAAGGTAGAATCAACGAAGGTATATTCTATCCTTACTCTTCAGATTTGGATATCAAAATCTATTGAGATGCACATTGGGCAAGAGCTAAGGATGATAGAAAAAGTACATCTGGTTATTTAGCATTTGTAGGTTCAAAGCTAGTGTCATGGAGTTCCAAGAAGCAACCAACAATTGCTTTATCTTCAACTGAAGCAGAGTACAGAGGCTTGACCATAGCAACTCAAGAGGCAATATGGTTAAAAGCATTGTATACAGATTTGGGACTAGTGAGTTCCAAACCTCACATATTTGGAGATAATGTAAGTTCCATGCATCTAGTGGCAAATCCTATTTTCCATGCTAGAACCAAGCACATAGAAGTCCATTACCACTTCATCAGGGAGAAGCTCATGGCAAAGGAGATTCACATTTCTTTTGTTCCTACTGAAAAGCAAGTAGCAGATATGATGACGAAGGCACTTGATGGAATAAAGCTTTGTAGATTCAAAGCTATGGCACATATTAAACCTATCAGAGAATGAAGACTCAAGCATAATTTAGCTTGAGGGGGAGCTATTGGAACATCGAGCTTACACTATGCTTGAGGTGGATTTGATCTACATCAAAAGCTATCACATCAAAAGAATATCCGTTGGAGAGCTCTTTTTCATATGCTCATTTATTGTATTTTTTTGAGAGATTTTGATGGTTTATTTACCATTGTAAAAGCCTTGAGCTTTACACATGTAAAGGTAGTAAGATAGGGCCCAAATCCCACGAATTGTTGGTGGTTGAAGTTGCATTCAATCAAGCAATCAATCACCTAAAAGTAGATCAAACTAGATCTTCATTTTTCCTAGATTGTAGGGAAGTGAATTGATTCCCTCCAACAACCATTCCCACCTTCATTTGAATTCAAGTTTCACTTGTAGAAGTTGTGGAACACTCCTAGAGTCTATATAAAGACTTGAAATCACTTGTACATCACATGGAAGCAATATACATACACTTGTGACCATCATTGTCTTGCTCCTTCAATTCTCTGCATCATCTTCTTCACCAATAGTAACCTTGTAGAGGCCACTGCTCTCTACAGAGCTCCAAATTGAGTGCAAGATGGATCATTGTATTAGTTTCTAGTTTATGCCTATAAATTTTCAAAGTAGTTGGTTCAGTAGATTGGGAGAAATCTGAGGTTTTCTGTCTCGTGGTCAATCTCTACGTATTCCTGAAAAATAGGAAGTACCACCAGTGAATGTCGCATTCATTCCTATAGCATATTTTTCTTATTCCTTATACTTTTGTGCATTCCATACACTCAACCCTATTTGTATCACTCCCATAAAAGGATTTTTTCTGATTATAATCATGTTGGTCGCATGGAGATTTGAAGTTCATTGTCTCTTCCATAGATAGTAACCTTTTTGAGCTAGTCGACCCACGAACCTAATTATTTTGTATCGACTCATTCTCCTTGATGCTCCAAAGTACATGGTGTGTTTCTTTGCACTTATCGCATGCCTATAAGGTCTATTTGAGTCTCCATAAGCTCAATGGCTAGTCTTGTGCCGGTTGGCTTGACCAAACTTCGTCGCTTCAAAACGCACTTTTCTACCTTCTACAAGCTTCTCCAAGATCTTTCATGATGGATACCTACATCTAGTTGCATATCATTCAAGGAAATTATCTCCTCTAGAGATTAACTATGAAATCCATGATAAAGATCTTCTTGCAATCATAGACGCATTTGATACCTGGCGTGACCATTTAGAAGGAGAAGCTCATAAAGTTATTGTATACAAAGATCATAAAAAAATAGAGTACTTTATGACTACCCGCATCCTCAATAGAAGGCAATCTTGATGGAGTAACTTTCTATCCATGTTCCATTTTGCCATCATGTATCGTCGAGGATGTCAGTAATGTCATTCAGATGCCTTGTCAAGAAGGTCTTATCATGCATCGAAGAAAGGCAAAGAGGCATTTGATCAACAAGAGAGTGTTTTAATCAAGCCCAAATATCTCTAGCTAGCAGCTATCTCTTCAAACCATCAAGAAGATTCAACCTTGATCCATTTGGTTCGTGAGACTTTACCACATGATGAACTGTTTTGTAACGTAAGACAAAAAATTTAAAAAGGGGAACTCCATGAAGTAAATGAGTTCCAAGAAAATAACTGGTTATTATTCTATAAGAATCTATTGTACATCCATCCAGGAAAGCGCAAGATCCAAGTACTTCAGCAACATCATGCCAACCTTGCAGTAGGACATTTTGGAATGAATAAAACTAGAAATCATGTCTAGAGATTTTTGGTGGCCTCAAATGTGGAAGGAAGTCAAAGAATATATCCAAACCTGTGACACTTGCAATAGATCTAAGGTGCTGCGACATAAATGCTATCATATGTATCATCCACAGACTAGATGGATTTCGGTTAGACATGATGTTTCTTTAATGGAAGATTCAATTCATATGTTACTTTGTATTAAGGAGACATGAGTTAGCTCAAAGATTTGTATGAAGCTTTGGTGCCTCTTTTTGCAAGTGGATAGTCAGGTGTTGGTACCTCCAAGTGAGCCATTTTCATAGCCTTTTGGCATTTCAAAAGATGATGCGAATCATTCCATTTTTTATGTAGATTTACATGCTGCACTTATTGAGGAGAGAGCTCACACACGAGGTAGAAACTATGCCTAAATGACTAGTAGAGACTGTGAGGAGTGATAGCTAATGCACAAAGATGAGAGGGTCTAAGAAAAAACCTTCTCTAGAACAACCTAAAGTTCAAATACAAGCAACTAGAGGATCCCTATTTGTAGGATCAAGGCTTTGTGGCAAGGAGGGTAGACTCTTCTTTGTTTGTGAAGAAGAATAAATCAGAGTATACTTGCGTGTTTATGTAGATGATATCATTATTAGAGGTAATGATTCTGATGCTATCAAGTAGGTCAAGGCTCAATTGATGAAGGAATTCAAAATCAGTGATCTAGGGTTGTTAACCTATTTCCTTGGCTTAGAACTTATGTATACAGATTTAGGTATATTCATCACACAAAGGAAGTACATGAATGACATGTTGGTAAAGTTTAAGATGGAGAACACTAAAATTGTAGGTATTCCTATGGAGATCAATCATAAGTTAAGTTCACATGAACCTCAACCACTTGATGATATTACAAGGTATCAACAACTTGTGGGTAGTCTTAATTATGCTACTTTGACAAGAGTGAATATTGCATATGTTGTGAGTACATTGAGTCAATTCATGCATGTACCAAGGAAGCCACACATGGAAGTTGCAAATGCTTAAGTACCTAAAGGGTACAATGAATGAAGGGTTATTCTATCCTTTCACTTCTGACATAGATATAAAGTTATATTTTGATGTAGATTGGGCTGGCTCCAAGGATGATAGGAGGAGCACTTTAGGGTACCTATCTTTTACAGGTTCAAAACTCATATCATGGTCATCCAAGGAGCAACCAAATGTGGCCTTCTCTTCCACAGAAGTAGAGTATATAGGCTTGGCTAATGCAACTCAGGAAGCTATGTGGCTTAAGAAATTGTATGCAAATTTGGAGATACATTCCTACACCCCAACTATATTTGGAGACAATACCAGCTCACTTCATTTGGATACTAATCTTATGTAGCATGCCAGGACTAAGCACATTGAAATGCATTATCATTATGTTAGAGAGAAATTGCTAAGCAAGGACAATTGGCATATGTATCAGCTCATTTGCAATGTGCAGATTTACTTACCAAAGCATTGGATGGAACAAAGATGAACATGTTCAAATTGATGATTCAGCTGCAAGAGATCAAGGAGCAATGAAGGTCAAGCATGTTAGGCTTGAGGAGGAGTTTTTGGTGCAATTAAGCCCAAGCCTACATACTTGATGAATACACATAAACTTGATGTATTAGCATATCACCTGAGAAGCTTCATATGTACGACCTCTTGTAACTTTGAGTCTAATTACTCATTATAAAAGTGATGTAGACTCATGAGGAGTTAGGAAGCTTGGAATCCCATACCATTTGGTAGTTAAAGTCAAGAGAGAATCAATCCAATACCTTAATATTAATTTTAGGTGAGGATTTGAATTTGAATTCAAATGCTTGGCTCCAAGACAAAGCTATAAAAGTTGAGAAGAAAATCCCATGTGTATCTTGAGATTGAGAGATCATTTCCATGTACCTTCTTTTAGAAGAGGATATCACCTCATGTCTCTCTCATCCTACATTCATTGAGCAATGCCTTATTTCCAATGAATTTGTAATTTTATATTATTTAGTCAATACATGTTCATTACTTCCTACTCTCATATCTCTGTCACACTCTATCAGAATAGTGATCTTGTTTGAGCTGGTTCTCATTGTGTAGTGCATGATTTTGCATGATTCAAAGCATAAAACTTTCAACATACTGTCTACTTTGATCATACAAAGTTTCATTGAATTTGGTCTTTGCAATCATTGGATATCATTTGATTAATGCTCATTGGTCTATGACTGCCAAGGCCCATATAAAAAGTCGAGGGAGTTGCTTTACTTGCTAAACATAATTCTCTAGATATAGTCCATCATTTTAAATGATTCCACTCATCATTGGTAGCTTGTTAAGCTAATTGAAGTTCCCCAAAAGGAATTTTACTGATTGCTGCTGTACTCAAAGAATTGAGTAAAACACTAAGTAGGTGTCTTAACCAAAATAGCAAGTTTTGTGCATTGGATCATATGCCTACCTATCTGTTTTGGTTCTATCATTTCTGCAACATCCTCCAAGCAACATATATGATCATGTATGCTTATTAGCTAGTTAAGGAGGCCCACAACACTCTCTAGTCATCAATTATAGTAGGTGTGCAGCAAGATTTAGCTACACCATCTCATGTCTTCTAATTATCCACCTCTCCTCCAACATGTTTCTTGCCGAACCAAGATATGCATGAGCTACCAAGTATGAGGCAAAAACCACTCATGGACACATGTGTCATAGCCTAGTATGATTCAAAATAAGCATGTAAATGTAATGGTAATGATACCCCTTGGGATAAAAGAACCCAAGTAGTCGAGTACCATTCAACTATCAAAAGATAGACTTAACCATGTGCCAATGCTTGACACATGGGCAATGCATAAGCTTGCTCATATAAAAGATAACAAACTGAACATCAAGTTGAGTTATGCATAAGTAAATCTAGCATTCAATAGCCTGCTAATAGAGAACAACATCAAATCCATCTTGAACGTCATGAAGAATCAACCATAAACCTATTTCCATAGGGGCATCACTAAGTTTGGAATCCACAAGGCAAAAACACTACAAATAATGTGTCAATATTTCTCTTTTTTGAGAAAAATCTATTGTCGCATCAACTTGCATAAAATCAATGCCTAGATACACTACAACATATCAAGGGTATACCAAGGCTTCTATCGGGGCAAACGCATGGGCATCATTTTCCCCCAACGTCACTGTAAGCTTCGACATACACATCGGTACAAAACTGCCAGTATTTGTGTCAATATGACCATTGGTATATGTGTCGGTATGGGTGCCAGTATAAGCATTGGTATAAGCATCGGTAATCCCCTCAGCATAAACGTCGGTATGCAGCTAGGCATACCAACATGGCAATTAGCGACGACCATATCTGCAAAATTCTTTTTGGGTAGATTGTGTTGTCTCTTACTGTAGCAACATTACCATGTTGTGTAGCAAAAGACAATACACTCTGCCCAAAATAAACCGACTACATATGACATGTACTCTAGTGGCAACCAAAACATGATTTGATAAAGCAAAACATTGTCGGACACAAAAGAGATGAACAAAATGAACCATGAACCATGAACCATGTACAAAAGAGATATATATTCCATAAATGAAGCACATACAGAAACGTGGCAAACCACTGCCATATATGAGCCAAATACAAAATTTGGCAAAGCACTTTCATAGAGAAACCAAATACAAACTTCTAGTGCACCACTGCCTAATGAGCCAAATACAAAATTATGGCACACCACTACCATACACATGACCAGAGGGATCAAAACATCTATGTCTATAGTCGTGCAATAAAGAACATTCATGAAATGAGACAAATTGACATGATATTTACAAACAACAACTAAAAACACCAAATCAAGTTTATAAGCTCACCTCATCATAGATGATCCCATGAAACGATTGCAGAGCATCCCTCCAAGTCCTCCAACAGTGCAGCCAATCCATGAAAATATCCATAAGCCTCCTTGGTTCGCGTCGGACGATGACCCATTGCCAACTCCTACAACAAATATGCAAAATGTTAGATGAACATACATGACCTGCTTAACACAAACAAATTCAATAACCAAAATGATACTTACAAACTCCTAATGCATAGTGTCATATCCGCTGCTAACCAAATGTGACGGTCTGACCGTATCTAGACGTGTGGCTACTGCATCTCGCTACTAGTGATATCGGTCAAGAGTCTGTTACTGCTCATCACAAATCATATCACACTCCTGAACATCTAACCATACAGGCTTTAATAAGCCTACTCTGAAAGGATCATGAGCCTCGTATCATCGATGAGACATAACCTCATGTGTTGTGTACTGAATCCACTCTGAGCTAACAATAGGATGCCCATGTGCTGGCAAAAACTCTTGATAGATCCTCTTTGTGATTTAATTTTTATGATCTTTATCCTATTCACTCCATTTCAACATGATAGAGTTTCCAAACTTTATGGAGAAAAGCTGTTGTATACGATGATGCATGGCCTTTTCAGTCACCTCCATCATTGGACCTCCATCACGCATACAATACACCTTGGAGTTGTCATGGTCATGAGAACCCCAAGGTGTACGTGGTGTACCATGTGGTGTACCTACATCTGAGGTACTCACTCTAGGAGTGGAAGTGGGAGACACAACATCTATTGCACTGCCTCTACAACATCCACCTCCTCTAGAGCCACATGTAGATCCACTCCTCAAACTTCCTCCTCTAGAGCATGACCTCGACCGAGAAGATGGGTTAGCACTTGTATCATGCTAAGGTGTCGAATGCAGACGTCGACTACTAGAGCCAGTAGGAGATGGCTAAAAAGATGGTCATGATGGAGTCATAAAGCCAAGGGACGTACCTCTGATGGGAGGAGCCCCACCCGCAAGAGTGACACCGAGGGGAGTGACACCAGCAGGAGTGAGTCCGAGAGGAGTGAGGCCAGTAGGAGTGAGGCCGGGGGCACTGTTACCATGAGCGATCCAATATTGTGATGCGACATCCATATACATGGGAGGTACCTCAGATTTAAATTTCAAGAATTGCTCCTCTATCATGGAATGCGAAGTGATCAGAGGACTATCTCCCATTTTGCTATGCAACAAAAAATGCCATATCATGCAATGCAAAGTGATCAAAGGACTATCTCCCATTGTGCTCTGCAACAAAAAATGAAAATGATTAGCATACAATAATAATGGTAATATAGATAAATAATAGTGTACAAATGGCAACATAGCAAATAAAACACAAATTAGTACGTACAAGTGTTTGTTTCAAAAATCCTGTATTCTAGCATCCTCTTGGAGATATGATGCATAGAAGATATCTATCTCTACATTGATAACTTCTAGATCTCTTGGTATGCTAGCTCCTTCTTGATCATCATTCTTGTACAGCATATTGTCTGGTACTTCATCGTGTATCTCATTTTTGCGAAATACCTCTTCATTTTGGACAATGATCTCTTCCTCCTCGACGATCGAATGAATCTCAAGGTCCACTATTGATGTAATTTCTTCTATATATATGTTCTCATAAATTTTTTTGCTATGTGGGGAGACCTGTAAAAGAAAAAGCCACTCTAGTTCTTTCGAATATGGCATAAAAACAACTTGTTCACAGTGTTTGGGAAGTACAAATGTATCTCTTTCATATGTCCATAGCTTTGTGGAGTCTACTTGAAGCAAACCTAAAACTCTATTTTTTAAACCTACAACTCTAATTTTTATAAATTTAATAACATATATTTGATTTAATAAAAAACTACACTATTTTTATATATTTAACTATATGTATTTAATTTATTTACTTTCTTTATTTTTTTCTTAATGTTTTTGTTATATAGATTTAATTTAATAAAAATCCTAAAAATCCTAAAAACCTATTTTTAATATATTTAATTATATATATATATATCTTTTTATTGTATGTATGTAGAAACCTAAAAGCCTAATCCTAAAGACCTAGGCCTAAAATATGTATATATGTGTATGTATGTGTATATACATGTGTATGTGTATATGTATTATGTGTGTTTATGTGTATATGTGTGTATGCATATTTAAAAATCCTAAAAAACCTACTCCTATTTTTTATATATATTTGATTATATATTGTACTATTTTTCCTAATGTTTATAAATATATGATTATATATGTTAATATTAAACCTAAAACTCTATTTTTTATATATTAAATTATATCTTTAATTTAATATATTTAATTGTATACTTAATACACTAGCTCTTTTCACATTTATTTATCTATACTAAAATCATAATTTATTTTCTTAAATTTTTTTCTTATATATATTAAATTTAATTAAAAACCCCTAAAAACTCTATTTTTTATATATTTGATTATATATATGTAAAAAACCTAAAAGCCTAAACCTAAAGACCTAGGCCTAAAACATGTATATGTGTGTATGCATGTGTATATACATGTGTATGTGTATATGTATTATATGTGTATATATATGTATGCATGTGTAAAAACCCTGAAACCCTAATCCTAACAACGTAGACCTATGTATGTATGCATCTGTATATACATGTGTATGTGTATATGTATTATGTCTGTATATGTGTATATGTATGTATGCATGTGTAAACTATCTAAAACCCTAATCCTATGTGTTTATGTGTATATATGTCTATGCATGTGCAAAAACCCTAAAACCCTAATCCTTAGGACCTAGACCTAGGACATGTATATGTTTGTATGCATGTGTATATATATGTGTATGCGTATATGTATTATGTGTGTATATGTATGTAGGCATGTATAAACAACCTAAAAACCCTAATCCTTAAGACCCAAACCCTAATCCAATGTGTATATTTTTATATGTGTGTATGCATGTGTAAACAACCTAATTTTTCCTAACGTTTATAGATATATGGTAATATATGTTAATATTAAACATAAAACTCTATTTTTTATAAATTTAATGATATATATTGAATTCAATAAAAAACCCTAAAATCCTATTATTATATATTTAGTTATATGTATTTAATTTTTACATTTAAAACATTAGCTCTTTTCATATTTATTTATCTATACTAAAATCCTATTTTATATATATATTTATTTATATATTCAATTTTTTTCTTCATTTTTCTGATATATATTTAATTTAATTAAGAAACCCTAAACCCTATTTTTTATATATTTGATTATATATATGTAAAAAACCTAAAATCCTAAAAACGTGTTTTTTAATATATTAATTATAAATATATATATTCAATTTTATTGTATGTATGTAAAAAACCTAAAAGCCTAATCCTAAAGACCTAGACCTAAAACATGTATATGTGTGTTCGCATGAATGTGAGTGTGTGTGTATAGATGTGATTGTGTATGTATATATGTGAGTGTGTGTATATGTATGTGAGTATGTGTGTGCGTGTATAGGTGTGAGTGTGTATGTATATATGTGAGTGTGTGTGTGTGTGTATGTATGAAAGTGTCTATGTATGTGTGTGTATGCATGCATGCATATGCATGAATATGCATCTCTATATGTAATATGTATGTGAGTATGTAATATGCATGTGTGTATGTAATATTGTATGTGTATGTATATGTGTATGTATGTGTATGTAGATAGGTGTGTGAATGTATGTTTGTATATTTATTATGTGTGTATATGTGTATAAGTATGTATGTGTGTACATGTACGTATATATATGTGTGGATGCATATGTGTGTGTATGTATGTATGCATATGCATGTATGCATGCATATGTGTGTGTATGTATATGCCCGTGTGTATGTTATATGTATGTGTGTTTGTATAGGTGTGAGTGTGTATGTATATATCTATGTGTGTGTATATGTATGTGAGTGTGTATGTATATGTATGTATGCATGCATGCATATGCATGAATATGCATCTATGTAGGTAATATGTATGTGAGTATATAATATGCATGTGTATGTAATATATACATGTGTGTATGTAATATATACATGTGTGTATGTAATAATATATGTGTATGTATTTGTGTGTATGTATGTGTGTGAATATGTGTGTACATAGGTGTGTAAATGTGTGTGTATGTGTGTGAACGTGTGTGAATGTGTGTGTATGTATGTGTGTGTATGTATGTGTGTGTACGTATGTGTGTGTATGTATATGTGTGAATGTATGTATGCATATGTTCGTGTATGTATATGTGTATGTATGTGTGTGAATGTATGTATGCATTTGTTTGTGTATGTATATGTGTATGTATGTGTGTGTACGTATGTGTGTGAATGTATGTATGCATATGTATGTGTATGCATGTGTATGTGTGTGTATGTATGCATGTGTGTATATGTGTGTGTGTATTTATGCAAGCATATACATGAGTATGTGTGTGTATGTATCTCTATCTCTATCTCTCTTCCTCTCTGTTTATCTCTCTCTCTTTGTCTCTCTTTTTTATCTCTCTCTCTTTCTTTCTCTCTCTCTTTCTCTCTCTTTAATCTCTCTCTCTCTCTCTCTCAATTTCAATCTAGATCTTTTGCTTTTTCTTTCTCTCTCTCTTTCATTTCTCTCTCTCTCTATCAATATAGAACAAAACACCCACTTACATGGATATAATCTTTTTGAATCACTCTCATCAAAGCCTAATGAACGTTGTCTCTCATCAAATTCCAAAGAATCGATGCCAAAAAACTCCTGCAAAACCAAAGAGAAGAGAAATTAGACAATAGAAAACATAGAGAAAGAGAAGGGGTGAAAGAGGATGTGCATCACTTACCAAGATGCGAGATCTAGAGAGAGAGAGAGTGTGTGTGTGTAGAGAAAGAGATGTGTGTGTGTGTGTGCACAAGACAATGTAGGTCACAATACGTTTTAAACACAATGCCGGTATAGGCATCACTAAAAATCTTAGTATGAGTGTTGGTAATTTCCAAGAATTTACTGACGCTCATACTGATGCCTATACCAATGATGGTAACATATACCAACGGTCAATTTTCAAACAACCATACCGACGGTCTAGTGACTGTTGGTATGCCTAGCGTGATCCTTCCAAGCATTTCCACCGATCATATCGATGCCAGGGGTGCACCATCGATATGGACAAGGTTGCTATGCCCCTCATATGTTGTAGTGATAATGATGCAAAGACCCCAAATCTGAGATCTCAAAAGAGGCATGTAAATCAACCTTAAATTCAGCAATATGCTTCTCATTAGGAGCAGTGAAAACATACCATGAAAATATACATTGATTATTAGAAATACATCATCTGCATGCTTAACATATAAGGTGCTCTAAGTTGGAATTTTTTCAAGTCCATATGCAATAAAGTAGGCATGTATTTTTTCAAACTAAGCATGTGGTGCTTTCTTCAAAGCATATAATGCCTTTTTCAACTTGCACACTTTCATGCCCTTTCTGCACAAAATTATGATGCCAAATACATACACTTCTTCATGTAAGTCACAGTTTCGAAATGCAGTGTTAATCTTTGACTTATGACCATTCCAACCATGATGAGCTACAAGTGCAAAAATGCTATGAACAATGGTCATATGGCATGTCGGAGCAAAGGTCTCATAAAAAACAATGCCTCTTTTTTTAACATAACCTTTTGCAACAAGCTTCACCTTATATCTATCAACTGCTCCATCACACTTATGTTTCAACTTGTATAACCATTTAGTGCCAATGAAATTTTTCCTTGGAGCAAAATCACATAAAGACGAAGTAGTATTCTTCATAATAACATCATATATTGATTGTAGAGCAGCCATACAATTTTCTCAGTTTTTTGCTTCATGAAAAGAAATATACTAAGTACCAGAAGCAGCCATTGCATAGCAATCTGATGTGAATGAAAGATTATGAAAGCATGAACAAGTACAATATCACAAGGGTGCATCTAATTTTCCATCTCTCAAAGTCTACATTGGTAATTTGGGCATTGTTTTAGCCTCTTCCATATCTACTCATTCATAACAAGTGCATCATGTAAATTTCCATAGAAATAGAATAATCTTTATCATCATCTTGAACCTATAAGTATGTGAAATTGCCTCATTTGTACCAACACATGACTATCCACCTCTAAAAAGAGGCATCAAAGTGTCATACACATCATTAGAGATAACATGAGTGTTTTTGGTACATGAAGGTAATGGTTGAACTACATATTCCACAAAAACAACATCATGAATAAAGAATGTGTTTTGAGTGTGGATGATACAGACAATAGTGTTTTCCTTTTCAAACTGCACCCAACAAGAATACCTTTCACGCGTTATCATCCAATCTCTTGAATTGTTGTTCATTGAAGATGATCATCTTCAAATGCCTATTCGTGTTGCGGTTCTTGATGCACCTACTATAGAAAAACTTTGTTGGGATGATAGAGATGCTTAGGCACATGCATCGATAGTTTTGTGTGTCAAATGTGCCATTATCCCTCACACTCACTCTTGCAAGAAAGCAAAGATTCTTGGGATATGCTTACAACTTAACACCAAGCAAGAAATAAGGTCTATGTTGCTCACCTCCAAAAATATTTGAAGAGTGAGCATCTCAATCAAGAAGATTCCATGGAGAATTTTTTGGAAAAGATCAAAGATTTGAATGAGTAGTTGACTTTTGCTAATGAAGCCTCACTAGATTGTTCACTTATGCAAATTGTAATGCAATACAAATGCCTTAATATTTGAGGAGTTACTCTTTTTTTTGTTTCAGGAAGATCAGTCAAGGAAGATCAGGTCAATTATGCATGTTGTATATCAAGCTTTCTTAGCTAGTGAGAAGGGCAAAGCTAAATGGAGCTCATCTACTAGTAAGCGAAAATTTGCTAATGTTGTAAATTCAAAGAAGGAAAACAAAAATGAAAAGCAAACAAAAAAAGACGCACTTTTGCAAATAGTGTAAGGGAAATTATCAAGTCATAAAGAGTTTTCCAAAAGTGGGTAGAAAAGATGCAAAGAAGAAATAGGTTGGAATGGTTGTTGCAAAGGCCTCTACACCTAAAACAGAGTTTGCTAATCTTGTGCATCATGAAGAATGGGAGTTTAATACTGTTTGTAGCTATGACCCATCTTCTCACGAGTAGTGTACATCTACAATAGACTAAGATGTTTAGTACTTTGATAGCAAGGCAACCAAACATATTATCTTGCAACATAGTCTCTTTAGTTCATTTCAGTCTCCCCCTATAGGGAATACTATTATATGTGCTAAAAGCTCCTCTTATCCTCTAATGGGAGTGGGTAAGATCATTTTGACTACTGCTAATGGTAGTTCTTTCACATTGTGAGATGCTTTGTATGTGCGAGGAATCAAGAAAAATTTGTTGTCAGTTTCAACATTAGTGAAGAGTGCTCGGTTGTCAAACTTGTTGATGACAAATGGAGAATTCATGATCTCTCAAATGATGATGTTATCATTAATTCTAGAATTTTATTTTCTAGGTTGTATAATCTCATAGACTATGCCAAATGTGTGAATGATTCAACATGTGCAGTTCACGATTCTCATGTTATCTCAGATGCAAAGCTTTGGCATGCATGATTTGGTCATCTAAATTTTCCTAGTTTGCTATGCTTACAAAAATCTTATTTGGTGTCCTCTTTGGCAAAACTTTAGGCACCTTGTAAAACTATCTATGAAAGGTTTATTTTTGGTAAAAATAAAGTGTTCCCCCTATCCAAAGATGGTTTGATTTGAGCCACTCCTAAATTATAGCTTATTTGATGTCTATGGTTCTATGTAGACATCTTCTTTTCAGAATTACCTTTACTTTGTTTTTATGTGCTTCAAACAACTTGTGATTCTCATTGATAATTTTTCAATGTGTAAATTGGGCACCTCCATTTCGATCGAGGGAAGGAATATGTGTCTTCTAATTTTAATGCATTTTTGGTTGAGCATGAGATAAAACATTAGTGTAGAGTGACTTATACATCTCAACAAAATGCATTCTCTGAAAGAAAGAATAGTTCTCCCATGGAGATGGCCAGGTTTATGGTCAAAACACAAAGTTTACCACGTAGCCTCCATTTTAAGGTTGTTATTTGTGCCGCATATGTCTTTTACAGGTGTCCAACCAAAGAACTGCAATTGATCATTCCATATGAGGTTTGGCATGAATGTATGATTGCTTTTAGCCATGGCAAGTGACTAAATACACTGATGCAGAAAAATTGATGTATCTAAAAATGTTGAGCAAAAAGTCCCTATCAAGCTCCCCTAAACCTGTAGCAAATGTCAAGGAACTTGTACTAGAAAACCAAAACCTATATATATGTTTGGCATAAAAGGATGAAATTTACAATCATTGCAATAGTGCTTTAAAAGGCTGCAACAACCTTAGATAAAAATTTAGATGCAACAAAGAAAAGATCTTTTGATCTCCTAATTGCCCCAAGTATGCACACAAATTTTTGTGTGAGTCTAAGACTGTGATTGAAGGGGTCTCAACAATGCCTTGGATGAACCGGCTAGTACCAAGTGAATGTACAAAGATAAGTCACTTGTTAGGGTTACAAGTGTAGATACAAACCAGGGGAAAAAAGCCTCCCAAAGAAGGAAGAAAGTGCTTCGATGGTCCTAAGTGTGTCCACACACATCACCACCGATATATATCAACATGTAATCTTGAGGTTTAGGAAGACAAAGATACATAGATATAGTCACCTTGTTTGTTCATAACTAAAGATCTATAATTTCAATGACTATGAAAATTTTTAGTCATGCTTATCACAAAACTAGGTTTATAGTCCAATTGATAGATTGGATAATAAGATCATAAATGTAGAGAAATGACTCAAAGAGCTTGAAAAACATTACTCAATCAGAAAGAAACAAGTGTGCCATCACTCTCACTCTCAGTAGATGAATCTAGAAAAGCTCACTAAAGTATCTATGACATATAATCGTGTGACGATTATACATGTAACATAAATGAAAAAGTGGCATGTGTCTTCCTCAATCATCACATGTTGAGCTTGATATCTCAATACCTCATATGCAAGTGCCAACCCCTTGTTCCCTACATCACTCTGAGGGGGATTTGTTAATATATTTCTATAGTGATCTATGTGAACACTTTTAGGACTGTTGTGGCACTATTTTCACCCCTTAACAATTCTTTTGCCTCAGCTTTTGTATATGCCTATAACCCTAATGGCTCACTTATCTTTGTACATCCACTAGGTAATACAATTAGTTTTGTGTTGTTCTTCAAGATTCTTCCTTTCCCTTGTATTGTTCATATGTTCCATAGTTTGCAAACTCTAAAAATTTTCTATTAAAATGACATTTGATGGTTGATTGGTTTTTCATTTTTTGTTTCATCTCATAATATTGGATGTTTCCTCTATAGTTGATTGCATATTTCCATAGCCTTGGTATATCCTAGGATATATGAGTGATAAATGATCCCCTCCACAAATGCTACAATGTCTCGAGGATTTTTATGATTCAATAATTAGCCAATTTTCTTGATTGCTCATCTATTCACTCTCAAATTGCAGACTAGATATGGTACTACCATTCAAAGAGTCTCTCTAAATTTCTAAATCTCTAGCAATTTTTTCCTCTAAGTCAATACATTTGAAAATGTAGCCCTGCATTCAAGATGGTTATCTTAGGTTATTTTAAAATAACCTTGATAGCTCACAAATAGTTAACCCATCCATGAATAATGAGACCACCTTTTGTTTGGATGGCATTTCATGAGGTCAAAATCTAGCAATGTATTAGTTAAATCGTCAAGTTACTAAACTCAAAATTTCCAACCATGATTGTTTAATGGATCAGAGAAGAGATCTCATGTCTGACCCTACATTTTGAAAAATCACCAATAAACTATGTGATAAATGAATATAGATTACTAGATTCTTCCATTCATAGTGGTTGGAAGCACGTCATAGAAGATCGTTTGTTTTTTAGTCTAGATTCTTCATATTGGGTGAAAATTCATTCACCTACTCTCCTTGAAACATTTTTCTAAATTCAATGGTGTGATGATAAGGATCTCCATGACCTTCATATGATTCCCTTAAACAATTTTCAAAATGATTACGGAAACTTCTATTATTAATATAGTCTTCTAATGATAACTATAGGTTCTTGAGGACTCTTAACCTATTCTTGTGTGTTGAGTGCTCTCGAATGCATAGTATTGAAGCTCATTCTCCAGCTCTAGCTCAACCTAGAATATCTCAACTTTGTTTGAGTTTCTCTCATTTTTTCAATGGAATTCATAGGATTGATAGTGTACATCCTTGGTGAAATATTTAAAAACGCTTGCTATCTTTGGTACCAGTATCCTTTCTTAGTTTTAGGGCCTATGAGCCAAAATATTCCCTTCAAAGAGTCTGAATAGACTATGGCATCTAGAACTTTGGTAGGCCTAAGCTCCTAAGCTTTAATGAAGGAGGCCTTTGACCCATTCAAGGGTGGAAATGTCCAAAAGCTCTCTTTAGTTTCAACTAAGTAATAGGCTTCAATTTTCTTCTCCTCATGTAAGAGCTTTACAGAGAACAAAGTACTTTACAAAAATAGTTTCTCAAGCTCATCTTCATTTTGAGGCTTAGGATTTTTTCTTTTGGGTTATTAGATCCTTCTCTGAAAGTTTGGATATTGTTTTTTTTTGGGGGAAATTCTAATCCATATGCATCAAGTTTCGTAAGTTGTTCATGGAAAAATTATAATGAATCATGCTTTTCCATGTAAGTATCACCTTCCAATTTTAGTCCACATGTCTTTTAAATATAAAGCATCACCACTCACTCCTTTCAAGCTGAATCTAGGGACTCAAGGTCCCATAAATGCTCAAAACTAAGCTTGTTCATATCTAAAAAGGATATTGTAGAATGGTTCTGTAACTCTCCAAGAAGAGTTCAAGAGCATACAAGATATCAAACACAAATATCTTTGTATTGAAGACCTAGGATGGTTACTAAAGCTTTTCTAATGAACACTATTGCCACTTCAAAATTGGCCCCTAATTTGTGTATAGAAGTTCGAAGTCCCATAACCTTTATTTAAACCAAACCCGTTAGTTTAAGTCTCGTTTATAATAATATTCAAAATATTTCGGAGGCTGCCCTTTTATAAACCTACTATAGGAATCAATTGCTTTAACCTCTATTCCTCGGCTTTAACCTTTTCTTCATATGCACACTTGCATTGTACTTGTAGGCATAACTGACATGTGTTAAACATCCTTCATGAGCTAAAGGCAACGATAAACATAGGTTGAAATGCTCCTAAGGACTCCCCCACGCCCTATCTATAGAGGAAAATGTTTCGCGACTCTTATTGCTTTTCACTTTCTAGCAAAAACCTGACGTGCTTTGGACTCAGTGGATATATTTTTTCTTACGTTTTGAAGCAAATTGTCCAGTTTCAGTTTCATGGTATTGTCATTCGCAAGATGTCGAAAGGATACAATTCCTCATCATCCACCTCATTCACAATTTATGGAAGGATATTATGACAGCCTACTTGTATACAAACCTTATATATGAGGTTTTAGTTGGCCAAAACTTATAACAAATACAACAAATGGTCTAGAATATTGCCAAATCTAGAATAATAAAGACAAGCAAGCCATACGCCAACTTCTCTTAGCAAGAGGTGATGGATGAGGACCACCTGAGGGAAGATGGTGTTTTCCTATTGCTCAAGAAAACAACTTCTAAGTCGTAGTATACATGGTTGGCATGATAGAGAAGAAAGATATAGTATACATGATACATGATAAACTATATCTTTCTTCTCTATCATTTAGTACATGTCACTTGTTTGATTGCCAATACATCAAATTAGTTTTGAATTAGTTGGATTTATATATGAAGATTGAAAAAGAGCAATTGACCTCTGCATCAAGCACCAAGCTTCGTGTTGGAAGAATGTGAAGCTTCACGAGAAGCTTGCCTAAGTAGAGGGAAAGCTACATGCAAAAAGAATGTAGCGAGAATGGGCTTGCAAAGACTACAAGCATCACATGGAGTTAATGCATAAAAAGCTCGAAACTCAAGAAGAAATCATAGCTTCATTTGTAATGTTATCGCTGAATTGAGGCCATGCCCATATGAGTTGTATTTCTGCATGACTTTATCCCTCTTCATGTTCTGTTTGTTGAATTGTTGTTTGCGCCTTATGGACGGACCTAGAGTAGCGGAGATGGTGATAGACAGTCTCAAGCATTTTTCCCTGCTAAGAACGGCATTCCAAATGTCAATGTCGGTCGTTACTGGTATAAATGACCTCGGTAGCCTTCACATATCGAATAACTCATCTTCCGCTAAAACACGACAAAGTCTCTCTCTCTCTCTCTCTCTCCGTGGTCGAAACGAGAAGTATGAAACAAGTCTGGTAAGCAGTTGGAATTCGGGACGATTGTAATCATTTTCATCATGCATCGACTTCGTAGTTGAGACGTCCTGCTCAAAAATATCAAACGTGATTATCATGCCCCCTCTTGGAAGCGCCCGACCAGGCGGTGCATGAAATCATCTCTGTTCGTATATGTGTGTGCTGTACTTATATACAATTTTTATGCATTCGTATATGATCTGCGCGAGGACATGTGTGTCCTTTTCGTAGAATATGCGCTCTACGCGTGTATGCATTCGTACTCTGGAATTACATCTTTATCTTCTGTGTCTTCTTCTCGTCTATATAAGTATGTACGTGTGTATTACTGTAATGTTTCTATACTTCATGGGTATGTCTGTCTAATGTATAAACTTGTACAGTGTCTGGATTGAGCCATGTATATGTTTTATGTATCCATGCATCTGCGCATATATTGTACGCATTTCTGTATACAGATATTTCCGTGTATGTATATGCAAACTATACGCATGTATATGCACGTCTATATATGCTCTAACCAGTTCTACATAGGTATGTATCTGTATATTGTGTAGTGTCTCCGTAGATTTATGTGCTCTCTCTGCGCGTATATGTGCGCATGGTGTACGCTCTTGTCCTGGACAGAGTGTCTTTGTAGCTTACGTCTCTGTGCATGTACTGCATGCATTACTGAACACTTATATTTGTGTGTGTCTGTATACCCGAATCGTTTTTAAATCATAGTATATGCGTGTATATACATATGAATTGCGCGTTTGTCTCTATATTGCGCGTTTGTGAGTGAATGTTTGTCTCTATATGCATGTGCATGATTGTGTGCGCGTGTATTGCTTTTTGTGCGTGTCCCGCGCATTTGAATCGAGCTGTGGTGGCCAAAGCGCAATGGCGTAGGGAATCTTTTTATATGGAATATGCAGAAAAGGTCGTAGATGCTCATATAAAATATTTTAGGATTATTTTTACACACCCATCGCCGTCGATGTATTCTTTCTGCACACCCATCGCCGTCGATGTAAGTAGGGCAGAGAGGGTTTATACAGACCTTTTTTGTTAGTTTTTTTAGAGTACAATGAATTGGAAATATACACTCACACACCCAACCTCTTAATACACTCACACACCCAACCTCTTAAGTAGAACAGCCACTCATCATCATCAGAGACTCATAGACATGTCTAGTCAAGATTTGAACTGAGGACTTCCCCTCACAACTTCACAGCTTCAAGGTGCAGGCGAGTAACCTATGCCTGCTCGGACTAAAGAAGGATTTGCACTTTTATTGGAAATACACATTCACACACCTAACGTGTTAAAGTACAAACACCCATCATGAAAGACTCATGGACATGTCCAACCAAGACTTGAACTCACCACTTCCTTCCACAGCTTCAAGGTGTCAACCACTAACCTACACCCGCTCAGACTAAAAAAGGATTTGTGCTAAAAGCACTTTTCTCAAAAACCCATCCACAGTACCAATGTAGTGTGTAGGAGAGAACTCTGTAAGAACTCGGAATTTTTTTTTTTTGAAGAAACAGGAAGTATGAATTCAAGATGAACTGTATGGATGTACAAAGGGCAGGGCCCCACCACAAGTACAAAGAACTTGGTACCACACAGGACCTGGACAGGCTACATAGCACTCAGAGAAAAATAGCCAAGGAGCAAGATGACAGTCAAGCAATTAGGTACACTACAAAACCATTTGAAATCGAGAGCTACAGTACAGGTGAAGGAGGGACTCCCTCCATTTACAGGGAGCAGTAGTGGCCAGATGAGTGGACAGCCGATGAGTGGACAGCCTGAAATCATCCTTGGGGGCATCTCTGATATCAGAGATAGCTTTGTTGCCCAGGTCCCTAAAACCTTTCAAAAAAGTATGCAACATAGAGCCTTTGCATACTTTCTCATTACCTGTTTTAAGCTTCATTACATGTCGTTGAAGATGAACTCCACCTTCTGTCTGCATCCATCTAAACCTGATCTGAAATGTTCTCCTTATCAATAAACATCTCATATACATCGAACGCTTGTACACTATTTATCGTCACTCTCCAAATTAAGTACGAGCAGGAAAGAAAGCATTTTCCTTATCGTCATAGACAACACTCTAATCATCTCCTACTGTAAAACCAACCTTAAACTATTGAAACAAATCTTGTATTATCTAAAATAAAAAAAAATACTCTGAATTACAAATCAAACACGACGATGGGAACGAAAAATGTGTGAAAAATACTTTCCGTAAAGAATGGCATATGTTTCCCTGTATTAAGAAACAAACAATTTCACTCCGACTAGAACTCTTCAATTGTTCGTCAAGAAAAATTGTCATAAAATTCAACTTTTGTACTTCTTATAGCTGAATGATCAAACCCGACGACATGCAATAATTTAATACGTCGACCGCCCAGAATCATTGATTTTCTCGTTTTATGTCAATTCATATACATGAGGAAACGCATGTATACACACATCAAACAATGCATATGTACATAGATATGTACGTACATACACACACACATAAAACGCAAATATACGACTTATAAATGGTGCCTTATAAGTTATTAAGTGACCAATCATTACAATCTCAGAACTTTTCTTAAAAGTGTTGGAGTTTGAGGTCTACCGAAGCACATGAACAACACAATGAAGAAGAAGAAACTTGGAGCACAACACACAATACTGAATGTATTACCAACTGAATGTATAAAGATTGGTGACTGGTTAGAGTTATAGGCATATATATGAGGTAGGGGAGAAAAACTTCATAAAGAGGGAAAAAAGTGCCTCGATGGTATTAGTGTGTTTACACACATCACTACCAAAATATATCAACCAACCCCCCCTAGGAGTGATGCGGTGAACTACGAGGTGGCACCCATGCATAAGGAAGTGCCAAGCTTTGTGGAAAGAGATCAATCGACAAAAGTAAGTAAACCCAAAGCTTTTTGGAAAGCTTCAAACTTCTCCCGAGGCAGAGCCTATATGAAAAGTTCTGCATTGTTCTCCTCTATGGGCACACATGCCAAACTGATCTCCCCAACAAAGAACCTCTTCCTTAAATAATGATAATGCAACTCAATGCACTTGTGCAAGCATGGAACACATGGTTTATTGCAACTACCAATGCATTCTGACTATCAATGAAGATGGTGGTGGCAGAAGACTGACGAACACCCAAATCAGCCAAAAGGCATCTGAGCCACCCACACTCAACAATCACTATGAAAGCTCCTATATACTCAACTCCACAACTAGAAGTGGCCATAGTATGCTTCTTCTTGCTCAACCAAGATATGCATGAGCTATGATGCATGAAGCAAAAACCACTAGTGGACACAGAAGTCTCATAGCGACCAACCTAGTCATATTAAAAAAAAAAGTATCTAAATCTGACAATAGTGATCCCCCCTTGGGATAAAACAATCCAAGAAGCCATGGTCCACTCAAGTAATGAAAGATGCACTTAACTGCATTCCAATGCTTGACACTTGGACAATGCATGAACCTACTCATCTAAGAACGAGTAAAGTGAATATCAAGCTGAGTTATGCATAAGTAAATCAAGAATTTAACAATCTCTTGCTAGAGAACAACATTAAATGCATCTCCAACATCATTAAGACTCAACCATAAACATGTTTTCATAGGAGTGGCAATAGGTTTGCAATTTTCAAGACCAAAAAGCTACAATATATTCTATGTGACATAGAGCTATACCACCATTAACTTGCACAAAGTAAATGCCCAAATAATGATGCAAATGCCCCAAATCAGACATCTCAAAGGAGGCATGAAAATCAGCCTTAAAATCAGCAATATGCTTTTCATTAGGACCAGTGAGACCATGTCATCAACATACACAACAATGATTAGAAGCACATCATTTGCACACTTATCATAGAAGGTGATCTCACTTGGAATATTCTCGAAACGGTGTGTAATAAATTAGCCATGTATCTTTTCATGCGAAGCACATGGAGCTTGCTTCAAACCATGTAATGCCATTTTCAACATGCACACATTGCTTTCATGCTTTTTCTGCACAAAACCATGGGGCTGATATATATATGTTTCTTCATGTAAGTCACCATTTAGAAACATAATTTTAATGTTCAATTGATATATACATTCCAACCATGATGAGCTATAAAGCACATGAATAAAAAGAAAGAGTGTGAGACTCAAAGGTGAGTAGACCATGAAATGGGAAAACTCACATAGATTAGAGTGGGCATGCCAAGTGCATGGAGTGGGCTCCTCAAGCTTCTAACCAAGTACAAATGGGGCGAGAGCCCCTTCTTATATAGTGTTGGAGTGGGATCTCCAAAGTACACCATAAGTGTGATAATTCTCATTGGAAATGAATACACAAGTAGAAGCAAATGGAAAGGTATCCAATTACAACGAGATTTTATATAAAATGGAAATGAGATAGATATGGAGTGTCTCCTAGATACAAAAGGGAGATGTGCTCTCATATTCTCAACAGTAAGTGCACTACATGAGAAGACTCCATTTGAAGCCTAGTATGCAAGAAATCTCAATGTCAACTACGTTAGAGTTTTTGGAAGTGAAGCATTTGTACACATGCCGAAGGAAGATTCTATACTTTAAAGGGGGACATAGTCATTTCCAAGGAAAGTTCAAAAGCAAGTATTTCCCATTAGACTAGGAGATCACGAAGGTTCATCAATAAATAACAACAAGAATAAAGCCACTATATCAAGTATGCACATGCACTAGATTTATCCAATTCCGCAGCCGTACAAATTTAAAGAATTTTAGAGTCAACTAGAGTGACAAGAAGCTACACAAATAGAAGTGATTGCAATCGAAAGAAAAATATTTGAAAACATGTTCCAAATCCTACTCATCATCAAGGTACTAGAGTTAACTAGCTTTACAAAGTTAAGTGCAAATCATATGGTACTTTGGACAAGTACAAAGTAGGAATTCTAAAGGTTATAAACTAAAGCTTGACATTGAGTATGAAGAAGCATTTTCCTCTATAAAAAGGTTCATAAATATTAGATTCATTATTTCCTTAAGTGAACACTTCAAATGGACCATTTACCACCTCAAAATCCAAAGTGCTTTCCTTAATGATGATCTTCAAGAAGAGTATACGCAGAACAACGTAAAGATTTCCAAACCAAAGGAAAGGAAGATAATGTATACAAACTTCACAAAGCACTTTATGGAGTTAAGCAAGCTCCTAGGGCCTAGTATGAAAATATACAGAAGTTCTTGGAAGATAAAAGATTTCAAAAAAGAACTACCAATGCTAATCTCTATAGTTACCAAAAGGAATCTCTTATTGCAATTATCATCCTTCATGTAGATGAATTGATTTTGATAGGCTTAAATGAATGCATTCAATTTATCATACACAACTTCACCTGAGTATTGAATGAAAGATCTTTGCCCACTTCACTATTTGTTAGGCATGGAAGTTTGGAAAATAAAAAAGGTATATTCATCTCCCAAAATAAGTACGACTTTGAGCTGCTTTCCATGTATAACGTGGACTAGTGCCGTCCACTATCTATGCCACTTGATCCAAAAATTAAGATCGCCTTGGAGGACTCATCATCACTCATGGATATGCATGCTTATTGAAAACTAGTTAGCTCTTTGCTTTACCTAGCCAACAAGAGAGAAAATATTGCCTATACAATTGGCATAATCAGTTAGTCTTAACATTAGTCTTGTCAAACCCATTGAAAAGCTATCAAAGATTACTTCGATATCTCGCCCTCACCCAGAATCATGGTCTTTGGTAGAGAGGAGTTATTGATTTTACAGGATATTCAGATTTAAATTAGGTTAATGACCTTGATTCCCAATGGTCTACTTTTTTATAGACATTCTTGCTTAGCTTAGGACCTATCTCTTGGGAGAGTACAAAGAAGCCTACAATTGCTCTATCATGCATTGAAATTGAGTATGGGTATACATCTTTGCAGCATATGAGACCATATGGCTTGGATGTTTATTCTTACCTTGGTAATTTGTAGGATATGTTACATGCATGCACATGGACAACTAGTTAGTCTTGGCCATCACCAAGAATCTAGTTTTCCAAGCTTGAACCAAACACATCGAGATCTGAAACCAGTTCATCCTCGAGAATCTCATATCATAGAGACAAGTCTTAAGTAGAATACCCCTTAAGAGAACCTGGCAGCCATGTTCACAAAGGCTTTGCCTCCAATTCCACTCTGATGCTTGGTGGACCTCTATAACATTCGCTCAATCCAAAAATACAGTTGTAGAGCAGATGTTGAGGATATGAGTTCATCTAGTTCAATTCCATTTGTATTCGAATAAGTGAATCTTGAATTTATATCTAGTGTCTCTCTCTCAGATCATATAGATAATTACAATAGTAACAAAGTAGTATCTCTCTCTCTCCCTCTCTATGAGGTACTACAATAAAGTGCAACAATAACAAAATTGTATTTCTCTCTTTCTCTCTCTCCACTATTTGATAGCAAAAGCACTCATGTCTTTTATAGGTAGGAGAAGGGGGGGATGTATCTCTCTCCCTCCCCGTCTCTCTCTCTTTCTCTCCCTCTGATCTCTTCATATCTTTTTTTTTTTCTCTCTCTCTCTCTCTCTCCCTCCCCCTCTCTACTATTTGATAGCAAAAGCATGTCCAAATTCTCTCCTTCTCTATTCTCTCATGCCTTTTATAGGTAGGAGAAAGGGGGCAAAGTGCCTCTCCCTCCCTCCCTCTCTCTCTCTCTATCTCTCTCTCCCTCTCTCTCTCTCTCTCCTATTTGATAGCAAAAGGAGGGTCAAATTCTCTCCTTCTCTATTTGCTCATATCTTTTATAGCTAGGAGAAGAGGGGCAACGTGTCTCTCCATCCCTCCTTCTCTCTCTCTCTCTTTGCTCTCTCTCTCTCTCTCTCCTATTTGATAGCAAAAGCAGGGTCAAATTCTCTCCTTCTCTATTTGCTCATGTCTTTTATAGCTAGGAGAAGAGGGGCAATGTGTCTCTCCATCCCTCCTTCTCTCTCTCTCTCTCTCTCTTTTGCATGGAGTGAACCTATAGAAAAAAAAACATAGAAAGAGGCAACACACATGACACACACACACACACTACTTAAACATGCATGCACACACTTTTTTAGCTACACTTTAGCTAAGACAACATACATGTTGAGATATTAAGCTCAACATGTGATGATCCAGGATGACACGTATCAGTTTTTCATTTCTTTGACATGTATAGTGGTCATGCCGGTATATGTAAGGAGTACTTCATTGAGCTTACTAGATTTATCTAGTGAGAGTGATGGCACATTTGTTTCTTGTGAGCTCACTCATTCATGGACATTAAGATTTTCCCCATGTACTTTTCTTTATATGACACTTGTTGTATTGTTGTTTTCTAGGTAATTCTTGTACATTCCATTTACGTAATAGAAGAAGAAGAATACGATCATTCTTCCTTGCCTAAATATGTGTGTGTGCTCCTCTTTAATTGTGAGAGTGTGTGTGTGTGCTCTCTTGATTATCTCCTTCCTCATGACATGGTATTAGAGCCAGTGTGGCTACAGAGAGCTCATGGAGAAGGCCGATGATGAAGAGAATGCGAGAAGGTGTGGAGAAAGCGCAATTCACAAAGGACCTGAGATTGCTGCAAAAATTGGCATAAAGGTAGAAGGTCTCAAAATATTTTCGAGATTCCTCCCTTTAAGATTACTCGTTTTTGTCAGATCAGAGTTTCACAGCCATCTCGACCTTTGTTTTGAGCCTACAAGGTGGGGCCCACAACAAAATGAGGTCAGCTTCCAAAACTGTAACTTGCATCCTATTTTCCAAAACTCATATATTCCTGATCTAGAATTTCAAGCAATTCTTTGTAGTGTTGATACATGAAAACTGTGTTTCTTTGAGATCAAACTATCACGTCATAGTGTGACAATGTTCAAGTAGGAGTGCTATTTATAGTGTTTTGGAGTGTTGTGAATTGCTCCAGAAATGGAAAACATAGATGGAATGAGTCATCCTATGAGCAATAACATAGACAAGAACAACTTCCATGCTTGGAGATTCAAAATGATGAATTTCATGATGGGAAAGGCTACTGGAAGTACATCAAAGAAGAGAATGAAAATGATCCACGGTTACAAGAGGAATCAAACTGTAGACCAATTAAGAGCATATGAGGAATGGACTAAAGGATCACCATGGGTAATGTTTTGGCTATCTGTTAGCATATATGATAGCATGATGCGACACATAAAGGATGCCAAGACTCCAAAAGAGGGTTGAATAGTTTGGTCACTTTGTATGACACCACTATAAAGGCACGAAAATTGCAACTCAAGAATGAGATACATACATTGGATAAAACGGGCATGTCCATAAGTGACTACGCCCTAAAAATCAAAAGCATATGTGAGTCACTTGCATCTATTGGCATGAATGTAGATGATGATGATAATTTGAAAGTGTGTCTTTGTGGTTTAGGAGCTGCATATAAGTAGTTCAGAACTTCTATATAGACCAAGGAAAATATTATGAATTTTGCAGATTTGGTATCCATGGTGATCATTGATGAAAAGAGATCCAAAAGCAAAAAATGTGTCTTCATTGGATACTTCCTTGAGCAAAGGGGATATAAATCTTATAACCCACTTACATGATAGGTGAAGGTGAGTAGAGATGTGCTATTTGATGAAATGTCAAGCTTCTATGCAGATGCCAAAGATGGACTTAATCTTGAACCAAATGACAAAGAAAACACTGAAAAATCAAGTGTAGAATCTCTAGTTTTGAGTGGACCAGATGGATCACCAAGCAATACTTCCAACTCAAATCTATGGAGTGGAAGATTGTGTGGAAATTTTCAGTCCAAAAAATTCATCAAATACATCCAAGAAAGGTAAAGAAAAGCTTTTTGCTAGTAGGAAAACATGTGGAGGTTTTGAAGATGTTAATGGAGATTCAAGTGCTTCAGAAAAGAGTCTTGATGAGGAACTTGGATTGCCCTTTGTGAAGATGCCAAGAGTAAGAAAGGCACATGTAGACAATACAAGGAGAAGTGACCTAGGACCAAGACGATATGGGAGGATGCAAAATTCAGTGCAACGATTGATGTATAATAGTTATATGGCTTGTCATTGTGCCTACATGACCAAGGTAATACAAGATGTTGAGCCTTCTTGTTTTGAAGAAGCAATTGGAAATGTAGATTGGGAAAAAGTTACGGATGAGGAGATGGCTCCACTTTATGGAAATGAGACATGGAAGCTAGTTCCATTGCCACAAGAAAAGAAACCCATAGGATGCAAGTGGGTTTACAAGGTAAAGCACAATGTTGATAGTAACAAAGCGTGTACAAAGCATGATTGGTAGCAAAAGGATATGCACAAACATACCCACTATTGCTTTGTCGAGTAGAGAGGTTGAGTATAGAGGTGCTGCAATGGAAGCATGTGAGGCATCATGGCTAGAGATGCTACTTGCAGATGTAGGTGTGGAAGTTCTAAAGTCTATCACCATCTATTGTGATAATTGTAGTAGCATACAATTAGTACAGAATCCTATTTTCCATGCTAGAACAAAGAATATTGAGGTACATTTTCACTTCATCCAAGAGAAGATATTAGCAGGTGTATTGATTTTGTCTATGTGAGAACAGATGAGCAGGTTGTTGATATGTTCACTAAAGCACTTGGAGCAGAGAAGCTGAAGAAGTTTTGAAAGATGCTTGGATGAGAGGATATGAAGTTGAGCTTGAGGGGGAGTGTTGAGATATCAAGCTCAACATGTGATGATCTAAGATGACACGTATCAGTTTTTCATTTCTCTGACATGTATAGTGGTCACAACGGTATATGTCAGCGATACTTCATTGAGCTTACTAGATTTATCTTTTGAGAGTGATGGCACATTTGTTTCTTGCCAGCTCACTGATTCCTGGACATTAGGATTTTCCCCATGTAGTTTTCTTTATATATGGCACTTGTTGTATTGTTGTTTTCTAGGTCATTCTTGAACATTCCTTTTATGTAATAGAAGAAGAAGAAGAAAAAGGAGATCATTGTCCCTTGCCTCAATCTCTGTGTGTGCTCCTCTTTGCTTGTGAGAGTGTGTGTGTGTGATCTCTCTTGCTTATCTCCTTCCTCATGACAATACAAACATGCATACTATTTACACACATACACACCACATATACACTTCAAAACTCACACAATACACACTTAGATGTATTACTTTTATCCTCATCATTATTTTTTATTATTATTATTATTATTATTATTATTACCATTATTATTATTATTATCATTATTATTATTACACTTGAACACACCCATAGAAAAATATATAAACATTTAACGCATACACATAGCATAGACACATACACGTACACGTTCACATTTACACACATATATCCAATCATATGCTCATGAACATATGCACATAAACCCATGCATACAAAAACAGGTAGCGGCATGTATACATGTTCACATTTACACACATATATCCAATCATATGCTCATGACCATATACACACATAAACCCATGCATACAAAAACACGTAGAGGCATGTAAAGACAACATATAAAGTCACCCATAAACACACATATGCAATCAAATATATATCTATATATATATATATATATATATATATATATATATATATATATATATATATATATATATATATATATATATATATATATATGTAGTCACCATAAACACACATATGCAATCATAGATACACATACATACATACTTAGACACAAAGCTTTTGATTATACATTCTCGTATATACATACATGCACACAGACACACACACACACACACACATATATATATATATATATATATATATATATATATATATATATATATATATATATATATATATATATATGCGTTAACACACAAAAACATAACATGAACACTTATGTATACATCACATCGGATCAGATTCATAATACATACACATTAATACATTCACATACACATGAGTACATGCACGTACACACCTAACACACGCATTCACATATACAAATACGCATACATATCATATTGTATTTATGAATCTTCTTTTGATCAGTTTCCTGCACGTACATACAAAAGAGCGGTCAGTCATCAACAAATGAGTGAAAGAGATTAGATATTATAAACAAAATCCAAAAGCTTGTAGACATTTACATCGAGGTAGGGAAATCCTCGCGACCCCGCTCGACACTAAGGAGAAGTGGGAGAAGTTGCAAAACATTGAAAGCACTCAGAGTAAACAAAATGACCTACATGAATTTGGGAAATAGATTAATTGTTGAAATAGTGAGGGTTTTGAATGATTTTGAGATTAGGCACTAAACTATCACATCTTCAAACAAAGTTGCAACCAAAAGGGAACTCAGATCAGAGTGATTATCAGGAGGAGTTAAATCACACAATCAACAGGGGAAACGTAAACATGGTGAATGAGGATCTAGACATAAATGACTACAGGAATATCCTCAAATACATGTACACAAATAGGTTTGGAGCCTATGTGTACTAGGATGGCATGCATAAGTCTCTCATTAGCTTGAGAAACTTAGAGATTCCTCTGAATCTGATGCCAATGGCACAATTCTGAGATGGACGGCAGGTATGAGGATAGACAAGGATGTGTCTACATATTTGCAAATGGTCCAAAAAATTCCAGTCGTCTTGGTTAGTGTGCAGATAAGAGACCTTGGGATCAAGACCTAGGGCAAACATATATGCCAAGACCAAGAAGGAATCACACTCCCATTGAGACACGAAATGAAAGAAGAACATATACCTCTACTAATCCTTTTGAAAAGGAAGGAGATGAGATGCCTGAATTTCCAATTAGAAGGTGGCCACATTGGAAAAACCAAGGTAGGATGCTTAGAACCTATCAGGTGGCTAAGTGCATGAAAAATCAGTATGAGGGTTACTCAGATCCTCATGCACAAGCTGTTGAGTTCAAGCAGTTGATTAGGGCTAAAGAGGTAGAGGAGTATAAAGTTCAATTTGAAGCTTTTGGCCTAACCTTAACTGGTCCAGCATTGTCTTGGTTTATCCCATTGAGGAAGGAAATGTACCCTCACAAAGAGTCATTTTTTTGAAGCCTTCATAGGGGAGTTTTCCAAAACTAGAAACAAGCATAGTACAGTAGCTCTGATATATAGTTTCAAGCAACAAAAAGATGAAAATGTGAGAGAGGTTGCTAGACAATTTAAGCAATACATTGATAGGTGTCCAAAAGATGAAGTACCTTCAATGGCTAGACAAGTTTCCTTGTTCATATAGGGACGCAAAAGTGCACAATTGAGAACTTTGGTGTATTATAGAAGATGTCTTGACCTAGGAGCCTATATCAAAGAGATCATAGATCTGATAACAAGGGACAAGATCTGATGGCATTTGAACAACCAAGAACAAATGAAGATAGGATACCTCCAACAGAAGAATTAGAAAAAGCTATTGCAAAAGCCTTAGAGGCCAGCATAAAAGCAAATTTGGTAAATACAAGACTAACACCAAACAAGAAATGTTTCACTTGTGGGGAAAACCATCAAACATATCAATGCCCTTATCAAAAACCTCAACATTTGCAAGATAGGAAAACACTTAAATACTATACCCTAGAGAGAAAATGGACAAATCATACTAAGGATGAGTGTCAAAACAAGCAACTTGTGAGAGAGGAGTATACAAAATTGTGTTGGGACAAAAAACCACCATTACCAACAAATGTAGTTCTAGTAAAATAAACTCCTATGGAAGAGGAAAATCCAAGACATAGACCAACCTATAGAGATGAATATCACTCTTCTAAGGGATATCAAGAAGAATGGGAAGATAGTGATTTAAGAGAACTAGACTTACAAGCCTTAGACTTGGGTAATGGAAGAATTGAAATGGACACAGCTACATTTATGTATATAACTAACAATTATATGTCCAATCAGAGATCCTAGTTTAAGGGTAGTCAAAAGGTAACCTGTTATAGATGTGGGGGAGAACACTTTTGCGATTGTCCACAACCTCCAACATTGAGAGTAGAAGGAGCTTTTTGTCAAGATTTTGGTAAGGAACATCTAATCAAAGTCTGTCCAAGAAATCCTCAGAAACAACAGAGCACATCTAATAACATACCATTAAAAGTAGTACATATAGTGGAACAAGAAGACTTGAGTGGAAGTGAGCCAATAGCATTACATGCAATAACTAGAGCTCATTTCAAGGAGCAGGGCATGATACTTGACAAACATTCTTGGGACAACAAGAGAAACCTATCTTCAAAGGAGAGGAAAAATAGACAGAAGGGTAAATGGGAGAGAAAGACCAAAGCAGGAAAAACTCTAACACCAGATGAGGAACTAGTTGATAATTCAAACCCTAGACAACATCAAAACAAAGAGAAAATAGGAAAAGGGAAGAACTCAAAGTGCTTGAACACCTTCATGGAAGCTTATAAGGGTAGGATAGAAGAGGGACCAAACTCTACAGACCATATAACAGCCTATCCTATGCCAAACATTGAGGAGGAGAGAGTGCAAAGGTGCAAACAAATTATTAGAGAAACTCAACACAATCTAGAATAGAGTGAAAATCAACAGGAGACATCTACTGATTCAAATTCACAACCACCCAGGAAAGACTTACGAAGTAGTGAGAAGTCAAGGGAGGAAGGAGATACTGCAAAACCTTGTATAAAACTCCAATTCAATCTCGCAGAACATTGTAAAATCCACTGTCAAACAACATGGAAGGAGTTACTAAAGCAAAACCCATAGTTGCATCACAACCTGACTAACTAGGTAGGAAACTCATATTGGAAGCATACAAAACCTCAGGATATAGAAGACTTGATATAGATACCTATTGACAAGATAGGAGGCTACTATGAGCGTGAGGAAGGAAACTCAATTTTGAAAGTGCAATTTGGTGATAATTATGCAAATGCCATCCTCGATAGTGGTGGACCAGGAGTGGCAATCATGACAAAAGAAACTTGGAAAAAATGGGGGGGCAAACAAATTGACATCTACCATGATGAGACTACAACTTGCAAATGGGCACATAGAAGTACATCTAGGAACTTGGGAAAACGTTATTGTGGAAATATGTGGAATAGAAATAGAGAATATCTTTGCCATAGTTGAATTCCCACAACCAACATTCTATGAAATTATCCTAGGAAGACATTTCATGAGACATATGCAAAAATAGTTCAAGATTGGGGTACATATTGTTTATACCTCCAAAGCCAAGGGAAAATCACCAAAATGAACTTGAAAAATGGGCAATTTTGTGACATACCCCCTCAAGAGTGGTTTAAAGTACATCATAATCAAGAATTGAGTGAGGAATCTGGAAATAAGATTCAAAGTGATAAGGAGTCACCACTTTGGAAGTGCACTGATATGAGAAGTAAAAGTTACTAAAGAGTCTTGTTGAGTAGAGAAGATTGTAAGGGAGAAAGGAAGGTTGAAGATGAGAGCTATATTCCACAAAAGTTTGATGATGAGGAGTTTGAGCCCTATGGATGGAATCAAATATTGTCTACATTAGATGTAACAAACAATGAATATGTGGGAATTAAATTTCAAGATGAGGAGGGATATGATGTATTTCATGTAGGAGTAAGAATGATGAGTTTGTCATAGTTGGAAAACTCTCCACGTGAACCCATACTCCAAGTTTGTGACAAAACTCAATTCTTACAAGGAATACATGCTCAAGATGCCATAAAAGATAAAATCTCAAAAACCTAAAAGAAATGTGTACATAAGGAGATCGCTGAAGATCCAGAACCTGAAAAGAGTAATAAAATGAAGGAATATGAGAAAACTAGAGAGGAAGAACAAAAATTTGATGTACCTTCAAATTTCACAACTTATGAGGTGGAGGATAGAATACCTCTTAAGATGAAACCAAAAAGGGACAAAAAGAAAGGGCAATCTTATGACAATGAAGAACAGACAAAAAGGTGGTAATTACTTAGGACGAGGGAGAAGAAAGGTGTTGGAAATGAGGTAGGCCCATAACAAATCTCACAGTTCCCATAAGTATTCAGGATCTTCAACATAAATTCCATAGGTCCAAGATTCCATAGGTTCAGGATCTACAACACATATTCTAGCAATCTTCCAATATTCACAAAACAAAAACATACCACACTTAATCATACAAATGATGAGACAAAGATAAAGAGAGACTAGAATCTTGGAGAATTCCTCTCCTATTCGCAGCGGAAAGTGTAGAAGACCTTCTCAGGATCAAAACTTTTGCCAACAACAGAACATTCAAATGCAAACTAGAACCAAGTAAAAAATGCAATGAGCTTGAAACTTTGGTTACTCAAACTAGAAACCTATAGCTTTCAAATGAGCTATCAAGCACTCAATTTGGAGTAGATTTGGGTTGGCAATTCTTTGATACAAAACAGGCTACCTGTCCACTCAGTTAGGCTGAAAACTGGACTTCACTAAAAACTAAATAACTCACAGAACATAAGAAATTTAATAAAATTTTTCTAGATAGAGGAAGTACTCGAGATAAAATTTCCAATGAATTTTTAAACACTAAAATTGGATACATATATTGAGAGATATGACTCTCACAAGTAGACTACCCAAAAATGGGTGTGCGGCTGGACATACTCTATGAGAGTGAACTGAACGAAATGATTCAAACCAAATGAACTAGCTACAAGGGGACTTCCATGCCTTCTTCCTCTATTCTTGAGTGTCCTCCCTTGCCTCTTTTCTAGCCAAGTGATAAAAAATTCTCATGATGAGTTTAAGAGCTCTTCTCCATCATTTCTCCAATACTTTGAACAACCACTCCTCTTACAGTTCAGTTTTTTGGATTTGATTCTCTTTTGGCCTCCACTACTTGCTGAAGTAAATGCTTCTATTTTTCATTTTTGTATTTTCCTTCTACTTGAAGAAAACCCTTTTTGCAAAAATATATACGAGCTTACTTCTTTATTTTTAACACTCCGCCTCAAGCTCACATGTGAGCTTGCACCTTCAGCCATATCCTGCAAATTGATGTCATCCTTGAACCTCTTTAGCTTAGAAGCATCTAGGGACTTTGTAAGCATGTCAACAACCTCGTCATTAGTTCCAATGAACTTTATATCCACATCCTTGCTCAAAACTTTTTCTCAAACATAATGATAATGCACTTCTATGTGCTTGCTTCGTGCATGATACATTGGATTGTTTGTCAAGTGAATGCTTGACATGTTGTCACCATAAATTGGAATGGTCTCCACCTGCACATCAAGATCAGCCAAGAGCTTCTTAAACCACATAGCTTCACAAGTTGCAAAGGCTAAACCTCTATATTCAGCTTCTGTAGATGATAGTGCAACAGTAGGTTGCTTCTTTGAGCTCCATGTGATAGGTTTTCTACCTATCATAAACACATAACCTAAAGTGGATCTTCTATCTTTCTTCGAACCAGCCCAATCAGCATCACTGAAGCCCTTTACCTGCAATTCTTCATCATATCTATAAAACAATGCATGATTGACAGTGTGCTTCACATATCTTAGCACTTGTTTAGTTGAATTTAAATGTTCACTTGTAGGAGCTTGCATGAATTGAGAAAGAACTCTAGCAATATAACACAAATCTGGTCTTGTGATCGTAGCATAGATCAAGGAACCTATAATACTCCTGTATGTAGTTACATCATGTAACTTCTCTCCATCATTCGAGCATAGCTTCACATTTTTGTCCATAGGTTGAGTGAGTGGTTTACATTCACTCATTCCAAATCTGAAAAGAACATCCAACAAGTACTTTCTTTGCATCAAGTAGATGCCATCTTTCCCATAGACTATCTCAATGCCTAAAAAGTATTTCAGCTCACCAAGATCTGAAATTTTAAACTCCTTACAAGGCCTATTCAAGAAATTTGGGTATTATTCAAGTCCAGTTTATAATACTTACTATGTCAACTTCTTAATTTTGAGCCCAATCTTGATTCTCCATTTGTAATACAATTACCCTTAATATTAAAGTGTCGATTAATATACTCCAATTAAGAGATAATAACATGTTGTAGTGTGTCAATGATTAGAAAAGTAAAACATTGGGACACAAAGAATTGTCTCAAAATCCTATGTAATTCCCATTTTTCCTAAATAGGCCTTTTACCGAGTTTCCTTTTGATCTCTTGTATTCCTGTAACATTACTTCCTATTATGATGAGATCATCAACGTATATGCAAATATATACCTCCTTGCCTTCTTCTTTATTCATGTCGAGAGAGGGATCTGCATTACTTGGACTATACCCACACCTTGTGAGGTACTCAACCAATCTTTGATTCCAAGCATGTGGTGTTTGCTTCAGCCCATACAAAGCTTTCTTGAATCGATAAACAAAATTTGGATGCTTTCTATCTTCAAATCCAATCGGTTGACTCATGTATACCTCTTCTTGACGTTCACCATTGAGAAAAGCATTTTTTATGTCAAGTTGGTATAGTGGCCATCTCCTTGCTGCACTCACTGCAATCAAGGTTCTAATTGTTCCCATCTTTGCAACCAAGCTAGAAGTCTCTTCATAGTCGATGCCGTGAGTTTGCTTGAATCCTTTTGCTACTAGTCTAGCTTTATGCCTAGCTAGAGAACCATCAACATTTCTCTTCATTTTAAACACCCATTTATTTGGAACAATCTTCATACCCTCAGCCTTTGGAACTAGCTCCCATGTTTGATTGTCCTTGAGAGCTTTTATCTCTTGTTGCATAGCTTCTTGCCATTCTTTTTGTGTACATGCTTCTTCATATGCATCCGATTCTTTGTCTTTGACCACGTGTGTCATATATGCAAAATGCTTTGCAATAAAACTATCATAGCTCAGCCTTTCAATTGGATACCTTGCTCTTGAAGACCTCCTTTCATTTCCTTTTGAACATTGCTTCTTCAACCGGTTCAACTTTACCTTTGGTGTGATCACCTCTATATACTCTTCTTCACTTGCATTTGAATCACTATTTTGTGCAGCACTTTAAACTTTAGATCTTTCATAAGATGATGTTGGTGATGAGGAATGACTCATTAGCCTCCCCTTCCATGTTGAGCTTTCTCCAAGTGATGTAGAAGCTTCTGGACCTGACATTTGAGTGCTTGTTTGCTGAAATTCTTCTTGGACAACACCTCCATCATCTTCGCAATCTTCTTCAAGAATCTTCTCTTTCCCTTTGTCTCCAAACCATGGTCTTAGCTCATCAAATACCACATCTCATGAGACTCGTAGTTCCTTTGTCACCGGATTGTAGCACCTATATCCCTTTTTCTCCGATGAATATCCAATGAAAATACATTTTTCTGAATTTGCCTCCATCTTTGTCCTTAGTTCTTGAGGGATGCGAACATAATACATACATCCAAAAACTTTGAGATGTGTAAGGTCAGGTTTCTTACGGGAATAAACCTCCTCGGGAGTTAGATTATGCACTCCAGCCGTTGTGCACTTGTTCATCAAATAAACGGCCGTACTAGTTGCTTCAGACCAATAGTTTAGTGGCATCTTCATCTCGTTGAGCATGCATCTTGCAACTTCTGTGATATGTCGATTTTTCCTTTCAGCTATTCCATTTTGTTGAGATGTGTACCTACATGTAAATTGTCTCTTGATGCCATTTACCAATGTTCAATGTACAATGTAGAAGCAAAACTCTCAACCACTCTATGTGAACAGAAATAGATGGATGAGTGAATGTACAAATGTAACAAACATTCAGATGTATGGATAGAAATCTGAATATATATGAGATGTATGACCTAATAGGTTGTAGAAGAGTGAATATGAGTGACAGAAAGAGGAAGGATTAGTCTAAAACTGATAATCAACAAACCCTCAATTAACCTTAGGCTATGGAAGACCCTAACTTAGACATGTGTGTGAAAAGATCACATACTTACAAAAGTAGCAAAGAATGCTAACAAGTTTGCTGCCAGAAATTCTCAAACGCGTATGACCATACCTTCTCGAACACCTCATCCAAATATGCATATAGCATACATGTACTGATTCTCTTGTACCTATGCCGAATAGGACTCCTCCTGATATGGATGTTACTGCATCCATAAACTTCAAGTAGTACCTATGTGCATAAAGAGAATATGTACCTAAATTCTTAACATAAGATGCAAATCTTATGTTAACCACCATCCAATGTCTTTGAAGTAAACTGAAATCTTCATGTAGAAGACAATCTTCAAATACATCATGTGAATGGTTGATCCACACCATCAAGCTGCTAATAGCCTCTCCATAAGCAAGAGTGTGAGCACACTCTTTTTTTTTCAAGAAGAACTCCATAGCTGCTCCTCAACATGCTCCAAGATAGCAACATGGCTGCCCCATGTGCTAAGAAGCACCACCTCTATTGAGGTACCAAAGCTCCAAAGCTAGGTGTTGAACTAGGTGAAGGATGAAATAACAATGAGCCACACTCTTCTTATATAGCTTTAATTATCCCTAAAAAATCTCTACCAAAAGCTCAGTCTAATAAAGCTTTCGCTCCAAACTTAATCACGAACAAACGAAAAAAGAAATTTATTGCAGTTCGGCGTTGTCCCAATTCGGTGTTCATTTTTCTTTATTGTAAAAAGCATAACAAACGATTTATTCACGCTACCGATCGTGGGTATTGAACCTAGGTCGCTAATATGGGAGGAACACAATGTAGCCATGGTGCCAATTGTGGTTTTCTTTAGAAGGATTGAAACAAAAGTCTATACATGCTGGAACTTCTTAGTAAAATGGAGCAATGGACATTGTTTCCAACAAAAGGCATATTGTCATAGCAGATGAGATGAAAAATCAAGAAGAGCAAGCATTGGTCGAATTGGCTAAAGATTATAGGGATGTGTTTGCATATAATTATAAGGATTTGAAAGGTATAGATCCAAAAATTTTTGAACACAAGATTCCTATCACTCCAGATGCAAAACCTAGCAAACAGAGACACTATACATTTGATGATATATATATTCTTCCAAGATAAAAGAGGAGATTGATAAATTATCATATGCGATTTCGTTTATGAAATTGAGTATATTGAATGGATATCTGGTATAGTTGTGGTTCCCAAGCAGAATGGAAAACTTAGGGTTTGTATTAACTTGAAAAAAGTTAATGCGGCAACTATAAGGGATAGTTACCCATTGCCAATAACTGATCATCTCTTGGAGAGAGTAGCTGGAAAGGAGGTTTATAGTTTCTTGGATGGATTTTTTGGATATAGCCAAGTTCCTATTGCTTTGGAAGATCAACACAAGACAACATTTTCCATTGAATGGGGAATATATACATTTAGGGTTATGCCTTTTGGGACTATTGGACTGCAAAAGCTTTGTGTTACTTGTTGGACACTTATATCATGTAAATCACATTGGTGTTCTAGAGTATTGTACTCTAGAAGAGGAGCAAATAAGCTATCTAGAGAAGGCTCATTGTTGGAATCCATGTACACATGCTTCCAGATTGGTCACTCTACATAACTTAGCTAGAATGGGTGTCCATTGGCCTACAAAGACACAAGATGTGGAAAGATATATTTCAAGGTGTCCAAAGTGTCAACATCTGGACCATATGAACATTGTGACTCTGTATTGGTTTCAAAAAAGCCCTGATTGGAGTACAAATATAGTTGAGGAATTAAAAAATCCACAAACACTAGAAATTGTGAAACTTAATGGAGACTTGAGAAACTTGAAGGAAATGACCAATGAATATCAGCTCATAGGAGACTAGTTGTACAAGAAGGGTATAGATGGATATTTGAGAATCTGTGTCCTAGAGGAAAATTACATGGAAATGTTAGAAATGGCCCATTCAGGAGTAGCAGGAGGTCACTTTTCAAGTGAGAGAACTGCTAAACTGATCCTATACTTGGGATTTTGGTGGCCAACTCTTTTCCTAGTTGCCAAAACATTTGTGAAAAGATGTGACATATGTCAAAAAGCAAGTCAACCTAGTAGAAGAGATGACATGCCATTGACACCATTAATTTCTGCTAGAGCTTTTAGCAAATAGGGATTAGACTTCATTGAACCAATACATCCTCTAGCTAAAAGTTCCCATCCAGAATACATCATTATAGCCACTGATTATCTCACTAAGTGGGCAGAAGCAAGGGCTACAAGGAAAAATGATGCTCATACTACAACAAGATTTCTTTATGAGAATATAATCATCAGATTTGGATTACCCATTGAATTGGTAAGTGATAGGGAACTCATTTCCTTAACCTGGTTATTGAGAACATCACTAATCATTTTATGATTATTCATAGAAAATCAACCCCTTATCATCCTCAAGAAAATGGATTGGTAGAAAGTAAAAATAAATTACTTTGTACTGTATTGCCCAAGCCTGCAAATCCAAATTGAACTGATTGGGATTTGCAACTCCATCATGTTCTATGGGCTTATAGAGTGGCATAGAAAATTGCTATTGGTACAACACCCTTTAATTTGGTGTATGGACAAAATGTTGTTTTGCCATTAGAATTTCTCATACCTACATTGAAGGTGGGAAATCAGCCGAAATGGTCTAGACAGGAGTTGTCAGAAAGAGTTTTGGAGTTAGAGAAGCTAGGAGCTTCAAGACTTCAAGTTGTCATGAGCACCTATACAGATAACAAGAGGCAGAAGGCATATCATGACATTCACATCAAAGAAAAATATTTGCAAGTAGGAGAGTTGGTATTAGCTTATACCTTGAAAGAACACCAGAAGAAACTTGAGAAGAGAGGGCATGGACCTCATATCGTTCATCAAATAAGCAAGAGTGGTGCATTCTAGTTAGAAAACATAGATGGAGAAGTTATGCCAAACTTCATAAGTGGATGTAGAGTGCAGAGATATAATCAACCTTTCACAACCCAAGAGTGGAGGAGATTGCATCAAGCTCAAGATAGAAGACAGGAAGAAGAAAGGATGAGGTATGAGGCTCAACAAGAAGCTAAGGAAAAAATGGGAAAATCTAAAGAAATCAAAGAGGTATTGATATGTGAAAGGCCTTCAAGGAAAGTGAAAGAACATTTGCCTATGATTTTGATGAATTTCCAAGAAGAATAAATTAGTGTTTTAATAGACTCAGGGTCACAAGTAAATCTATTTAGTACTGATTTGATAAACAGATTAAATGAAAAAAGAAAGATAATTAAAACCCTAAATGGGCACATAGTTCAAACTTTATCTACACAAATAATCATAGTTGATTTTGACTAAGAACAGATGAATATAGAGTGTGAAGAATGGCCTGATCACATGATGTCTGAAAAAATGATTATGGGACAACCATGGATTAAACAAGGAAAGGCAATAATGAACTTTGAAAAAATGTCTCCAATTGAAATTGAATGACAAAAGACTTTTAATGCCTTTTGCTAATTATGCTAAGTAGGAAACCAATGAGGAGATTCATAGCTTGGAAATGGAGAAATTTCTTTTTCCATTAGAAGCAACTTTGGATCTACATAAGAATATTTTCCATGACAAAAGCAAATCTCAGCATAGGCAAGGAAGACATGAGAAGAAGCAATCAATTTTGAAGCAAGTCTAGGTATGGAAGCCAAAAGCAGTTTAAAAGACTCCAAGTGAAAAGACTAAGTGGGTATGGAGGCCTAAAGAGGTGAAGTGGTGCTGAGAAGAAGTATGTCTCAAAGATTCAAGGAAGTTCAAGAAAGGAAACAAAAACCTATTGGATTAGGAAGACTAACGTGGTACCAGTAGCACAACACACAAGTGAAAATCACTTACAACCACATAAGTTCTCTAGGATCAATTATAGGAAAGCTTCTTCATCTGATAACCACCTGGGCATATTGCTTAAGATCTCACTTTTACATCATGTTGAGAAATACATTTCCAGAGTATGCATGAATAGAGCAACACTACAATGATGTGCATTCACTAGGAACATGAGAGCTTTCCCATGCACTTGTCACAACTCTTTTTCTAGGAAAAAGAGTAGGAGGGGAAGAGAGTTCCCTCAGTCATTTGCCTATCTATTAAGACAGAAGGCAAATAAAACAATGTATTATAGAATACCCAACAGATCAAGTCCAAGATGATCAATAGATGTAATTAGAAAAATATTTCGGGAAATACATGAAAAATCAAAAGAAAAAATTTTAAAAATACAAGAAAACAGAAAAACACTATTAAAAAATAATAATAATTATTATTAAAAATATATATAAAGGAAAAAAAGATAAAAAATGGAACAAAATGTATCTAAAAAGAGTGAAAAAATATAATAAAAATTAAAATGAAGAAAAAGAAAAAAAATTCAGGTACAATTTCAAAAAAAGTAAGGACATCAAATCTTTACTTCTATTTTTGTCATTTTCTTTTCCTTTGCAAATTTTAAAGCACAAGCAAGATCTAGGCTAAAATATGGAAGTTGAAAAATCATTTGATTTTTCAATATCTAGTTTTGAATTGTTGAATAAGTAATTAAATCCTTCCCCAAACAAGCACACGAAACAATAGAAATCTTTCTTCACCTGTGATGATCACCTACTTTGAGTGTTGGAAATCACTAATTGTTTGAGTTTTGAAGAAAATCTTTTATCTCAAGTTTTTTTGAAGTATTTCTTTTCTTTTCCTTTGAACATGACTCATGTGGAGAAGTGTGTATATGGTGTTTTTTTTTTAATGTTACAGGATGGTGAATATCAAGGAGCTCACTACTCATGATCTCAAAGCTGAATTAGTGACTATATCTAGGGGTCATTGGTTCTTGGATAGTGAAGCATCAGAGGTCCTTGATGTAGAATCTGATGCTGATCAAGATCTTGCTGAGGTAGAGCAGATAACTGAAGAACTTAAGGAGACTATTAGAATGATTGGTCAGCACATATCCATAGTGAAGGTGGGAGTCAACAAGTACACAATGCGATGTCAAGAATTCTATAAGTTCCACAGGATAACTGCCAACTACAAGAGATGGAAGGCTTAGGGACTCCACAAAATACTAGAACAACCAATCTTCTTAATAGATTTTGACAGGGTTTCTCAAGTGATGCCTAGTCTGGTGGAACTTGGCAAAGGAAATGAACCTTATTTTATGTGCTCTATGAAAGATAAAGAGGGACGGGATGTACAAATTATGATCAAGGCAGAGCATATCATAGCAGCCTTGAAGTTCTATTCAATGGGAACGAAATTGGATGGCAGCTTTGTTAAAAAGAATGCAGCCACCTATGCAGGATTTTCCAAGTTTGCTGATTCCAAAGGAAAGGAAAATGAAGAATTTGCCACTAGAATGTTCTTACAATTCTTTTGCTTCCATAAGTTTCCCAGATATACTATGCCTCACAAACCAATCACTCTCATCATCTTGAACAATAAGGATAAATCTAAACCTTTTGGAGTTATGAATGTCACACCATACATTCATGAACAATTGAAGGAAGCTGCAAAACACTAGCAACATACGAAATTTATGAATGGTGCGCAATTTTTGACAAGAATCATATATCACATCTTGGACATGGAAGAGCAATTGAAGCTGGCACCTGAAGCCCATTACTTCAAAAGTTTAATGGCAAGTATAAAAATTCCATCTAAAGTTCTTCAGGCAGGGGAATATGGGATTAAAACAGGAATGAGAGGATCAGGAATGAAGAGGAAGATTGTGTCTGAAGAGGTGGTGCCTAGCAAGAAAAGAAGAATAGATCCAAGGAAGGTGGAGTTGGAACAGGAAGAGGCCACTAAAGAAGAGAACGTAGCTGCTCAAAAGAGAGTGCAGGCTGATAAGGAACCACATCCATCTCAAACAAGTAAAGAACAATCATATACTTATTTGACTCAAGGTAGTGATAAGAGAGCTCTATATGAGGCTCAATATCAAAAGATGTTGGAAAGCTACTCAGACAAGGCCACTAACTACAGCAAGAGGAAATAGATCATTATGAAGAACTCCATGATTAAATGATGTTTGTAGAGTCTGAGGGGATGTTTCTCAGAAAGGAAGTTGAGTTATTAGCATACTTCAAGGAGTTACAAGGGACTCCAGAGACTAGGACCACTATAGTGGCAAGGAAAAGAGTGCCAAGGAAGATTGTTCAAAAGAAGAAACCAACCAAGAAAAATAAGGGGAAAGCAGTGGAAGAATCAGCTCCACAACTATTGGTTGAAATTCAACAAGATAATACAGGTGGAAAAGGCAAAGAAACAACTTTGTCATCTGATTTCGACACTGACATAGAGGGATTTTTACTAAGAAGTCTAAATTTATCTGTGCCAAGCACACCAATCAAAACTTCACAGATATTGGAAGCAAATAAACCAGTAGAGAAATCAGTTGGAAGCTCAAAAGGAGTCAAGACTGTGGAAGAACATATAGAGAGTGTCAGTCTTGAAGAAGAAAAGAGGAAGCTGAAGGGTAAAGGAAAATTGATAGAAGAAGACATCACATTGAATGAACGAGTTTGTGAAGGAATTATAGATATAGGGGCTAACCCCATATGGACTAAACTTTCAGAACAAAGATGGATGGAATTAGGGGATTTAGAAGAGATAAGTGTGGAGAGAATTGGAAGAGAAAAGATAGAAGAACATTGGAAATAAAAGGAATTGAATTCATACACTTCTAATAAAAATAATGAAAATAGACAAGTTGTCAATCCATAATGAATGTAAGATCATAATGATATTCTATTCACAAGCATGTGTGTAGAACCATTAACATCACCATAGATGTGTAGAGCAATTACCAAGTGGTTGAAGATCCATCATCAAGACGTAGTGCCAACTTTTCCTTCTTCTTTTCCTCCTTCCTTCAATCTCCAATATTGGAGTATCTCTTCAAGATTGATGCCAAAACATGAGGCCAGATATGTTTATATAGCTTATGGATCCCCATGAAAAGAACTCTAAAAATCTTATTGATATGTGAGTTGGAGTTTTTGAAAAGTCTCAAAAGCAAAATTAAGCCTAAATTGGTGGTCAAAAAATCTCTACCAAAAAAAAGCTCTTGCCCACTATTCATTGATGTGCTAATGGGGAATCAAACCTTAGTCACTTTTTGAGAGGGACTTTGCATAACCAAGGTGCCCACATGTTTTTCATAAAGTCCACTCTTAAAAAATATAACATATGATATAGTTTGAGGAATTTTGGATCCATCTAGATTCCATCGTAGGAGACTATATGCCCAAGGTATCTAACCTCTCCTTCGCAAAATCCACACTTTGATTCCTTATAAAAGAGTGAATTTTCCCATAACACTTGGAATAATTTTGCCAAGTGTTCCTATTCTAATCTACTATAAATTAGAATATCATCCAATAAATCTACTACAAATTGTCCTAGATCCATCTTGTTGAAGTACCTAGCTTGATGTAATTGATCAAATAGGTCTTTCAATCTAGGCATTGGAAACCTATATATAAATATTTTTTTTACCTTATTTAATGCCCTATAATCTATACAAAGTCTCGTAGAGCCACCTTTCTTTTTTAGTACGAGCATTGGTTGTTCCCAAGGTGAGTTACTAGGTCAAATGGAGCCTTCATCTAAATAATCATGAAGTTTCTTCTCTACCTCGTGATGCTAAGATACACTCATCCCATAAGGTATCTTTTGTTGGAGAAACAATCACTAATTGGACATATATTTGAAGGTCAAAGCTTTAGAAGAGAACTACATGCCTATGTGAAGGGACAAATTCACAAGTGTAATATATTTGTAAAGTTAGTTCACTTTAATTCTAGAAGGTTTTCAAACAATCACGAGATTGAGAAAACTATATAAATTAGTTTGTATCAACTCACACATGGTGGAAGAGAGAAAGAATGTTAGTAGGAGTTCATTTTGTATGACTGAGTATAGTCGAGCTTCTTTATGTGAGAAAGCACATGTGCATTTCTGAGGTTTCATAGTTATGAAAAGAGTTTATTAAACTTCTATGTAAAAGCCTTCCTCCTCCATCTCTAGAGTTTGTCTTCTATGTAATGATTTCAAAAGTTGAAGTTTTCCAAGCAAGTCGATGCCTCGCATCGAATCTAAGTGATAAGTACTTGTTTTCGTATCTGACTTTTATCTATTGCTAAATCTCCTTGAAAAGATGAGGTTTGTGGAGCAATTTGATGCTTGGCATCGAGTATATGCTTAAAGTCGATGCCTGGCATTGAATTCCAATTGATAAGTGATGTTTGAAGTGTGTATGAAATCATATATTATTTTGACATCTGAAAGGTTGAGGTTTTATGTAGGTAGTCGATGCCTAGCATGGAATCCTTGCTGAAAAGTGGCAAAAAGCACCTCAACTCGATGCTCGACATCGAATTCTCATTGCAAGTCGATGCTAGGCATCAAATTTCTAATTTTAGACAGGCACTCTTACTATAACAAGAAGAATTTCCAATTTTGGCAGTTATACATAGTCATCTTGTGAAGGCCATAACTTGAGTTCTAGAGATCCATTTCTTGTAAATAAGAGCTTGTTGGAAAGGTCTTCTCTTTAGTTTCATGTATCAAAATAGCTTGGATACATAATATTTGTGCTAGGAGAAACAAGCAAGAGAGTGAAGGTATGTCATTTGAGTGAGTAGAAAGTTCTGTAGAAGCAAATTTTCAATTTAAGCAATCTTTTCTCAAAGTTTGGAGAAGCATTGAGTTAATGGTGACCATAGAGGTGTTCTAATGTCACATTAATTCATTTCGTGTGATGTTTCACACATAAAGAAGATGATCAGTTGTTCTACATAGATTCAGGATGTTCAAATCATGTAGCAGGCAACATTGCTCTTCTATCTGATTTGGAAAGTCCAAAGCATAGACATGAAGTACAAACATGGGATGACACAAAGCACAATGTGGAGAAGATTGGTAATGTCAAAGTTTCCAATGGCAGGACAAACATTCTGAGTAAGTTTCTCTATGTATCCATTATCATTAGAAACCTAATGTGTAGGCCAAATAGTTGAAAGAGGCTTGCAAGTTAGGTTCACCCAACATGTAGCTTTTGTGGAAGATCCATGTCAAGTCTTCAAGAAGATAGTTAGAGGTGAGAAGCATGGTAGGCTCTTTACTTTTGAAGTAGGAGAAACCAAGAACATAGCTCTATTCACTTATGGGTCTCAAACCCTAAGTGAGCTTGAAGTGTGGAATAGGAGACTTGCTCATGTCAATGAAAGAACCTTGAAGGATATATGTAGGGATCAACGTGTTATAGGACTGCCGAACATATCAAAGCAACACACGATCAATAGGTGTGATGCATGTCAGATTGGGAAGGCACAAATACAACCAGTCAACCACAAAGGCTACATCCACAACAACTTATTGGACTTAGTACATACAAATGTATGGGGACTGAGTCAAGAACCTTCATTGGTAGGATCAAGGTATTATGTCTCATTTATTGATGACCATAGTAGATGGCCTATTCTATACTTTCTCAAGAGTAAGAATGAGGTGTTTGATTGCTTCAAAAAGTATCTAGCACATGTGGAGAATCATACAGGTCAATCACTCAAGAAGCTCAAATCTGATGGAGGGGGAGAATACTTCTCCAAAGAGTTTGATGAGTTCTTTCAGGAAAAAGGTATCAAAAGGGAAGTGAATACCAAGTACTCTCCTCAAATAAATGGAACTATAGAGAGGAGAAACAAGAAATTGGTTGGATAAGCCAGAATAATGCTTAAAGAGAAGAAGCTGGCACATTATCTATGGGTAGAGGCTATTTCAATTGTTGTGTACCTTGTCAATAGACTACCATCCAAATCACTTCAAGGTGTGACTCCTTATGAAGCATAACAAGAAAGAAAACTGAGTCTTGGACATTGCAAGGTGTTTGGTTGTTTAGCATATCTTCATGTACCATCACAATTAAGAGGTAAGCTAGATGAAAGGGCAACAAAGGCAGTGTTTATTGGCTATGAATAAAATCAGATGGGTTAAAACTTCTATAATTGTTTAACCAAGCAATTCACTACAAGTAGAGGTGTTGTGTTTGAAGAACACGGGTCTTGGTATAATGAAGACAGACAAAAGGTAACTCTACCATATGATCTTGATTCTGGTTCTCATCAATTAGGAAGCAAGCATGATACACAAGTCCAGGATCCAAGAAGTGATACAAATGATGACCAAGATGGAAGGGAAAAGGACTTCAAACTATGGAAGTCAAGAGGCAAAGCAAAGATGCAAGAGGTTGGAGAATGCTCTAAGCAAGCACCTAGAAGATCAACACGAGAGAAGAAACAACTAGAAAGGTATGGATATGATTCCACTTTTGTTAGGAAGCATTCAATCTACTTGGCAAAAGATTCAATCTCAGAAGAACCCTCAACCTATGAAGAGGAAAAGGGAAACCCTAATTGGGAAAATGCCATGAAAGAAGAAGTAGATGCATTGAAGGAGATGGAGACTTGGGATTTGGCTCCAATGTCACCGAATCAAAAGGTAACTGGTTGTAGATGGGTACATAAAATTAAAAGAAATTCTGATGGATCAATTTGTAGGTACAAGGCAAGATTAGTTGCCAAATGATGATGTCAAACACATGGTATAGACCATAAGGAAACATTCCTGCTAGTTGCAAAGATGAATACAATAAGAAATTGATAAGTGTAGCTAGTGCAATGAGTTGGAGATGCCTCCAAGTTCATATGAAAAATGCATTCTTAAATGGTTCGATAAGTGAAGAGGTATTGATGTCACAACCACCAGGTTTTGAAGACCCTAATCATGCATCTTATGTTTGCAGACTTAAGAAAGCATTGTATGGATTGAAACAAGCTCCTAGTGCTTGGAATTCCACGTTGGTTACATGTATTCAAGATCAAGGTTTCAAACCAAGCAACTCAAATCCTTCTCTGTTCATCAAAAGGGATCAGAATGAGGTTATCTATCTATGTGTATATGTAGATGATATTATTGTGACAGGTGATTATTTGAATGGCATTCAAAGGATCAAGAGACACATGCAAGAGGAGTTCAAAATCAGTGACTTAGGTGAGCTCACATATTTCTTAGGTATGCACATGATATACACAGATGAAGGAATGTATTTGACTCAAAGGATATACATTTAGGATCTATTTCTCAAGTTCAAAGTGGAGAATACTAAACCTATAGGTACACCTTTTAGAGATGAATCATGAACTAAGTCTTTATGAAGGTAAGAAAATTGAAGACATTAAAGAAGATCAAAGCTTGATAGGTAGCTTGATATATGCTACTCATACAAGGGAATACATCTCATATAGTGTCGGAGTGCTTAGTCAATTCATGCATTGACCAAGAAGACCACACATGGATGTAGCTAAGAGAGTAAAGTATCTCAAAGATGCAGATTGTTGGAGTTAGACGTCTACGAAAGCATTCGAACAACACAAGGAAGAAGAAGAAGCTTGGAGCACAACACACAATACTGAATGTATTACTAGAGAATGTACAAAAATAAGTAGCCCATTAGGGCAATAGGCATATATACAAGTCGGGGGGAAAAAACCTCCTAAAGAGGGAAAAAAAGTGCCCCGGTGGTCCTAGTGTGTTCACACACATCACTACCTAAATATATCAACAAATCCCCCCTGAGAGTGATGTGGTGAACAAGGAGATGGCACTCATGTATAAGAAAGTGCCAAGCTATATGGAAATCACTCCGCAAAAGGAAGCAAGCCCAAATCTTTGCAGAAAGCTTCAAACTTCTCCCTAGGCAGAGCCTTCGTGAAAAGGTCTACAATGTTCTCCTACGTGGGCACATATGCCAAGCTGATCTCCCCAGTAGAGAACCCTTCCCTGACATAGTCATAATGCACCTCAAAGTGCTTAGAGCGAGCATGAAACACAGGGTTCCTTGCAACTACCAATGCGCTATGAATATTAGTGAAGATGGTGGTGGCAGAAGTCAAACCAACACCCAAATCAGCCATAAGGTGTCTGAGCTACACACAATCAACAGTAGTTGTGAAAGCTACCCTATACTCTGCCTCACAACTAGAAGTGGCCACAGTAGGCTGCTTCTTGCTCAACCAAGATATACATGAGTTACCAAGCATGAAGCAAAAGCCACTAGTGGACACACGAGTGTCATAGCAACCAACCCAATCAGAGGCAAAAAAAGCATGCAAATCTGGTGGTTGTGATCCCCCCTTGGGATAAAACAACCCAAGTAGCCGAGTACTACTCAACTAGAGAAAGATGCGCTTAACCGCCTGCCAATGCTTGACTCCTGGGAAATGCATAAACCTGTTCATCTGTGAGACAGCAAACTGAATATCTGGCCGAGTAATGCATAAGTAGATCAGGCATCCAACAGCCTGCTGATAGAGAACAACATCAACTACATCTCCAGCATCATGAAGACTCAATCGTAAGCCTGTTTCCATAGGAGTGGCAATAGGCTTACAATCTTCAAGGCCAAAACATTGCAATAATGTGTGAATATATTTCGTTTGACACAAAGCCATTCCACCATCAACTTGCATAAACTGAATGCCCAAATAGTGATGCAAATGCCCCAAATCAGACATCTCAAATGAGGCATGCAAATCAGCCTTAAAATCAGCAATATGCTTCTCAATAGGACCAGCGAGTAGCATGTCGTCGACATAGAAAACAATGATCAGAAGCACATCATTAGCATGCTTAACATATAAGGTGCTTTCAGTTGCACTGTTCTCAAAAGCATGTGCAATCAGATAGGCATGTATCTTCTCATACCAAGCACGTGTGCTTGCTTTAAACCATATAATGCCTTCTTTAACCTGCACACCTAGTTTTCATGCCCTTTCTACACAAATCCACGGGGCTGAAAAACATACACTGCTTCATGCAAGTCACCATTCAGAAATGTTGTTTTAATGTCCAACTGATGTACATTCCAACCATGATGAGCTGCAAGTGCACAGATGCTCCGAACAGTAGTCATACGGCATGTAGGTGCAAAGGTCTCATCAAAATCAATGCCTCTTTCCTGTGCATAACCCTTTGCAACAAGCTTAGCCTTATACATGCCAACTGTACCATCTGCTTTATGCATCAGCTTGTATACCCACTTAGTGCCAATAACCTTCTTGCTTGGAGGCAAGCCACATAAAGACCAAGTACCATTCTTCATTATAGCATCATATTCAGATTGCATAGCAGCCATCCAATTTTCTAAATTTTGTGCTTCATCAAACGAAACAGGCTCATTCTCCTCACAGAGACTAGATGTAGCCATAGCATAGCAATCTGATGCAAAAGAGGCACTATGAGAGCCTAAACGAGTACGATATGATAGAGGTGCATCTAATTTGTTGTCACGCAAAGTCTGCACCAGCCATTTTGGCATAGTTTTTGCCTGCTCAATATCAGCTCTCTCATCACCTAGTGCATCATGTAAATCTGCATCAAAAACAGAATGAGCTGCATTATCACATGAAACTTGCAAAGGCTGAGAAGTTGCCTCACTGGGACTAGCAGTAGATTGTCCACCTGTAAAGAGAGGCAGCAAAGTATCATACATGTCTTTGGAGCTAACAGATGTCTCCTTAGTACATGAAAGCAATGGCTGAATAGCATCTTCCACAAAAACAACATCATGGCTAACTAGAATACTCTGTGGATGATACAGAGGATAGCATTTACTTTCAGAACTGTACCCAACAAAAATACATTTTACTACTTTATCATCAAATTTTCTACGATGTTGTTCAGGCACTAATGCATATGCCAAACAACCAAAAACACATAGATGAGCAATGGATGGCTTGAGATCATGCCAAGCTTCATATGGAGTGATAGACTGCAGCACGTTAGTGGGATACCTGTTCAATACATATGCTGCACACATGACAGCCTCAAGCCAGAAACTATGTGGTAAAGCCTGACTCTTGACCATACACCTTGTTAAAAATAAAGAAGTAAGCTCGTATATATTTTTGCAAAACGGATTTTTTTCAAGTAGAAGAATGAAAAATAGAAGCATTTACTTCAACAAGTAGTGGAGGCCAAAACAGAATCATTCAAAAGAGAATCAAATCCAAAAACTGAACTGTAAGAGGAGTAGTTGTCCAAAGTAGTGGAGAAATGATGGAGAAGAGCTCTCAAAATCATCATGAGAGATTTTGGTCACTTGGATATAAAAGAGTCAAGGGAGGACACTCAAGTATAGAGGAAGAAGGTGTGGAATTCCCCTTGTAGCTACTTCATTTGGTTTGAGTAATTTCGTTCATTTCACTCTCATAGAGTATGCCGAGTCGCACATCCATTTTTGGGTAGTCTACTTGTAAGAGTCATACCTCTCAATATATGTATCCAATTTTAGTGTTTAAACATCCATTGGAAAGCTTATTTTGAGTAATTCCTTTGTCTAAAAGAGTTTTATGAAATTCTTAATGCTCTATGAGTTATTCAGTTTTTAGTGAAGTCCAGTTTTCAGCCTAACTGAGTGGACAGGTAGCTTGTTTTGTATCAAAGAGTTGCCAACTCGAATCTACTCCAAATTGAGTGTTTTATAGCTCATTGGAAAGCTATAGATGTCTAGTTTGAGTGACCAAAGTTTTAAGTTCATTGCATTTTGCAGTTGGTACCAATTTTCATTTGAAGGTTCTACTATTGGCAAGAGTCTTGATCTTGAGAAGGTCTTCTACACTTTCCCCTGCGATTAGGAGAGAAATTCTCCAACAATTGGTATCAGAGCATTGGAGTTTGAAGAGGAAAAGCATTGGAACTGAAGTGAAGCAAAGTATAAGCTACAAATCAAGGGGGAGCTTCGTAAAGTCAAGGAAGAGCACCACAACATACTTGAGGTAAACTTCAATCTTAGAAGTTTTCAATGGCTGATTTAGGACAACAAGTGGAGAAGTTAGACAAAGACAATTTTCAATATTGGAGGTATAGAATGACAAATTACCTTAAAGGTAAAGGTTTATGGAGTCTAGTTAGTGGAGACGATCCACAACTGGTGGACCTTGAAGATCCCAACATTACTCCGGCACAAAGGAGACAATTTGCTGATTGGGAAGAGAGGAATCGAAGGGTGATGTTCCTCATCTCACAAGTTATTTCTAATACTATGATTGGTCATGTGCAAAGCTTAGAAACAACCAGGGAAGTTTGGGAAGCATTGGAGAAGGTGTATGCTACCTCAACAAGGTCTCGGAGGATGGAACTCAAGAACGATCTCAACAACATGAAGAAAAGCTCAAACCAAAGCATTAGTGAGTATACGTTGAGGATCAAGGAGCTTCGAGATCAGCTAGCATCAGTTGGATGCAAGATAGAAGAGGAAGACATCGTCCAAATAGCCCTCAATGGCTTGAGGAGTGAAGAAAAGTGGAAGCCCCTCATCACAAACATTCTTTATAGAGATCCTCTACCAACATTCGATGAGATTATACCAAATCTTGTGGCTGAAGAGGTTGCTCAACAAGGAGAAGGCAACAAAGGTAAGGACAACCATAGTCAAATGTTATATGCAGGACGAGGTAGAGGAAGGAACTCAAGAGGAGGCTTGAGAGGAAGAGGAAGGAGTTACAACAACACAAATTTCAGCCAACACAACTCGGAGGACAAGGACAACTCAACTCGGAGGATATCATGTTATCTTCAATGAAAAAGGCTGCTTTATAAAGAATCCAAAAGAAGGATTCAAGCTCATTGCTCAAGGAAGGAAAGAAGGTAGGATGTTCACCTTGGACATTCAACAACCACATGGAAAGGTGATGTATATTAAGTTTGGAAACAAGAGGATTGCTGAAATTGATTTATGGCACAAAAGGTTTGGACATATCAACACTCCCAAGCTCAAGGACATGAGCAACCATGAAGTGGTAAGGGGTCTTCCAAGATTCAATGATGCTAGACTACATGAGTTTTGTGAAGCATGCCAACTAGGAAAGCAAACTCGACAACCATTCAAGAAGAGCAACTATGTGGCAAGGAATGTCCTCGACTTGATACACACGGATGTATGGAGACCATCACAACAACCATGAGTGGATGGTAATAGATATTTTGTCACTTTTATCGATGATCATTCAAGAAAGGTATGGATGTTTTTCATAAAACAAAAATCAGATGTGTTCTCCATGTTCAAGAGATTTAAAGCACAGGTAGAAAAGGAAAGATGACACTACATAAAGACCTTGAGGTCCGATGGAGGAGGATAATATTTCTCCAAAGAATTTTCAGATTTTCTTTATGAAAATGGCATCAAGAGACAATTTACATGTAGGTACACACCTCAACAAAATGGAATAGCTGAAAGGAAAAATCGACATATCACAGAAGTTGCAAGATGCATGCTCAACGAGATGAAGATGCCACTAAACTATTGGGCTGAAGAAACTAGTACAGCCGTTTATTTGATGAACAAGTGCACAACAGCTGGAGTACATAATCTAACTCCCGAGGAGGTTTATTCTAGTAAGAAACCTGACCTTACACATCTCAAAGTTTTTGGATGTGTGTGTTATGTTCACATCCCTCAAGAACTAAGGACAAAGATGGAGGCAAAGTCTGAAAAATGTATTTTTATTGGATATTCATCGCAGCAAAAGGGATACAGGTGCTACAATCCGGTGACAAACGAGCTACGAGTCTCACGAGATGTGGTATTTGATGAGCTAAGACCATGGTTTGGAGACAAAGGGAAAGAGAAGATTCTTGAAGAGGATTGTGAAGATGATGGAGGTGTTGTCCAAGAGGAATTTCAGCAAACAAGCACTCAAATGTTAGGTCCAAAAGCTTCTACATCACTTGGAGAAAGCTCAACATGGAAGGAGAGACTAAGGAGTCATTCCTCATCACCAACATCATGTTATGAAAGATCTAAAGCTGAAAGTGCTGCCCAAAATAGTGATTCAAATGCAAGTGAAGAAGAGTATGAAGAGGTGATCACACCAAAGGTAAAGTTGAACTGGTTGAAGAAGCAATATTGTAAAGAAAATGAAAGGAGGTCTTCGAGAGCAAGGTATCCAATTCAAAGGCTGAGCTATGATAGTTTTATTGCAAAGCATTTTTCATCTATGACACAGGTGGTCAAAGACAAAGAACCGGATGCATATAAAGAAGCATGTACACAAAAGGAATGGCAAGAAGCTATGTAAGAAGAGATGAAAGATTTCAAGGACAATCACACATGGGAGCTAGTTCCAAAGGCTGAAGGTATGAAGATTGTGCCAAATAAATGGGTGTTTAAAATAAAGAGAAATGCTGATGGTTCTCTAGCTAGGCATAAAGCTAGACTAGTAGCAAAAGGATTCAAGCAAACTCACGGCATCGACTATGAAGAGACTTTCAGCCCGGTTGCAAAGATGGGAACAATTAGAACCTTGACTGGAGTGAGTGCAGCAAGGAGATGGCCATTGTACCAACTTGACATAAAAAATGCTTTTCTCAATGGTGAACTTCAAGAAGAGGTATACATGAGTTAACCGATTGGATTTGAAGATAAAAAGCATCCAGATTTTGTTTGTAGATTGAAGAAAGCTTTGTATGGGCTGAAGCAAGCACCATGTGCTTGGAATCAAAGATTGGTCGACTACCTCACAAGGTGTGGGTATACTCCAAGTAATGCAGATCCCTCTCTCTACATGAAGAAAGAAGAAGGCAAGCAGGTATACATTTGCATATACGTTGATGACCTCATCATAACAGAAAGTAATGTTACAGGAATACAAGAGATCAAAAGGAAAATCCGTAAGGAATTTAAAATTTCAGATCTTGGTGAGCTGAAATACTTTTTAGGCATTGAGATAGTCTATGGGAAAGATGGCATCTACTTGATGCAAAGAAAGTACTTTTTGGATGTTCTTTTCAGATTTGGAATGAGTGAATGCAAACCACTCACTCAACCTATGGACACAAATGTGAATCTATGCTCAAATGATGGAGAGAAGTTACATGATGTAACTACATACAGGAGTATTATAGTTTCATTGATCTATGCTACGATCACAAGACCAGATTTGTGTTATATTGTTGCAGTTCTTTCTCAATTTATGCAAGCTCCTACAAGTGAACATTTAAATTCAGCCAAACGAGTGCTAAGATATGTTAAGCACACTGTCAATCATGCATTGTTTTATAGATATGATGAAGAATTGCAGGTAAAAGGCTTCAGTGATGCTGGTTGGGCTGGTTCGAAGGAAGATAAAAGATCCACTTCAGGTTATGTGTTTATGATAGGTAGCAAACCTTTCACATGGAGCTCAAAGAAGCAACTTACTGTTGCACTATCATCTACAGAAGCTGAATATAGAGGTTTAGCCTTTGCAACTTGTGAAGCTATGTGGATTAAGAAGCTCTTGGCTGATCTTAATGTGCAGGTGGAGACCATTCCAATTTATGGTGACAACATGTCAAGCATTCACTTGACAAACAATGCAATGTTTCATGCATCTCAAAAACATCATGAGAGATTTTGATCACTTGGCTATAAAAGAGGCAAGGGAGGACACTCAAGTATAGAGGAAGAAGGCATGGAAGTCCCCTTGTAGCTATTTCATTTGGTTTGAGTAATTTCGTTCAGTTCACTCTCATAGAGTATGTCTAGCCGCACACCCATTTTTGGGTAGTCTAATTGTAGAAGTCATGTCTCTCAATATATGTATCCAATTTTAGTGTTTAAACATTCATTGGAAAGCTTATCTTGAGTACGTCCTATATCTAAAATATTTTTAGGAAATTCTTTATGCTTTGTGAGTTATTTAGTTTTTAGTGAAGTCCAGTTTTTCACCTAACTGAGTGGACAGGTAGCCTATTTTGTATCAAAGAGTTTCCAAGTCAAATCTACTCCAAATTGAGTGTTTAATAGCTCATTGGAAATTTATAGGCGTCTAGTTTGAGTGACCAAAGTTTCAAGTTCATTGCAGTTTTCAATTGGTATGAGTTTTCATTTGAAGGTTCTGTTGTTGGCAAGAGTCTTGATCCTGAGAAGGTCTTCTACACTTTCTGCTGCGATTAGGAGAGGAATTCTCCAACACACCTTGCCATCTCCATGAGTGACCTATTCTTTCATTCAAAAACTCCATTTTGTTGAGGTGTATACGACACTGTACAATGGTGTTTTATCCCACGTTCATCCAGAAATGCATTAAAATCAGAATGCATATATTCCCCCCCTCGATTTGAATAGAGGGTGCCCATTTTACATGCTGATAGATCTTCAGCCAAAACCAAAATATGTTTAAAGCACATGAACACTTTTGAATTTGCCTTCAATGTATATACCCATGCATGCCTAGAAAAATCATCAATGAAAGTCACGAAGTAAAGATAATTTCCAAATGAAGGTGTCTGCATAGGACCACAAACATCATTATGTACAAGCTGCAATTTCTGAGTAGCCCAAATTGAACGATCTTTTGGAAATGAGGAATGCTGCATTTTGCCTAAAACACAGCTTTCACAAACATGTTTTCTAGGTGCCTCAAGTTTCGGCAAAGACGACACCATTTTACATTTTTGCAGGCGTAGCAAACTAGCAAAATTCAAATGACCAAAGCGTGCATGCCAAAGCTTTGTATTTGAGATAGCTTGAGAATCATGTATTGCACATGCCGAATCATTCACAGATCTTTCATAGTCTATGCGCTTATATAGCCCATGACATAAAATACTAGAAGCAATAATCACATGACATTTGAAAGATCATGAACTGTACACCTATCATCAACAAATTTCACAACCAAGCCAATCTTCGCTAATGCAGAAACTGATAACAGGTTCTTCTTGATCCCTGGTACAAATAAAGCGTCTGACAAAGTGAAAGAACTACCATCAGCAGTAGTCAAAATGATCTTACCAACTCCCATAACAGGATAAGAGGAGTTCTTGGCGCATGAAACAATATTCCCTATAGGGGCAAGCTCGAGTGAAGAGAAGAAACTGCACTACGAGGTAATATGTTTGGTCGCCCCACTATCAAAGTACCAAACATCTGAGTCTACTGCAGACATGCACTGCTCATGAGAAGATGGGTCAAAACTACAAACAACAGTAAACACCCATTCTTCTTCCTGCATAAGATTAATAGACTCTGTTTTTGGTGTAGAGGCCTTTGCAACAACCATTCCAGCCTCTTTCTTCTTTGCTTCTTTAGCAGCCAATTTTGGACAGTTCTTTATGATATGATCATTCCCTTTACAGTACTTACAAACAATTTCTGCTTTTCTGATTTTTTTCTCATCTTTGTCTTGGTTCTTCGAATGTGCAGCATTTGTAGATTTCTGCTTACTAGTAGAAGAGCTCCATTTTCCTTTGCCCTTCTGACTAGCCAGGAAAGCTTGATCTGCAACACACATAATGGACCTGTACTGCCTAGACTGATCTTCTTGCAACAGAACAAAGACTAACTCCTCAAATGACAAGGCATTTGGATTGTCTTTCATCATCAACCGAAGAGTAGAAGCAACACTCTAATATGAATCAGGAAGACCATTCAGAACGGTCTGCACAAGTGACCTATGTGGTATAACCTCATCAGCACAAATCAACTATTCCTTCAAGTCTTTGATCTTTGTTAGGAAACTGTCAATAGAATCACCTCCATAAAAACTGTCCATCTTTGTTAGGAAACTCTCCAACTGTTTTCAGAGGTAAGCAACACGAGCCTCATTCCTAGCTTGGTACAATGTAGTAAGAGTATCCCAAGCATCCTTAGTTGTTCTGCAAGAGCGAATGTGAGGAATAATGGCATGTTTGACAGACAAAGCTATCAATGCATGTGCCTCAGCATCTCTGCCATCCCAACAAATCTGCTCTGCAGTAGGTGCAGCAAAAACTGGAGCACCAATAGGAATATGCAGAATATCATCATCTTTGACACCTTCTACATCAGCTTCAGTACCTGCAGTTGTAACAGTGCAGGTGTAATAGGACGGTTTTGACACCCTACACAATGCTCCACAGTTCTTTTGCAACTAACACATGTCGCATCATATAAGCCCATAACGGGTAGTTGGTACCATCCAACTCATCCTCAACAGCCAACATACGGAATACATCACTGCTTTCCACCATGACCAGTGACTAAAATACCTTGATGCAAAAAATTGACTATATCTCAAAAAGTTGAACAGAACTACCCAGACGAATTCGGCTAGAACTGTAGCAGACTTTGAGACGCTTATACTGGCAAACAAAAATTGGTATATACCTTTGGCACAAAAAGTCAAAATAGCCTACACAAGCACTGCAATAATGCATTCGGAGGTCGAAACGAGCTAAGATCGTGATTTCGGCGCCACATAGCAAAGATGTTTGGATCTTGAGAACACACTGAGTATGCCCACCAAAATTCGTGCGATTCTGAGACTGCAACCGGAGGAGTGTCGACAGCACCCTAGATGAAGCGACGACCTGCTCTGATACCAATTGTTGGAGTTAGATGTCTGTGGAAGCACGCGAACAACACAAGGAAGAAGAAGAAGCTTGGAGCACAACACACAATATTGAGTGTATTACTAGAGAATGTACAAAGATAAGTAGCCGATTAGGGCAATAGGTGTATATACAAGCTGTGGGAAAAAACCTCCTAAAGAGGGAAAAAAGTGCCCGGGTGGTCCTAGTGTGTTCACACACATCACTACCTAAATATATCAACACAGATTGGGTAGGAGCTAAGGATGATAAAAGAAGTACATCTAGATACTTAGCATTTGTAGGATCAAAGCTTGTGTCATGGAGTTCCAAGAAGCAACCTATAGTTGCTTTATCCTCAACTGAAGAAGAGTACAAATATTTGAACATAGCAACTCAAGAGGCAATATGGTTAAAAGCATTGTATACAGATTTGGGACTTGTGAGTTCCAAACCTCACATATTTGGAGATAATGTAAGTTCCATGCATCTAGCAGCAAATCTCATTTTCCATGAGAGAACCAAACACATAGAGTTTCATTACCACTTCATCAGGGAGAAGCTCATGGCAAAGGAGATCAACATTTCTTTTGTTCCTATTGAAAAACAAGTAGTAGATATGCCGACAAAGGCACTTGATGGAATAAAGCTTTGTAGATTCAAAGCTATGGCAGGTATTCAACCTATCAGAGAATGAAGACTCAAGCATACTTTAGCTTGAGAGGGAGCTTTTAGAACATCAAGCTCACACTATACGTGAGGTGGATTTGATCTAGATCAAAAGCTATTGCTTGGATTACGTCGAAGGAATATCCGTTGGAGAGTTCTTTCACTTATGCTCACTTATTGTATTTTTTTTGAAGATTTTTCATGGATCATTTACCGTTGTAAAAGTCTTGAGCTTTAAACATGTAAAGGTAGAAAGAGAAAGCCTAGATTCCATGAATTTGTGGCGGTTGAGTTGCATTCAATCAATCAATCAATCACTTAAAAGTAGATCAAACTGAATCTTCACTTTTCCTAGATTGTAGGAAAGAGAATTGATTCCCTCCAACAACCATTCCCACCTTCATTTGAATTAGAAATCCACTTGTAGAACTTGTGGAACACTTTTAGAGTCTATATAGAGACTTGAAATCACTTGTATAATACATGAAAGCAATATACATACACTTGTGACTATCATTGTCTTGCTCCTTCATTTTCCTGCATCATCTTCTTTGCCAATAGTAATCTTGCAGAGGCTATTGCTCTCTCTATAGAGTTTCCAAATTTGATGACACATAGCTCAATGGAAAGATATTAGTGTCTAGTTTATGTTTGCTATGAGCATTTGAAGTTCATTGTCTCTTCCATAGATAGTAAGTTTTTTTATCTAGTCGATGCGCAAACCTATATGTTTTGTAAGGACTCTTTCTCCTTCATGATCCAAATTACATAGTGCATTTTATTGCACTTATCGCATGCCTATAAGGTCTATTTGAGTCTCCATAAGCTCAAGGCCTGGTCTTGTGCCCAGTTGACAAGACAAAACTTCATCGCTTCGCAACTCACTTTTGTAGCTCCTACAAGCTTCTCCAAGTTCGCTTGCAAAGTTTGCTTGAGAGGTGCTACCTCCATCATCAAAATTTTTACCTTTGCATTTGCTATCTTTATTCTTGTTCTTATCTGTATAGAGAGCAGAGGACTGGTTACCTTTTGAGTTGTCTCCATTCTTCATAATCTTTGCCTTATGTGTGAACAATTGTCGCATGAGGGTGTTGAAATCAGGAACATGCATGTCCATATAGAGGTCCATGGTTGTGGTGAAAGCGTCCCATTTGTCATATGCCTTTATTCCATTGATCACTTTCCATACTATTTGCTCTTCATCAATGATCTCTCCAATGCTTCCAAGTTGATCTACTATGTCCTTCATTTTGGTGACAAAATAATTCACACTGTGCTTGGGCATCTTCTTGAGAGTGGTGAACTTCATCCATAGTTGATTCTTCCTTGTCTTGGTGCTTGATGAGAAGAATGCTTCAAAAGCATTCCAAGTCTCTTGTGAAGTCTTGCAACACCTGATGTGTGGAAGTAAAAAATCAAAGACTGAGTTAAGAATGTATGCCCTTGCTAGAGCATCCTTTGAAAACCATGTGTTTAACCTCTCTTGTTGTTCTTGAGTTGATTGTCCTTTGCTTCAGAGGATTGGCATCATCTCATCTCCAGATATGTAATCATAGAGGTTTCTTCCTTGACAATGAACTTCCATTCTAAGTGACCAAGCTGAAAAGTTACCTCAATCCAATTTGTCTATGGATGAAGAAAATCCATCTCCCATGTTGATTTATTGTTGCTCTCAGTATACCATTGTGAGGAGATGGGGAAATAGGCTGCAGTGATGAGTTGGTGGTGCACAATCATGTACATTAAGGAAAAATACTTAGGTCATCATGTTGCATTCTCACATGGAAGGATATATAGCTAAGAAATATATATTGAGAACAAATACTTAAGTTCTCATGTTGCATTCTCACATAGAAGGATAAATAGCTATGAAAATTTGGGTATAGTCTTCTCCATAAAAACAAAAATGAGAACCATAAATCAATCATGAGTATACACATTTCTAAGTTATGAATAGCCCATGGTGATCACATCATATCAAATAATCATAAAGACAATGTGCAAAAAATCCTATTCTTTCAAGAATATTTCCTACATGAAAAATATCAAAAAATTAATGATTGAAAAAAAAACTAAGAGAAACAGCCACCTCCTAATGACTATTGGAGTTTGAGGTTTGCAAAAGCACACAAACATCACCAAGAAGAAGAAGAAGCTTGGAGTGCAACACACAATACTGAATGTATTATTAAGTATATACAAAGATAAGTCACCCGTTAGGGTTATAGGCATATATACAAGCCATAAAAAAAAACCCCTAAAAGAGGAGAAATTTTTTCCTAGTACCCCTAAGTGTGCTCACACATGTTAGTACCAAAATATATAACCAAATCCCCCCTAGGAGTGATGCGGTGAAGAAGAATCTAGCACTCATGTATAAGGAAGTGCTAACCTATGTGCAAAGAGATCAATCCACAAAAGTAAGAAAGCCAAAAGTTTTGTATAAAGCTTCAAAATTCTCTTGAGGTAGAGCCTTTGTGAAAAGATCTACAATGTTATCCTGTGTGAGCACATATGCCAAACTGATCTACCCAACAGAGAACCTCTCCATGACATGACGATAATGCAACTCAATGTGCGTTGTGCAAGAATGGAACACACGGTTTCTTGCAAGTTCCAATGCACTCTGATTGTTAGTGAAGATGGTGGTGGAAAAAGACTAACCAACACCCAAATCAACCAAAAGGTATTTGAGCTACAAACACTCAAGGATCGTTGTGAAAGCTACCCTATACTTAGCCTCACAATTAGAAGTGGACATAGTAGGCTTCTTCTTGCTCACCCAAGATATTCATTAGCTACCAAGCATGAAGAGAACACTACTAGTGGACACACAAGTGTCATAATAACCAATTCAATCAAAGTCAAAAAAGGCATGTAAATCTAGAAGTAATGATCCTCCCTTGGAATAATACAATGTTAGTCGAGTACCACTCAAGTAACAAAAGATGGGCTTAACCACCTACCAATGTTTGACGTCTTAGTAGTGCATAAATTTGCTCATTTGAGAAACATCAAACCGAATATCACGTCAGGTTATGCATAAGTAAATCAAGCATTCAAGAACCTACTAATAGAGAAAGACATCAAATGCATCTCTAGCAGCATGAAGTCTCAACCATAAACCTGTTTCCATAAGAGTGACAATAATTTTGAAATCTTTAAGGTGAAAAAACTGCAATAATGTGTCAATATATTTTGCTTGACATAGAGCTATTCCACCATCAACTTGCATAAATTGAATTCCCGAATAATGATGCAAATACCCCAAACCTGATATCTTAAAAGAGGCATGCAAATCAGCCTTAAAATCAGCAATATGCTTCTCATTAGGACCAGTGAGGAGCATGTCATCAACATATACAACAATCATTAGAAGCACATCATTTTCACACTTAATATATAAGGTGCTCTCAGTTGGAATGTTCTCAAAACAATGTGCAATTAAGTAGGCATGTATCATTTCATACCAAGCACGTGGTGCTTGCTTCAAACCATATAATGCCTTTTTCAACATGAAACTTTGTTTTCATGCCCTTTTGGCACAAAAACCATGAGGCTAAAATGCATACATTTCTTCATGTAAGTCCCCATTTAGAGATGCAGTTTTAATGTCCAACTAATGTACATTCTAACCATGATGAGTTGCAAGTGCACATATACTAGGAACAATGTTCATTTGGCATGTGGGTGCAAAGGTGGCATCAAAATCAATGCCTTTCTCTTGAGCATAACCTTTTGCAACAAGCCTAGCCTTATACCTATCAATTGTTCAATCAAGTTTATGTTTCAGCTTGTATACCTACTTAGTGCCAATGCCCTTTTTGCCAAGAGGAAAATCACATAAAGAACAAGTACCATCATTCATAATAGCATCATATTCTAATTTAATAGAAGCTCTCCAATTTCTAGAATTTTGTGCTTTATCAAAACAAATAAGCTCATTCTCATCACAAAGACTAGAGGCAACCATAGCATAGCAATCTAATGCAAAAAAAGCACTATTAGATCTTGAGTGAGTACAATATGATAGAGCTGCATCTCATTTGCTATCTCGCAAAGTCTGCACAAGCCATTTGGGCATAGTTTCTCCCTCCTCTATATCAATGCTCTCATCACCAAGTGCATCATGTGAATCTGCACAAGAAATGGAATGATCTGCATCATCATCATGTGAAACCTATAAAGGCTAAGAAAAATTTCTCATTTTGGCTGGTACTTGACTCTCCACCTGTAAATAGAGGCAACAAAGTGTCATACACATATTTAGAGCTAATTGATGTCTCCTTAGTGCATGAAAGTAGTGAATAAATTGAATCTTCCACAAAAGAAACACCATGACTAATTAAAATGTGTTTAGTCTGTGGATGCTATAGACAATAGCCTTTTCTTTTAGAACTTTACCCAACATAACTACATTTTACTGCTTTATCATCCAATTTTCTATGTTGTTGTTTAGCCACTAATGCATATGCTCAAAAATCAAAAACAAGTAGATGAGTGAGAGATTTCTTGCAACCATGTCAAGCCTCATATGGAGTGATAGACTGTAGATTTTTGGTGGGACACCTATTAAGTACATATGTTGCACACATAACACCCTCAAGCTAGAAGCTATGCGGTAAAGTGTGACTTTTGACCATACACCTTGCCATCTCCATGAGAGACCTATTATTTCTTTCAACAAATCCATTTTTTTGAGGTGTGTACAACATTGTACATTGATGTTTTATCCCACATTCAGTCAAAACTGCATTCAAATTAGAAGACATGTATTCTCCCCCTTGATTAGAGTGAAGGGTGCTCATTTTCACATGTTGTTAGATTTTTAGCCAAAGTCATAAACTCTTTGAAGCACATAAACACTTTAGACTTTTCTTTCAATGGATACACCCATGCATGCTTGGGAAAATTATCAATAAAATTCACCAAGTAAAGGTAGTTTGCAAAAAAAGGTGTCTGCAAACATCTTTTGGGAAGGAGGAATGCTACATTTTGCCCAAAATTTAGACTTCACAGACATGTTTACCCAATGCCTCAAGTTTGGGCAAAGAGGACATCATTTCATATTTTTGCAAGCATAGCAAACTAGCAATGAACAAAGCATGCATACCAAAGCTTGCATCTGAGATAGCATGAGAATCTTGAACTACACATGCTAAATTATTCACAGATTTTGCATAGTCTATGAAGTTATACAACCCAGGACATAAAATTCCAAAAGAAATAATAACATCGTCATTTGATAGATCATGAACTATACATCTATCATCAACAAATTTGACAACCAAGCGGATCTTGGCTTATGCTAACACTTACAATAGTTTATCTTGATCCTTGGCACAAACAAAGAATTCGACAATGTGAAAGAACTATTATCAGTAGTAGTCAGATTGATCTTACTAGCTCCCAATACAAGATAAGAGGAGTTGTTAGCACATGTGATAGTATTCGCTATAGGTGGGTAGGCTCAAGTGAACTGAAGAAACTACATTGTGAGGTAATTTGTTTGGTTTCTCCATTGTCAAAGTACCAAACATTTGAGTCTATTACAGACATACACTATTCATGAGTCCAAACAATAGTAAACACCCATTCTTCATTTTGCACAAGATCAGCAGACATTGTTTTAGGTGTAGAGGCATCTACAAAAACCATTCCAACCTCTTTCTTCTTTGCCTTTTTTGCAGCCAATTTTGGATAGCTCTCTATGACATGATCATTTTCTTTATAGTATTTGCAGAACTATCTTTGCTTTTTTGTTTTCTTCTCATCTATTTGTTCCCTTTTTGACTGTGCAAAATTGATCGATTTTTTTTCTTACTACTAGATGAGGTCCATTTACATTTGCCCATCTAACAAGCTAAGAAAGCTTGATCGACAACACACATAATGGACTTGTTGTGCCTAGACTCAACTTCTTGCAATAAAACTCCTCAAATGTTAAGGCATCTAGATTTCCCTTCATCATCAACCAAAGATTAGAAGAAAAACTATGATATGAATCAAGAAGATCATTACAAAAGTCTACACAAGTGAACTTTTTGGTAAGACCATCCATAAAAATCAAATGCTCCTTCAAACATTTGATCTTTTTCAAAACATTGTCCATAGAATCTCCTTCATTCATATGCTCACTCTCCAATTGCTTTTGGAGGTAAGCAACAAGAGCCTCATTTCTTTCCTGATACAAACTGGTAAGTGTATCCCAAGCATCCTTTGCTATTTTACAAGAGCTAATGTGAGGGATGATGGCACATTTTAGAGACAAAGCTATCAATGCATATGCCTAAGGATCTCTGCCATATGAATGAAGTTTCTCCGTAATAAGTGCAATAGGAACCGCAACACGAAAAAGAATAAGAAGATTATCATTTTCAATGCCATCTACATCACATTCAATAACTATATTTGTGAGTGTCATAGGTCATTTTGCAACATTGCACAATATTCCACAATCCTTCTGTGACCAATACATGAAGCATCATATATGCCCATAATGGGTAATTGGTTCCATCCAACTGGTCCTTAAAATCCAACATACGAAATACATCATTGCTTTCAACCATGGCCACTGACTAAAATAACTTAATGAAAAAAATGAGTATAATTCAAAAAGTTGAATAAAACCACCCTATGGAGCTCTACTAAACTTGTAACAGACTTTAAGGTGCTTGTAGTGGCGAACTAAAACATGTACATCCGTTTGGAAAGGATGAAATTTCCTACATAGGCACTGTGATAGTGTGTTCGGAGGCCAAAACAAACTATGATCATGTTGATGACACCCTAGATGAAGCAATGTTAGAGAGATGTTTTGTACATTCTTTATGAAGGTATAATAAAAATCTCAAAGTTTCCCAGAAGTATTTTATCGTTATGATATTGAAGAGGAGAGTTTTGCAAAAAAAGACAAAATAGTGTTAGGGGAGCACTAGACCAGAAGTATTTAAATCATTATGATATTGAAGAGGAGAGTTTTGCAAAAAAAAGACAAAATAGTGTTAGGGGAGCACTAGATTGTGCTCTTTGACTACAATAGACAAGATTTTGGAAAATACTTCTGATTACAAGAACACCCACATAGGGAAAATGATAGAAGAATGCATAATTGATACAAGACATCCAACAACCTGGGACTAATACGTTTGAATCACTCAATTAGAGATGTTACACGATATCCCATAACTCGAGATCATAAGTATGAGACAAGATATCTTGAACTCCCTTCTAGGAGATGAACTAGATACAAGAAAGAACTCGACAAGATCTCGTACTAAGAGATTGACAAGAGGACAAGACAGGATGTCCAAGAGCTAGACTAAACAACGTTGGAACAAGGAACAAGACAAGAACTGGAACTTAGAGAGTACTTACTTGGTGGTCATGACTACTTGAGCTCCCAAGACTGGTGTTGGCAAGACTAAGAATGAATGTGGCCAATCCCTCTTCATATAGGTTTTTCAAGGATGGGTTACGAGTTGATGATGTCATCAACTAGAAACACGACCTCCAATTGTCAAAATTCAACAAATAGATAATCAATCTTGGGGTTTTGGCACATTCCAAATGCAATGGAAGCATTAGTTTCTCCAAAATCTGAGCCAATCATGATACATGGAAAATCATATGTAATTTAAGGTTTAATATGGTTTTCTTCGTGTCCATGACATCACCTCCCCCTCAAGCAACGAGTCCCACGAGGAGCGGCCATGTTGTCTAGTTTTGGTTTCACTGGATACTTCCTATGGAGTTCACAAACCTTGACTTTTTCTCTCTAAAGATTTTCTATAAGTTCCCAAGTACGATCACTAACGCCATACTTTCCAATGAATAATGTATTCCAGTCTTACTTTTGAGATTCTTGAATCGAAGACATGCTCAACCTTGAATTCTTCATGATCCTCAATCTTGATAGGTGGTGACAGATTGTGTCTCTCTTGAGCTTCCTTAGGTTCATCACAAGATAGGTCCTTTGAGCTTTTAGTGGTGCATTGTAGTGTTTCCAAGATCTTTAATGGAGTGCCTTGAGTAAGCACACCTCCTTGATTGAACATTAACTCCTCCTTGTCTTTTATCTTCTTGTTATCTTCATAATTTGTATGCTCCATATCATTTGTAATCACTTCTTGGTCTTCAAAAGTTCTTGGTTTGAGTTTTTGAGGAATAGTGTCATGATTATTCAACAATTCTAGCTCTTGGACTTGGCTTTCTTTGAATATTTGATTCTCACATTGAACTGCTTGATTGATAACATCCTCCAAGGTATTTTCTTCAGGCATGGATAGCAAGAGATATTTGACTTCAGGATTGAGGACACTTCGAAACTAATTAACCATGTAGTCTTCTTCATATGTAGTTCCATGAAACAACATCTTGATATTCAAGGCATAGCTTGAAACTGATCGATCATCTTGTCGTAGCAATCTTTTCATCTCTTGGACATGTTCAAACAAGTCCTTTATGGTAGATTGAATCTCCTTGCATAGGGAATCCATGATGCCTAGTCTTGATGAGGACACTCTTGCCAAAATGTTAGGGGAGCACTAGATTGTGCTCTCTGACTATAGAAGACAAGATTTTTGAAAACACTTCTTATTACAAGAACACCAAAGTAGGGAAAATGATACAAGAATACGTAACTAATACAAGATGTCCCACAACCTGAGACTGATAGGTATGAATAACTCAACTAGAGATGTTACGGGAGATCCCATAACCCAGGATCATAAGTATGAGTCCATTCCATTCAGCTAGGGTCTAAATCTAATCAAAAGAGGAGAAGAGAGATAAAGGAAAGTAAAAAACCCATGATGAGTGAACAATCAAAACAAACTAATGAGCAAAACCTTGACAAAAATGAGAATCAAATTGATGAGAAGCAAAAGAGGCAAAAAAGTGTCCATAAGCCGATTTTGATCTCTGAAATTGAACAAAAAGTTTATTATAAAGAAATTTTGGATGAAATCTTATTGAAAATCCGAGTAACAATGTCCTTACAAAAAGTTCTTTTTTATTGCTAAACTTGAGTTCAAGGATTTTTATTAAACTATGCAAAAGAAAGAGATTTCCACTTTCTGAAGAAGTTGAGATGCAAGACATTGCAGACTCGATTCAACCTATGAACAATTCTCTTGCTTTTGATGATTCTGAGGAAGATAATGATGAGGAAGCTCATAATATCAAAAATAATTTCCTTGGTCCAATCTTTCCTGATGAAGAAAGTAGACAATCTAAAAGTCATTTTAACAAGAGTTTTTAGGCCAAGGGAACACTTGAGAAAAAAATCAAATTAGAAGATAAAAAGAAATCATATTTAGCTTTGGCACTTATTCACTCTAGGTCAGAGACTTGTGTGATTCTAAATAACTTTATGATAAATTCAAATGGCTAATTGATAAGAATCATGGATGGTTTATGAGAACGACTAACAACAAATGTGGTTCATTACTAGGAGCTTGTGCAAATATTTTTGTGATGATAGGTGGAATAACTAAAACATTCCACTTTTTCATCCAAGAACATTGGTCTTATGAGCTTATCTTAGGTCAATAGTTTGTTGGAAGTGAGAGAGGCCCTTAGGCTCATGTCACAGGTCCATGGTTCCATAGTTCCAGTCATGTACAACATTAATTCCAGCAATCTTCCATATTGACAAAACATGAACATACCACAACTTAATCATAAAAATGATGACACAAAGATAGAGAAAGAATAGACGACATGTGTAAGGTGCTACGTAAGCCATCGCTTACTCATAGTATCATATATGCCAATGTTCAATGTACAATGTGGGAGCAAAACTCTCAACCACTCTATGTGATGAGAAATAGATGCATGAGTGAATGTACAATGTAACAAACATATTCAGATGTATGGGCAGTAATCTGAATATATATGAGATGTGTGACCTTATAGGTTATAGAAGAGTGAATCTGAGTGACTGAAAGAGGAAGGATCAGTGTGAAATTGATAGTCAACAAACCCTCATCTGAACTTAGGCTATGGAAGACCCTAAGTTAGATACCTGTGTGAAAAGATCACATACTTATAAAGTAGCATAGAATGCTAACAAGTTTGCTGCTAGAAATCCTCAAACTCATGTGAACACACCTTCTCAAACACCTCATCAAAATATGCATAAAGCATATACGTATTGTTTCTCTTGTACCTATGCTGAATAGGACTCCTCCTGATATGAACGCTACTGCCTCCATAAAATTCAAGTAGTACCTGTGTCCATAAAGAGAATATGTACCTGAATACTTAACATAAGATGCAAATCTTATGTTAAACACCATCCAATGTCTTTGAAGTAGCCCGACATCTTCTTGTAGAAGACAATCTTCAACCTGATATCTTCTTGTAGAAGATAATCTTCAAATACACCATGTAGATGGCACCATCCAATGTCTTTGAAGTAGCCCGACATCTTCTTGTAGAAGACAATCTTCAACCTAATATCTTCTTGTAGAAGATAATCTTCAAAGCTTGACAACAAATATAGCATGAACTGTCTCTGAACCTGATATCTCCTGTCTTCATAAACCTGAAAATAAACACTAGGATCCATATATTTGAATTTACCTTAAAACAAGGTTTCTCAACGTACTTCTGTTGTGTCATGTAGATACACTAAACAAAATGAGAAACTGAATCCTGGAACCTGTGACTGACAACTCACAACTTAGTGCATTATGAACACTCATGGTTCATCTCTGACTGTACTCAAGTCAAATCAACTCAACTCAATTGAAATCAACTGAAATATGAGTCAAAAATCTATGATGTCATCATGTCTTCATCCTTTAAATCCTTCATACCTCTTTCCTTCAGAGCTTGGTATAAACATATATGTGCGCGCTTCTGAAAATACCTCTCTAAAATATCAAGCTTCTCTTCAATAGAACTCTGGAACCTTCTCCTGAATAGGAACATCCTAACAGGAACTTTCTCCAGACATTCTCCTTCTTCTTTCAAAGCTAGAACATAAAGAGAACCTGACAAAGGAAATGTAGGAATACCTGAAGTAGGAATACCTGTAGGTATGACTCTGCATTCTTTCACATATGGCTGAAAATAAGTCTTCATGTTTCATCACCCCCCTAGATGACTTAACACTAATATCCAGTATTCTTCAAATATATCAGACTTTATGAAATGTGGAACGTCTTCCTTCATAAATCTGATGTTCAATGATCAATACCTGTATCTGAAACAAAATTTCTGAATCCTTGCTTATTAGCACTGCAGTTGCTAATAGTTTTCACTTAAGTCTTCAGCTTCCCATATTGTAGAATAAGGTTAGCTGATAAAACCTTGTTGAAAGCTTTATAGGATTCATAACCTTCTGCAACATAACAAGTGTCTATCTCTCTGCAACACAGATTTGATAGAATCTGAATCTTTGACTTACTTCATCCAATGTTAAGAATCTTCACAAGCAAAGGATAGACAACTGAATCATAAATATTCAAGATCATACAAGATCTATTCAAGATCAATGATCTCTCCTGTGTAGAATCTACTCTTATCAAACCTTCATGACTGAATGTTTGATTTACTTCCTGAATGTCTCCAAGTGTCCATGCTTCTTACAAAGTTGTAAAACTTTTCTTCAAAAAAATCCTTCAAGGAATCTGTAACTCCTTACTTGAAACATAAGTGGACAAACTTCTCACCTTGAGAACTCCAAAAGCTGCAAGTTGATACTTCATAACTTTCATATTTTACCCGGGTGAAATGTGATAGTACCTTCTTGATTTTCTTTTGGCTAAGTCCACTTCTCAATCAAGTGATAGGATCTGATGGAACATCTTTTTGAATACAAGCATGTATCCAAAAAACTAGACAATCATAGAAAGTAGATTCTCCATTGACTTGTACATCAACAAGATTCTGAATTTTCTGAAGTTTTTTGAAAATACTGAATATGAGGTAACCTGTTCCAAACATAAAACCTCAACCCAATTCTTCAACATTTGCTACAAAAAACTCTTTTACCTAAAGAGTTAGATAAAGAAGAAATATACTTCTCTGCAACTTGTCATATACCAAGTAGCTCTGTATTGACAGTCCAAGAATTCTTTGAGGGAACATATAAGCTGCCTGCTTAAAAAGCTTCAACACAACTCATACACATATGAGTGCTTTTGTTTCTCTCAATGCAATTCTTTGTCAAATCTACTAAATCATGACCAAGTGTAATGCAAAACAAGAAACTCCTTCTTTAAACAAGATGTTCTCGTAGACTTGTCTTTGGATGTAGAGGATAAAATAGGAAAAGTATATGGAAAATATATGAGAAAAGGAAGCCTTACTTTTCTTTTGGAAATGATGGACTTTCTTCTTCTGCATCTTTCTTCCATCTGATGATGATGTTAACATCTTCAAACTTCTCTTCCATACCTTTTGTTCTCTTCATCTTGAAGTAGCAAGCACCCTTGACCTCTTCAAATGAACTTTTCTCTTCCTCTAATGCTAAGAGTAAGAGACAAAACAAACATGGTATACTAGTGGAAGTGAATATAGAATCATGTTTTTATCGTCTCCTCATATCTCTGAATCAAAATTATGCTTCAAATGTCTCAAACCACTAAATTCACTAGTCTTTTGTCTGAATGATGAATTACCCTTCAAGAGTTACCTTCTCTAGATACATTTGTACCTTGATATCTAACCAACTTACAACAGAAAATTGGCTGAAAAACTCATCCCATCTTCACATTTGTCTTCTTAGATGAACTTTCTTGTCATGAAAGAGATCTCTCAAAACTCTCTAGAAAAACCTCTAGATACCTGTTTTGATGTAGCCTTTAACTTTCAAATGATGAAAGTGTATAAAAGAACTCCTTGAAATCTTCAAATCTCTTCATAACTGCTCTTCTAAGACATGACCTGCAAATGATAATCTGATAGTAGAAACTGATACCTGTGATTTGATGTCGATATGATTTCTTCATCTTCTCTAAACCATTGTTCTTCCTTGAATTTGAAGTTATCTTCTCTTCATCAAGTCTGGGTCTTCAAACAATACTTTTGTAAAGTATTTGCATACTCTTCCAAAAATATTCGGCTGCTAACAGATCATCAACTTCATACTCCACACTGATGAATACACATGTAACTGAATTGTCTAATTCTCAAATCTCTACTCATCTAGATTAAGTGTGTATGTCAAATGTCAAATATTAGAAGATGCTTTCAAATCAAATGTTGTAAATCTGGAATTCTGGGAACCTCAGATATGAATGAGCCTTAATGCATTGATGCCAAAGATCTGATACCAAATGCCTAGAGCTCTGATACCAAATGTTGGAAGTGAGGTAGGCCCTTAGGCTCATGTCACAGGTTCATGGTTCCATAGTTCCAGTCATGTACAACGTTAATTCCATCAATCTTCCATATTGACAAAACATGAACATACCACAACTTAATCATAAAAATGATGAGACAAAGATAGAGAAAGAATATACGACATGTGTAAGGTGTTACGCAAGACATCGCTTACTCATAGTATCATATATACCAATGTTCAATGTACAATGTGGGAGCAAAACTCTCAACCACTCTATGTGATGAGAAATAGATGCATGAGTGAATGTACAATGTAACAAACATATTCAGATGTATGGGTAGTAATCTGAATATATATGAGATGTGTGACCTTATAGGTTATAGAAGAGTGAATATGAGTGACTGAAAGAGGAAGGATCAATGTGAAACTGATAGTCAACAAACCCTCATCTGAACTTAGGCTATGAAAGACCCTAAGTTAGATACGTGTGTGAAAAGATCACATACTTATAAAGTAGCATAGAATGCTAACAAGTTTGCTGCTAGAAATCCTCAAACTCATGTGAACACACCTTCTCAAACACCTCATCAAAATATGCATAAAGCATATATGTACTGTTTCTCTTGTACCTATGCTGAATAGGACTCCTCTTGATATGAACGCTACTGCCTCCATAAAATTCAAGTAGTACCTGTGTGCATAAAGAGAATATGTACCTGAATGCTTAACATAAGATGTAAATCTTATGTTAAACACCATCCAATGTCTTTGAAGTAGCCCGACATCTTCTTGTAGAAGACAATCTTCAATCGGATATCTTCTTGTAGAAGATAATCTTCAAATACACCATGTAGATGGCACCATCCAATGTCTTTGAAGTAGCCCGACATCTTCTTGTAGAAGACAATCTTCAACTTGCCTAATATCTTCTTGTAGAAGATAATCTTCAAATACACCATGTAGATGGCCAATCCTCACCATCAAGCTGCTAATGACCAAGTCTTGTTGCCATGAACAAGAGATAACCTCCTCTCCATGAGCTAGAGTGTGAGCACACCCTTCATCTTCTCCAAGAAGAATCATTAAGAAGAACTCCATAGCTGCTCCTCAACATGCTTCAAGTTAGCACCATGGCTATCCCATGTGCTAGAAGAAACACTACCTCTATTGAGGTCCAAACTCTAAGCTTGTGTTGAATACTAGGTGAAGGATGATTTAACATGAGCATGAGGCTCTTCTTATATAGTATTTTTTGTGCCTTGAAAAGCACCTTGAATAAAGCAAAAGAGTACGATCGCTTAATAAAAAGCTACGAATAAAGCACTTGATCGCAATTCGTAAGAGAAGGCATCCGTGAGTTTTGTTCTTCCGTGTTCGCATGAGCTTTTAAAAGCACCAAAAGAGCTTCATGTTGCGCTGCTGCTGGAGACGGGTTTGAAACCCACGTCCCTTGAATGGGAGCGCTTCCACTTATCCATGGCACCCACATGCTTTTGTTGTAGAAGGCTTATTAACAGGTGCTATAGATTCTAATTGCGGCCCGTCTACTTTTCTTGTTTTCCAAGAAAGACTAAAAACAAAAGCAAGGTCTTGGACAAGATGGACCAATTGCACATTGTTTTCCAACATAGTTCATATGTGAGATTAGAATGGAAACAAAAGTGATGAATGATGGGTTTACATATGCTAGGATTCGAGCTAAAGATGATTTGCAATCACCCCAAGTAATGAATGTCAACCCAAATCAATTACAAAATTGAGAGAAAAGTAGAAAGTCTCCTATATGCCACAAGAAAAGGATGATGATTCCTTATCTTCACATGAGTGTGGAGAAAACATTGACCAAAATTTGTTTTAGACTCCACCATTTAGCAAGACAATGGTCGCCATTAGATTGATGTCTCACAAAACCCTGTACATAATTTTGGAAGCTTTGCTGTTTTTTTCTTTCTTCAATTTTGAAATTCATTCATTCCAAAACCAAACCCAAAAAATCATAAAAACCAAAGAAAAATACTCATTACTTGAAGAGATTCAACAAAAACTACAAGAGTTGAATACTTCAAGAATTGTGCTTCTTAATTCCATTGATGAATATGATTTGATTTCCAAATTTTTTGATGAGCACATGATTGAGGAAGTCAAAGTTGACACAAAATATAAAACAACTGATAAGAAGGTTAAACCCATTGCCCTTACCAAAAGGAAGTGATAAAGTTTTTTAGCAGGTTGCACAAGAAACTATTTTACGTAATCAACAAAATGTAGGGCAAACATTCATTGATGAGACTATTAAGCACATTTAAATAGGAACTCATGATTCGTTTCTATTATGTATTAAATCAGAGTTATTTCTAAGAGTCATTAGAAAGCATGGAAAAGCTTTTACACTTTATCCTCATGAGATAGGTTGTATTGATCCAAGACTGATTCCTATGATCATTTTTATGGTACCACATATTCCATGGAATCTTAAGCTAATACCATTCCCAAAAGGTCACTTACCTGGGTTGATGAGACTACTTAAGAAGAATATGCACATGAAAACTCTTGATTCATCTTCAACTCCATGTTCAAATATATGGTTCAGTCTACCTAAAAAGAATGCCAAGTTCGGGTTCTTTCAAGACTTACCGCCTATCAATAAAGTCACTATTATGAATGTTGGAGTTGGCCCAATTGTAGGAGAGTTTACAGAAGCATTTGTTGAGCACTCTATTTGTTCTATGGGTGATTTGTATTCAAGACATGAACAGTTCCAATTTGCTATTGAGCATAAAGATATTACCACAATGAAGGCTCCTCTAGGTTTAGTATGTATGTGCACTTTACTACAAGGAGCTACTTCTAAGATTTTGCATGAAACTCAACAAAAGTACTCACAAATCAAACGGGAGCTTTGGGGTTTAGTCACAAATTTAAAGATTGACAAGGAATATTTCATAGGAGCCAACATGATTGTTGAGACCAATTGTTTACCACTTATTGGTATGATTGCAAATTGTTCATTGCCTAATATTGCAATGTTGAGATGGATATCATATATTAAATTTATAAATTTTGTTTTAGCTCATATTGCTAAAAAATCTAATATTCTTGCTGATATGCTTTCAAGAGCTAAGTTTGAAGATGATTTTGATGATGTAGTAGAAATTTAAATAAATTTAATTAATTATGATCCAAAAGTGTATGAGTTCAAATAATTTAATGATGATAATTATGAAGGAGAGTGGAAAGATATTGGTAGATACCCTAGTACTCTAGAAAAGTCACGTACTTGGTCAACAAATAGATTCAAAGGCATTAGAAAAAGAGCTTTCAATTTATTCTTAAAAGATGGATTTAATTGAAGACATGCTAGGGGAAAAGTTAAAATGCCACAAAGAGTATTAGGAAAGAAGCACCTTCAATTTCAAGATATGAGAGATTTAAATGATACTTTGTGAGCTGGACATAAAGGGTTTGTGGCTACACATGAAAGTTTGGAGAAAGTTATTGGTGGTCGAGAATATATGTCAATGTAAGGGATTATGTAAACCGTTGTACTACATGTCAAATGCATTCATTTGTGAAACATAGAGATCTTTTGAATCCAAGCTATCCTCCTTGTATTCACTATAAGTGGGTAGTTGATCTTTTGACCATGCCTAAAGGTATTGATAAGATGACGTACATTTTACTTTCAAGAGAAGATCTATCAAACGACATAGAAGGTTGAGCACTAAGATCTAAAATTATGTATAATGTATGCAAATTCTTCCTTGAAGATGTGATTTCATGATTTGGATACATTGAAAAAGTAGTCATTAATAGGGAAGAATTAGATACTCAAGAGGCTAGAGATTTTTCTTCACGACATGGAATTCACTTGTCTCTCACAACTTCTTATAACCCTGAGGCTAATTGGAAAATAGAAAGAGCTCATTCATTGATTGTGAAAGTGATCTCTAAAGCTTGTAGTGATGATTTGAAATAATGGCCAAGATATTTACCTTATGACTTGCACTAGGACGACCTATTGAACTAATGTATTTTCAAAAACCTATTTTTCCTATTCATACATAAATTCCTACATTGTCTACTCTATCTTGGAATGATAATATGTTTAGAGATAAATTATTCGCTTTTAGGATAAAACAACTTCAGCAAAGGAATGAGAAACTTGATGATGCTATTATGAAATTAAAAGAATCAAGATTGAGAAATAAGAACTACTTTGATAGATCACCTAGACTAAGGCCTAAATAGATTCATGAGGATGATTAAATTTTGATCTAGGATAGTATGTTTCATACCCAATATGATGCAAGAAGGAAATTAAAACCATGATGGTTTGGACCTTATGTTGTTTTGAAAGTACATGAAAATGGAACATATGCTTTGGGTGAATTAGATGGAACTCTACTAAAATCTTTGATTGTAGGGAAAAGAATAAAATTTATCAAGAAACGAGATGAAGATAATTACAAAATTGATAATGAATTTTTAAAGTATGCAATTGATAGGGCTACATCATATAGCCTTGCATAGGCACTTTACTTACCTTTCCATACACTTGACAATTGATTTAAACAAAATCAATGTTCCCATGAATCACCAATATATTTTTAAGCAGTGTTTTAGGAATGTTCCATCAAGGATGATGTGTAGCTATAGTAGGGGTGAATGTGGGAGTGATGTTCTCTCCATACTTGATAAAGGTAGATTCATGAATAACTATGCCAAATTTGATATCGTGAACCTTTGATTGGGCAGATGAATAGGAGCTAAGCATGGAAAAGTTAAAGGTACTAGTTGCTACACATCCACTTTTACCTATAGCAGATTCCAATAAACACTTTTTTCTTAAAATTAATGTGATTGATTTTGCTATAGGAGCACTTTTAGTTCAGGATAGTCAATTAGTCACTTTTGAGAGCAAAAAGAAATCTTGAAGGGCCTTAGAAGAACTACTATCTCTATTAGAAGGCGTTGTATGAAACTCTCCATTCTTTGAAGAAGTGGCTTCATTATTTATATGATTCCAAGATTACGATAGTGTTTGATCAAGAGCACATTAAGTGGCTCTCTAATCAAAACAAACCTTAAATGTTGTAAGGCTTGAAGGGTCTCTAAGATTATGAACTCAATTATAGGAAGCGAAAGTTCAATGTGGTGGCTGAATCATTGCCTATGCTCAATGGATTGAGTTTTACTTAGATCACTAGTGAGCTACTTGAGTCCACTAGAGGGAAATGTAGGATTCATCCTACATACAATAAGATTTGGGAATCCATAGAGAAAGGGATCTGAGACATGGGTTTCTAATGAGGATACATTATCGATTGCTACTCAAGAATCATTCAAGTGGAAGAATTATAGTATCCATGATGGATATGTGTTATATAAATATAAGCTATGTGTCCCTAGAGTTTTTGAGATGAGATGGCATATAATTACTGAGTGTTATGACATAGCTAATGCTCGACACCCGAGTTAACAAGATGTATCATCATGTTAAGAGGTAGTTTTACTAGCCTAGAAATAAGCTATGTGTCCCTAGAGTTTTTGAGATGAGATGGCATATAATTCCTGAGTGTTATGACATAGCTAATGCTCGACACCCGAGTTAACAAGATGTATCATCATGTTAAGAGGCAGTTTTACTAGCCTAGAAATCGTAAGGACATCCTAAAGTATGTGCTTAATTGCATTAATTTCCATGTCAATAAAGCTAAGAGATTGAGGATTGGAGGACTAATCCACCCATTGGATATTCCCAATGGGAAGTGGGAGATTATCTTCGTGAATATTATCATGGGATTACCTAAGACACAAAGAGGGCATGTCTACTTTTGGGTAATCATGGAGAGGTTAAGAAAAATGGCTAGGTTTATTACAACACATAGTACAGTGAAGACCTTCAAGTTGTCTAGGTTATTTGTCGAGAACTTATACTGACTATATCACCTTCCATTAGACATTGTTTCAAATTGGGATAGGAAATTTACTAGTCACTTTTGGAGAGCAATCTTCAAAAGGTTGGATACTAATGTTAGCATGAACAGTGCTGAGCATCTAGAGATGGATGGGAAAACAAATAGGGTTAAAAAAATCCTATAAAATATGATTTGAGCATCTATAAATGAATGGAAAACTGATTGGGAAGAGTACTTACCTATAGTAGAGTTTGGGTATAACAATGCCAAGCACTCTTCCACTCGGCATATTTCATTTATGCTTATGCATGGTTTTCAATTGAGAGCTCCTTATGTATGGTTTTGAGTTGAGAGCTCTTAGGAATTCTAGGAAGAGATGAACTATATGCTTATGATTATTCGAGGTAGGGGATGAACTCTATCTTGGATTTCCCTTCTAGTCTGAAACCATCAAGATGGGACCGTGTCCGAAACTATCTCCTAGGTACTAGGGACTATTTCTAATACTAAAGAGAATAGGAACGATGGCTTACAATCTCCAAACTTCTAGAGAATAGCCAAATCCATTGGGTATTTCTTGTTAGGTAGCTTAAGATGGGTGAATCTAATAAAATCATCCAAGATAGTGATGTAGTAGATCCTATTTCATTTCAATCTATTCCACGAGCGTGAAAAACATATTATGGAGTCAAGAGATATGGATGCAAAGTCACCTATATGAAGAGTGCCTAGTAAAGTGGAAAGATAGTTCAAAAGATAGTGCTTCATCGCAGGAGGTTAACACCCTTCAAAGATAGTTTCCCACCTTTATCTTTCCTTTTCAATAATTTTCTTAAGGGGAGGGATATGGGGAAACACCACGGAGATGATCATGTAATTTGGATACATGGGCTTCAATGGAGGTACCTATCATAGTATATTTCTCTTTCACTAGGACCTTTTAAGACCAGTTTTTTGGGAAAATTGGAATTGTGGGAAAGGAAATGTTATAAAGCTTGGGAAGTGGGTGTGTGAAACCACTCCTAATGAACCTTTCTTAACGAAGAGCACACGTTAACTCACATATGAGTGCCATGTAGCACTCATGTGGGAGGCCACTTGAGTATTCATTATATGAAAATAGAGAGTACATAGTATGGACACATGGTTAGGGAGGTAAGAGAGCAATTAAAATATCCATATTTACCATGCATCCATGAAATTATCTGGCTACGGATCTTCATCTCCTTCTTGGTTTTTGTGATTGTGAACAACAAAAATGGATGGATTTATTAGGAGGATTTAATAGATGGGTCACTACTTAAATAATTCATTTGGATATTACCCTCTCTCCAATGCTTTTCAAAAGATCCTATTTCTTGACAAACACTTGTCTATGACTCTTCTTTCTCAAAACAAAATGACCTCTCTACTATAGTCTTCTCTAATGTAGCTCATGGACACCACTCTCTTCCTCTTTCTCTTTGGTGTCTAATCCGGCTAAATAAAGTATCTAATTATTCCCCATTACCCCTAAACTATGATAATGCCCCCTCTCAAGGCCTGGAATCAAAAATATATTCAAGAAATGAAGAAAAGAAAGGAGAAAGGTGAATTGATTTAATGGAAAAGCTCAAAAAATGAAATGAAGTCCCAAACTTAACAAATGAAAAATGTGTTATTTCTATCTATCTATTGATCTAACTAAATCTAATGCAAAGAGGATATAAATGATGAAAACAAACTTCAAAACAAGGAAACAAGTCTAGAACTTTCTTATCTCATCAAATGTGGTCCTCGAACCATGATAATTGAAAAAACATCTCCCTAGCAATAGTGCCAGAATGTATGACATAGAGCCACTTGCACGACATATGTACCAACTGGTTCAAGAAATGAATCCTCATCCATAAAATGTTAATCTAAGAGATCAGTCAATGATATGACAAACCTCACCATTTTAGGAGACACACACAAAAGGAGTCGCATGCATGCATACATGCACCACACACAAGCAAGAAAGCCTCATTCATGGACTAGACATAAGAGATCCTAAGAAATTCACACTTTAATAGAAGAGAGAATGAGCAAAAAGACCCTTAAATGAGAGTTTGTTCACTTTTGTAGGTAGATTTTAAAAAGTGTCCCTCTTCAAACTCTACAATCCACCATAGGTAAAAATTGGTCACAAGCCCTCATTTAAGGTTTGAATTACGTGTACAAAAAACCTGTAAATTCTTACAAGATTGTGGATTGAGTTTCAAGCTCGAGGACTCCTTTGCTTTCACAAATATGGAGTAAATCAAAAGATAAGGCTTTTGGATTTTGGGGTCCCATTAGCCGATTGCCTTGGTTGAGTGCCTCCATCATGCTTCTTGCTTTGGATATTCACAACCCTAACCATCTTCTCTCTCTTTCCTTTTAAAAAGCACTTGAGTGAGCGTATATCTCCAACAACATTATCTATCTATTAGTAAAGGATTTCTTTGTGAGATGCAAGTATAATTATTGTATCACCATAGTGGAAGAGTGATGGATTCATCTTCTCACATTGGTGTATCTTCTAATGTTATTACTTCATGATTCACATTTTTAGGGAAGCTTGATGGAACAAATTACACACATTGGAAGTGTTAACTTTCTGCATTTGGGACTCTTATGAGTTGTTCGATAATGTATGGGACCAATTGGATCTATTCATGGGATGGAAGATCCAAAAAAATCCTCGTCAATATTGGAAGAGGTGTAATTTAAATGCTCCATGTGCCATGTGTAAGTGATTTTGTGCTTCTCTAGTGCTTCACACCACTGAAGGAATCTTTGGGCATATTCGCTAGCCAGTATGAGATCAAGAATCACACTTGAATTCAAAATCTAGATATTAGTTAAAAAATAAGAAGCACTCTAATTTGAAGAATGTGGAAAACTTCATAAAGTGAAGCAAGTATTTATGTTGGAGCAAGACAATCACTAATTGATGATTATAAAGAGGATTGATGAATGAGGAAAATGATAAAGGATGAAGCATAGAGTGAAGTGAAGATTCAAAGAGAAATGATTTGTAAACACATTTACACTAACATTGTAAATAGCTCATGCATACTTTGTAATAGTGATGAATCTTGACATATATGCCTATATATACTTGTATATAGACATGTCATATGAGAGAGGGAAGAAATTTAGATGAAGAGGAGATGACTAGATAATGAGTAAGAAATTTTGAGTGTGAGAATTATCCATTAGATGTATTTTCAAGAGAAAAGATGTTCTAAGAATTACATCTCAATCTTTCTCCAATTTCTTCTTCTATGTCTAACCAATTGATAAATCCTTTTAAACATGTCTAATTCTATAGTTGATGCATCTATGTTCAAGATTTGAGAGTCTTATTGTAGTCAGGCTAAGAGAATTGTGAGTAGGAACATTTATATGTGTAAAAGGTTATGAGAGACTTCTGAAAGAGGTGCAATCTGAATGCTCAAAGAATTGATCAGATCTCAGTGTAGAATGTAACGTTTTACAAAAATAATAATTTAAAATCTAAGTTGTAAGGGAGGCCATCTTTGTCTAAAATCATTTGATTAAACCGGTTATAGATTGAGAGAACGAAGTGTCTAAAGTTATATATGTGAAAGTTGCCTGTAGAGGAAGCCTGTTTCAGACATAGATTTACTTATTGAAGTAAATCTATGGTTTTGTACGTTTTTTTGAAGAATTTTCAAAGGGTAGGAGAGTGTTGTATCAAAATTTCATAGAAAACTTTAATCATCTCATCAGTCAATGCGTGAGTTTTGTGAAGCAGACTTTCCTAAGTGAAGCTATGTGTCACAGAAGAATTAAGTGTTCATAATTGGTGAATTGGTGAAAGTTTTGAGCTATGCTTGACATAGAGTATTCTAAATTCAATTATAGCTTGTCTTTTGGAGATAAGTCATCTCCATTAGTTGTATGAGAGCACGTTCTATCAAAAATGAAGTAAAGGGAGACCCCAACTGTTGCAAATATACAAAATTCAACATCTAAAAATTCAAAAGGATGAAAGTTTGAAGGAATTTCTAAAGGAAGACACGTGATAGCAATCAAAAGGATAAGAAGGAGTAAATTTCAAAGCAAAGGTGCATTTATTACTCATAAGGTTGAAACTTTGATAGTACAGGTGAAGAAAGAATGGGAGCTAATCTTCAAATTGAGAAATTGGATAGAGAAAACTATCCAACTTGGTCTATGAGCATCGAAGCTCATCTTATGAGCAAAGATCTGATGGGATACATCACAAGAGAAGGAGCATTTCCAAAATAAAGCCAAGTCAAGGAAAGCATCACTATGGGCTGAATTTACCACATTCAAGAAGAAGGCCTCACAATCAATATCTCGCTATGTGACAAAGATGAAAGACATTTTTGATTCTTTAGGTGCAGTTGATGAAGACATTGAAGAGGATAAATTGGTAAGAAAAATTCTTATAGCTTTGAGAGGAGATGAGAAGCGTAAGCCTTTCATATTATCATAAGAACTTTCATTGGATCATTTTACTCCTGATTTGAATCAATTACTAGGTCATATGCTAACGTTTGAGCATGATATCAAAGGGGATATTGATAAGAGTGTAGGTCAAGCAATGTATTCTAAGGATAACAAGAAGGGTAAAGGAAAGTAACAACAAGTTGAAGATGAAAGCACTCCAAGAAGAAGAGGAAGTGGTAAAAATAGATGACGAGGCAAAACTAACAAGGATAATGTCAAATCTAAATTTCTAAGAAGAAGAGTAAGTGGTAGAAATAGAGGAAGAGGCAAAAATAACAAGGATAATGTCAAAATTTGTTGGATATGTGGTAAGACCAATCATCTAGCTCATGAATGTTGGCATAATAATCAAAATTAGTAACTCCAATCAGAATTAATCAAAGAGACAAAGGTGGAAGATATGAGAGAGGAAGTTTTAGAGGTAGAGGTGGTAAACGTTTCTTTGGATGGAATGGTGGGAGAAGCTTCAAAAACCAATCCTACAACAACACCTACTACAACTATGCATCAGATCAGAAAGAAGACTCAATTTTAAGCATTAATGCAACATGTGAAGTTCCAAATGAAGACCAAAATGTATTCTACATTGACTTAGGGTGTAGTTACCACCTGAGTGGGAATATTGCTTTGATGACTAATTTGGAGAATAAGGTAATCAATCATATAGTTCAAATAGGTGATAATACAAAGCAGAAAGTGAAATCTATTGGATCAGTGAAGGCTAAAGATGGAAGTACTCTTTTGAGTGAGGTCCTCTATGCTCCTACAATTCCAAAGAATTTGATGAGTGTAGGAAAAATTGTCAAAAAGGGATATGAAATGAGGTTCACTAATGATGGAGTATATGTTGAAGACCATATCCAAGGGTATAAGCAAATTGTTACAGGGAAGAAAGAAGGAATGCTCTTCACATTGAAGGTACAAGGTAATTTTGGACATGCATTGTTCACATATGGAGAGTAAAAGGTATCTTAGTTGGATCTTTGGCACAAGACCTTGGATACTTCAATGAAAAAGGTATTAAACACATGATTAATAATATTTTAGTGCTTGGATTACCTAATGTTGCAGGTTAACACATGACATACAAATGTGAAGCATGTCAATCAGGTAAGGCTTACAAACAATCATACAATAAGCAAGATTTCATGTATTGAGAGAAACTTGAATTAGTACATACATATGTGTGGGGTCCTTCAAAGGACTTTAGTATAAATGGTTCCAGATATTATGTGATTTATGTTGATGATGCTACCAGATGGATTACTATTTATGTCATCAAAGACAAATCAAAAGTGTTTACAACATTTAAACACTATCAAGTATATGTAGAGAGGGTTACAAGACAAAAATTGTAGAGATTAAGTTTAGATGAATGGGGAGAGTATTTCTCAAATGAATTCAATGATTATTCATGGAATGCAGGTATAAAAAGAGAAGCTAATTGTAGGTGTTCTCCTTAACAAATTGGTGTAGCAGAAAGGAGGAATAGAACTCTTGTTGACTTTGCAAGATCAATGATGAAAGAGAAAAACTACCCTAATTATTTGTGGCATGAAGCTATAAATACAGCCACATACTTAGATAATAGGCTACCATGTAAACCTTTGTAGGGTATGACACCATATGAAGCTTGGTGGGGTAAGAGACCTACATTAGATCATTGCAAAGTATTTGGTTGCTTAGCCTATGCTTATGTTCCCTCTCAATTAAGGCATACATTAGAACCAAAAGTTGAAAAGTATTTGTTCATTGGTTATAATGGTAAACAAATGGGATGCAGGTTGTGGAGTCCATCTACAAAGCAATTCTTTAAATCGAAGGATATCACATTTCATGAGCAAGGTACTTGGTAATAAGTACAAATAGTTCTTACACAGGTCTTGAGGAAACATTGAATTAAAAGAAAGGTAAACCAAAGGTTCAAATTTTTGAGGAAGAAGAGAATGATGAAGTGTTAGTGGAAAATGAAGAATTTCCAACGTTTGATCTAGAATATGATGAATTCGAAATTTCAAGAAGTGGAGAACTCAAAAGGACATGAAGGAACAAAAGAAAACCTATAAGGTATAGCTATGACACCTCTTTCTTGACAACTAAAGATCATGCTTATATAGTGGAAGCAGATGAAGACCCATCCACATATAACAAGCCAAAGGAAAGGAGAATTGGGAAAAAGGTATGAAGGAAGAGTATGATGCACTAATTGGGAATGAGACTTGGGACTTGGTACAAAAACCAAGTAATCAGATAGTAATTGGATTCAAATGGCTCTACAAGACAAAAACATTTGCAGATGGAAGTGTGTCTACATATAAATCTAGACTTGTTGTGATAGGATATGCACAAACCTATGGTGAAGACTATGATGAAACATATAGCCATGTTGCAAAGATGACAACCATAAGGACTCTCATAGCTATTCATGCTTGCAAAGGTGCATATTACAGAGGCATACAAATGCGTAAGAAGCAGATGAAGAACAAATTCAAGATCAGTGACTTGGCAGATTTATCATACTTCTTGGGAATTGAGATTCTATATACTCAACATGGAGTATATGTGACTCAAGAAAGGTATTCGAAGAATTTTCTATTCAAGTTTAATATGGAAGATTGCAGGATAGCATCAATCCCAATGGAGGTGAACCACAAATTGAGTAGATATGGAGGAGAAGAATTCAAAGATATGAAGCTTTATGAGAGTTTGGTGGGTAGCTTGATTTATGCTACATTGACAAGCCTTGATACGCAGTTGGAGTTTTATCTCAACTCATGCATTGTCCAAGGAAGGAACATTTGATTGCAACTCAAAGGGTGCTAAGATATATTGAGGGCACACTTAAAGAAGGTTTAAACTATGGGCTCACATCAAATACAAGAATAAAGATGTATAGTGTTGCAAATTGGGCAGGTACTTCTGATAATAGAGGATCAACGCATGGGTATTTGTGTTATGTGAGAGATAAATTGATTTCTTGGTGTTCTAAGAAGCAACATATAGTTGCTTTATCATCTACAGAAACAGAGTATAAAGGTATGGTGGAAGCTGCAAAGGAGCTCATATGGTTGAGAACTCTCATGAAGAGTTTTGACATTAATCAAAGTGTTCCTATCATTTATGGAGACAATATGTCTTTGTATTTGGCAGCTGCAATCTCAATGGTCAAAGAATTGATCAGATATTAGTGTAGAATGTAAAGTTTTACACAAATAAGAATTCAACATTCTAAGTTGGAACGGAGCCTTCTATGTCTAAAATCATTGATTAAATGGTTTATAGCTTGAGAGAACCAAGTGCTTAAAGTTATATATGTGAAAGTTGCATACACAGGAAGCCTCTTTCAGACATAGGTTTAGTTATTGAAGTAAATCTAAATTTTTGTACGTTTTTTTGAAGAATTTTCAAACACTAGGAGAGTGTTGTATCAACTTTTCATAGAAAACTTTAATTATTTCATCAATCAATGCGTGGGTTTTGTGAAGTAGACTTTCTTGAGTGAAGTTATGTCTCACAGAAGACTTAAATGTTAATAATCTGATAAAGATTTCCAAAATTGGTGAAAGTTTTGAGCTATGCTTGACATAGAGTATTTAAAATTCAAGTATAGCTTGTCTTTTGGAGACAAGTCATCTCCATTAGTGGTATCAGAGGAGGTTCTATCAAAACTCAAGTGAAGGAGGACCCCAATTGTTGCAAATATACAAAATTCAACATCTAAAGATTCAAAAGGATAAAATTTTAGGCTAAAGGAAGACACGCAATAGCAATCCAAAGGATAAGAAGGAGTAAATTTTGAAGCAAAGGTGCATTTATTACTCATAAGGTTGAAGATTTGATAGTACAGGTGAAGAAAGAATGGGAGATTGTCTTCAAATTGAGAAATTGGATAGAGAAAACTATCCAGCTTGTTCCATATCTTATGAGCAAAGATCTGATAGGATACACCACAAGAGAAGAAGAAAAGCAAGAATTCAAAGATCGTAGTGTTTCAACTACGGAGGAGCTTGCTGATTTGAATGTTTGGATGAAGAAGGATGCTCAAGCAAGGAGGATTATCTATATGGCAGTGAATCATTACTTGCTTCCTCATATCAGAGGACCTAAAAGTGCAAATGATATATGGAATGCTTTGGAGGAGCATTTCTAGAATACAACCAAGTCAAGGAAGGCATCACTATGGGCTGAATTTACCACATTCAAGAAGAAGGCCTCACAATCAATATCTCACTATGTGAAAGATGAAAGACATTGTTGATTCTTTAGGTGCAGTTGATGAAGACATTGAAGATGATAAATTGATAAGACAAATTCTTACAGCTTTGAGAGGAGATGAGAAGTGTAAGCTTTTCATATTATCAATAGAACTTTCATTCGATCATTTCACTCCTGCTTTGAATCAATTACTAGGTCATATGCTAACCTTTGAGCATGATATCAAAGGGGATATTGATAAGAGTATAGGTCAATCAATGTATTCTAAGGATAAGAAGAAGGGTAGCAAAGGAAAGCAACAATCAATTGAAGATGAAAGCACTCCAAGTCAAGAAAACTTTCTAAGAAGAAGAGGAAGTGGTAGAAATAGAGGAAGAGGCAAAAATAACAAGGATAATGTCAAAGCTTTTTGGATATGTGGTAAGAACAATCATCTAGCTCATGAATGTTGGCATAATAATCAAAACTAGTAACTTTAATCAGAATTTCAATCAAAGAGGCAAAGGTGGAAGATATGAGAGAGGAAGTTTTAGAGGTAGAGGTGTTATACGTTTCTTTGGAAGGAATGGTAGGAGAAGCTTCCAAAACCAATCCTACAACAACACCTACTACAACTATGCATCAGATCAGAAAGAAGACTCAACTTTAATCATGAATGCAACATGTGACGTTCCAAATGAAGACTAAAATGTATTCTACATTGACTTAGGGTGTAGTAATCACCTGAGTGGGAATATTGCTTTGATGACTAATTTGGAGAATAAGATAATCAATCATTCAGTTCAAATAGGTGATAATACAAAGCAGAAAGTGAAATCTCTTGGATCAGTGCAGGCTAAAGATGGAAGTACTCTTTTGAGTAAGGTTTAGTATGTTCCTACCATTCCAAAGAATTTTATTAGCATAGGACAAATTGTAGAAAAAGGATATGAAATGAGGTTCACTAATGATGGAGTTTATGTTGAAGACCTTAGCCAAAGGTATAAGAAAATTATTATAGGGAAGAAAGAAGGAAGGCTCTTCACAATGAAGGTACAATGTAATGTTGGACATGCCTTTTTCACATATGGAGAGCAAAAGATATCTGAGTTGGATCTTTGGCACAAGAGGCTGGGACACTACAATGAAAGAGGTACTAAAGACATTATTAATAGTAGTTGAGTGCTTCGATTACCTAATGTTGTAGGTCAATACATGACATACAAATGTGAAGCATGTTAATCAGGTAAGGCTCACAAGCAGTCATACAATAAGCAAGGTTTCATGTATTCCAAAAAGCTTGAATTAGTGCATACACATGTGTGGGGTCCTTCAAAGGACTTTAGTATAAAGGGTTCCATATATTATGTGATTTATGTTGATAATGCTACTAGATGGATTACTATTTATGTGATAAAAAACAAATCAAAAGTGTTTACCACATTTAAACACTATCACGTATATGTAGAGAGGGTTACAGGACAAAAATTGACAAGATTAAGGTCAGTTGGAGGGGGGAGTATTTCTCAAATGAATTCAGTGATTATTCGTGGAATGTAGGTATAAAAAGAGAAGTTACTTGTAGGTGCTCTCCTTAACAAAATGGTGTAGCAGAAAGGAGAAATAGAACTCTTGTTGAGTTTGCAAGGTCAATAATGAAAGAGAAAAATTGCCCTAATTATTTGTGGCCTAAGGCTATAAATACATCCACATACTTGGTTAATAGTCTACCATGTAAACCTTTGCAGGGTATGACACTATATGAAGCTTGGTGGGGTAAGAGACCTACATTAGATCATTGCAAAGTATTTGGTTGCTTAGCCTATGCTTATGTTGCCTCTCAATTAAGGCATACATTAGAACCAAAAGTTGAAAAGTATTTTTTCATTGGTTATGATGATAAACAAATGGGATACAGGTTGTGGAGTCCATCTACAAAGCAATTCCTTGTATCAAAGGATGTCACATTTGATGAGTAAGGTACTTGGTATTCATGTACGAATAGTTCTTATGCAGGTCTTGAAGAAACATTGAATCAAAAGAAAGGTAAATCAAAGGTTCAAATTTTTGAGGAAGAAGAGAATGATGAAGTGTGAAAGTTGAAAATGAAGAATTTCCAAGGTTTGATCCAGAATATGATGAACCAGAGATTTCAAGAACTAGAGAACTCAAAAGGTCATCAAGGAACAAAAGACAACCTACAAGGTATAGCTATGACACCTCTTTCTTGACAATTAAAGATTATGCTTATATAGTGAAAGCAGATAAGGACCCATCCACATATGACAAAGCCAAAGGAAAGGAGAATTGGGAAAAAGGTACGAAGGAAGAGTATGATGCACTAATTGAGAACGAGACTTGGGACTTGGTACAAAAACGAAGTAATATGAAAGTAATTGGATTCAAATGGGTCTACAAGACAAAAACATTTGCAGATGGAAGTGTGTCTAGGTACAAAGCTAGACTTGTTTTGAAAGGATATGCACAAACCTATGGTGTGGACTATGATGAAACATATATCCCTATTGCAAAGATGACAACCATAAGGACTCTCGTAGCTACTAGTGCTTGCAAAGGTGTAGATTACAAAGGCCTACAAATGTGTAAGAATCAGATGGAGAACAAATTCAAGATCACTGACTTGGGAGATTTATCATACTTCTTGGGAATGGAGATTCTATATACTCAACATGGAGTATATGTGACTCATGAAAGGTATTTGAAGAATTTGCTACTCAAGTTTAATATGGAAGATTGCAGGATAGCATCAACCCCAATGGAGGTGAACCACAAATTGAGTAGATATGGAGGAGAAGAATTCAAAGATATGAAGCTTTGTCAGAGTTTGGTGGGTAGCTTGATTTATGCTACATTGAGAAGCCCTGATATGTAGTTGGAGTTTTATCTCAACTCATGCATTGTCCAAGGAAGGAACATTTGATTGCAGGTAAAAGGGTGCTAAGATATATTGAGGGCACACTTAAAAGAAGGCTTGAACTATGGGTTCACATCAAATACAAGAATTAAGATATAGTGATGCAAATTGCACAGGTAATTCTGATGATAGAAGATCAACACATGCGTATTTGTTTTATGTGAGAGATAACTTGATTTCTTAGTGTTCTAAGAAGCAACATATAGTTGCTTCATCATCTATAGAAGCAGAGTATAAAGATGGTGGAAGCTGTAAAGGAGGTCATATGTTTGAGAACGCTCATGAAGAGTTTTGACATCAATCAAAGTGTTCCTATCATTTATGGAGACAATATGAGTTCTTTGTATTTGGCAGCTACAATCTCAATGGCCAAAGAAATTATCAGATCTCATTGTAGAATGTAAATTTTTACACAAATAAGAATTCAAAATCTAAGTTGGAAGGGAGGCGATCTATGTCTAGAATCATTTGATTAAACAGATTGTAGACTGAGAGAACCAAGTGTTGAAAGTTGAAAGACATGCAATAGCAATCAAATGGATAAAAAGAGTAAAATTCAAAGCAAAGGTGCATTTATTACTCATAAGGTTGAAGATTTGATAGTACATGTGAAGAAAGAATGGGAGATAGTCTTCAAATTGACAATTTGGATAGAGAAAACTATCCAACTTGGTCCATGAGGATGGGAGCTCATATTATGAGTAAAGATCTGATGGGATACATCACAAGAGAAGAAGAAAATCAAGAATTCAAATATCCTAGTGTTCCAACTAGGGAGGAGCTTGCATATTTTAAGGTTTGGATGAAGAAGGATGCTCAAGCAGGGAGTATTATCTATATGGCAATGAATGATTACTTGCTTCTCATATTAGAGGATTTGAAAGTTCAAATGATATATGGAATGCTTTGGAGGAGAATTTCCAGAATACAACCAATTCAAGGAAGGCATCACTATGGGCTGAATTTACCACATTCAAGATGAAGGCCTCACAATCCATATCTCGCTATGTGACATAGATGAAAGACATTGTTGATTCTTTATGTGTAGTTGATGAAGGCATTAAAGAGGATAGATTGGTAAGAGAAATTCTTATAGCTTTGAGAGGAGATGAGGTGTAAGCCTTTCATATTATCAACAGAACTTTCTTTGGATCATTTTACTCCTGATTTGAATCCATTATTAGGTCATATGCTAACATTTGAGCATGATATCAAAGGGGATATTGATAAGAGTGAAGGTCAAGAAATGTACTCTAAGGATAAGAAGAAGGGTAGCAAAGGAAAGCAACAATCAGTTTAAGATGAAAGCACTCCAAGTCAAGAAAACTTTCTATGAAGAAGAGGAAGTGGTAGAAATAGAGGAAGAGGCAAAAATAACAAGGATAATAACAAAGCCTTTTGGATATGTGGTAAGACCAATCATCCAGCTCATGGATGTTGGCATAATAATCAAAACTAGTAACTTTAATCAGAATTTCAATCAAAGAGGCAAAGGTGGAAGATATGAGAGAGGAAGTTTTAGAGGTAGAGGTGGTAGATGTTTCTTTGAAAGAAATGGTGGGAGAAGCTTCCAAAACCAATCCTACGACACTACCTACTACAATTATGCATCAGATCAGAAAGAAGACTCAACTTTAATCATGAATGCAACATGTGAAGTTCCAAATGAAGACCAAAATGTATTCTACATTGACTCAGGGTGTAGTAATCATCTGAGCGGGAAAATTGATTTGATGACTAATTTGGAGAATAAGGTAATCAATCATATAGTTCAAACCCGTGATAATACAAAGCAAAAAGTGAAATCTATTGGATCAATGAAGGCTAAAGATGGAAGTACTCTTTCAATTAAGGTTTAATATGTTCCTACAATTCCAAAGAATTTGATCAGTGTAGGACAACTTGTAGAAAAAGTGTATGAAGTGAGGTTCACTAATGATGGAGTTTACAATGAAGACCCTATCCAAGGGTATAAGCAAATTGTTACAAGGAAGAAAGAAGGAAGGCTCTTCACATTGAAGGTACAAGGTAATGTTGGACATGCCTTGTTCACATATGGAGAGCAAAAGATATCTGAGTTGGATCTTTGGCACAAGAGGCTTGGACAATTTAATGAAAGAGGTATTAAAGACATGATAATAATAGTTCAGTGCTTGGATTACCTAATGTTCTAGGTCAAAACATGACATACAGATGTGAAGCATGTCAATCAGGTAAGACTCACAAGCAATCATACAATAAGCAAGGTTTCATGTATTCAAAAAAACTTGAATTAGTGCATACAGATGTGTGGGATCCTTCAAAGGACTTTAGTATAAATGGTTCTAGATATTATGTGATTTATGTTGATGATGCTACTAGATGGATTATTGTTTATGTGATCAAAGACAAATGATAAGTGTTTACCACATTTGAACACTATCATGTATATGTAGAGAGGGTTAAACGAAAAAATTCAAGAGATTAAATTCAGATGGAGGGGGAGAGTAGTTGTCAAATGAATTCAATGATTATTCGTGGAATGCAGGTATAAGAAGAGAAGTTACTTGTAGGTGCTCTCCTCAACAAAATGGTGTAGCAGAAAGGAGAAATAGAACTCTTGTTGACTTTGCAAGGTTAATGATGAAAGATAAAATTTGCCATAATTATTTGTGGCATGAGGCTATAAATACATCCACATACTTGGTTAATAGGCTACCATGTAAACCTTTGCAGGGTATGACACCATATGAAGCTTGGTGGGGTAAGAGACCTACACTAAAACATTGCAAAGCATTTGGTTGCTTAGCCTATACTTATGTTCGCTCTCAATTAAGGCATAGATTAGAACCAAAAGTTGAAAAGTAGTTGTTCCAATAAACAAATGGGATACAGGTTGCGGAGTCCATCTACAAAGCAATTCCTTGTATCAAAGGATGTCACATTTGATGAGCAAGGTACTTGATATTCAGGTACAAATAGTTCTTATGCAGGTCTTGAAGAAACATTGAATCAAAAGAAAGGTAAATCAAAGGTTCAAATTTTTGAGGAAGAAGAGAATGTTGAAGTTCTAGTTGAAAATGAAGAATTTCAAGGTTTGATCCAAAATATGATGAACCAAATATTTTGAGAAGTGGAGAACTCAAAAGGTCATCAAGGAACAAAAGACAACCTATAAGGTATAGCTATGAAACCTCTTTCTTGACAACTAAAGATTATGCGTATATAGAAATGCTTAAGAAGCAGATGGAGAAAAAATTCAAGATCGGTGACTTGCGAGATCTATCATACTTCTTGGGAATGGAGATTTTATATACTCAGCATGGAGTATATGTGACTCAAGAAAGGCATTTGAAGAATTTGCTACTCAAGTTTAATATGGAAGATTGCGGGATAGCATCAACCCCAATGGAGGTGGACCACAAATTGAGTAGATATGGAGGAGAAGAATTCAAAGATATGAAGCTTTATCAGAGTTTGGTGGGTAGCTTGATTTATGCTACATTGAGAAGGCCTGATATGCAGTTGGAGTTTTATCTCAACTCATGCATTGTCCACGGAAGGAACATTTGATTGTAGGTCAAAGGGTGCTAAGATATATTAAGGGCACACTTAAACAAGGTTTGAACTATGGGTTCACACCAGATACAAGAATTAAGATATATAGTGATGCAGATTGGGCAGGTAATTCTGATGATAAAAGATCCACACATGGGTCTTTGTGCTATGTGAGAGATAAATGGATTTCTTGGTGTTCTAAGAAGCAACATATAGTTGCTTTATCATCTACAAAAGGAGAGTATAAAGGTATGGTGGAAGATGCAAAGGAGTTCATATGGTTGAGAACTCTCATGAAGAGTTTTGACATCAATCAAAGTGTTCCTATCATTTATGGAGACAATATGAGTTCTTTGTATTTGTCAACTGCAATCTCAATGGTCAAAGAATTGATCAGATCTCAAAGTAGAATGTAAAGTTTTACACAAATAAGAATTCAAAATCTAAGTTGGAACGGAGGCCATCTAGGTCTAAAATCATTTGATTAAACAAGTTGGAGATTGAGAGAACCAAGTGTCTAGAGTTATATATGTGGAAGTCACCTATAGAGGAAGCCTCTTTCAGACATATGTTTACTTATTGAAGTAAATCTAAAGTTTTGTACATGTTTTTGAAGAATTTTCAAACACTAGGAGAGTGTTGTATCAAAATTTCATAGAAAACTTTAATCATTTCATCAGTCAATGCATGAGTTTTGTGAAGCAGACTTTCCTGAGTGAAGCTATGTCTCATAGAAGAATTAAGTGTTCATGATCTGATAAAGATTTCCAATATTGGTGAAAGTTTTGAGCTATAGTTGACATAGAGTATTCTAAATTCAATTATAGCTTTTCTTTTGGAGATAAGTCCTCGCCATTAGTGGTATTAGAGCACGCTCTATCGAAATTGAAGTAAAGGAGGACCTCAACTATTGCAAGTATACAAAATTCAACATGTAAACATTCAAAAGGATAAAAGTTTGAAGGAAAGGCTAAAGGAAGACATGCGATAGCAATCAAAGGGATAAGAAGGAGTAAATTTTGAAGCAAAAAAGCATTTATTACTCATAACGCTCAAGATTTGATAGTACAGGTGAAGAAAGAATGGGAGATAGTCTTTAAAGTGAGAAATTGGATAGAGAAAACTATCCAACTTCGTCCACGTAGATGGAAGCTCATTTTATGAGCAAAGATTTGATGGGATACATCACACGAGAAGAAGAAAAGACAAAATTCAAAGATCCTAGTGTTCCAACTAGGGATTAGCTTGCAGATTTGAAGGTTTGGATGACGAAGGATGCTCAAGCAAGGAGTATTATCTATATGGTAGTGAATGATTACTTGCTTCCTCATATTAGAGGACTTGAAAGTGCAAATGATATATAAAATGCTTTGAAGGAGCATTTCCAGAAACAACCAAGTCAAGGAAGGCATCACTATGGGCTGAATTTACCACATTCAAGAAGAAGGCCTCACAATCAATATCTCACTATGTGACAAAGATGAAAGACATTGTTGACTTTTTAGGTGCAGTTGATGAAGACATTGAAGAGGATAAATTGTTAAGACAAATTCTTATAGCTTTGAGAGGAAATGAGAAGTGTAAGCCTTTCATATTATCAACAGGACTTTCATTGGATCATTTTACTCCTGATTTGAATCAATTACTAGGTCATATGTTAACCTTTGAGCATGATATCAAAGGGGATGTTGATACGATTTTAGGTCAAGCAATGTATTCAAAGGATAAGAAGAATGGTAGCAAAGGAAAGCAACAATTAGTTGAAGATGAAAGCACTCCAAGTCAAGAAAAGTTTCTACGAAGAAGAGGAAGTGGTAGAAATAGAGGAAGAGCCAGAAGTAACAAGGATAATGTCAAAGCTTGTTGGATATGTGGTAAGACCAATCATCTAGCACATGAATGATGGCATAATAATCAAAACTAGTAACTTTAATCAGAACTCTAATCAAAGAGGCAAAGGTAGAAGATATGAGAGAGGAAGTTTTAGAGGTAGAGATGGTAGATGTTTCTTGGGAAGCAATGGTGGGAGAAGCTTCCAAAACCAATCCCACAACAACACCTACTACAACTATGCATGAGATCTGAAATAAGACTCAACTTTAATCATGAATGCAACATGTGAAGTTCCAAAGGAAGACCAAAGTGTATTCTACATTGACTCAGGGTGTAGTAATCACCTAAGTGGGAATATTTCTTTGATGACTAATTTGGAGAATAAGGTAATCAATCATGCAGTTCAAATAGGTGATAATACAAAGCACAAAGTGAAATCTATTGGATCAGTGAAGGTTAAAGATGGAAGTACTTTTTTTAGTAATGTTTAATATGTTCCTACAATTCCAAAGAATTTGATCACTACAAGACAAATTGTAGAAAAACGATATCAAATGAGGTTCACTAATGATGGAGTTTACGTTGAAGACCCTAGTCAAGGGTATAAGAAAATTTTTACATGGAAGAAAGAAGGAAGGCTCTTCACATTGAAGGTACAAGGTAATGTTGGACATGCCTTGTTCACATATGGAGAGCAAAAGATATCTGAGTTGGATCTTTGCACAAGAGGCTTGGACACTTCAACGAAACGGTATTAAAGACATGATTAATAATAGTTCAGTGCTTGGATTACCTAATGTTTCAGGTCAGCACATGACATACAAATGTAAAGCATGTCAATCAGGTAAGGCTATCAAGCAATCATTCAATAAGCAAGGTTTCATATACTGAGAAAAACTTGAATTTGTGCATCGAGATGTGTGGGCTCCTTCAAAGGACTTTAGTATAAATGGTTCTAGATATTATGTGATGTATGTTGATGATGCTACCAGATGGATTACTATTTATGTGATCAAAGAGAAATGAGAAGTGTTTACCACATCTAAACACTATCATGTATATGTAGAGAGGGTTACAAGACAAAAGTTGAAGAGATTAAGGTCAGATGGAGGGTGAGAGTATTTCTCAAATGAATTCAGTGATTATTCGTGGAATGCAGGTATAAAAAGGGAAGTTACTTTAGGTGCTCTCTTTAACAAAATGATGTAGCAGAAAGGAGAAATAGAACTCTTGTTGAGTTTGCAAGGTGAATGATGAAAGAGAAAAATTGCCCTAATTATTTGTGGCCTGAGGCTATAAATACATCCATACACTTGGGTAATAGGCTACCATGTAAACCTTTGTAGGGTATGACACCATATGAAGCTTGGTGGGGTAAGAGACCTACATTAGATCATTGCAAAGTATTTGGTTGCTTAGCCTATGCTTACGTTCCCTCTCAATTAAGACATACATTAGAACCAAAAGTTGAAAAGTATTTGTTCATTGGTTATGATGATAAACAAACGGGATACAGGTTGTGGAGTCCATCTAGAAAGCAATTCCTTGTATCAAAGGATGTCACATTTAATGAGCAAATACTTGGTATTGAGGTACAAATAGGTCTTATGCAGGTCTTGAAGAAACATTGAATGAAAAGAAAGGTAAATCAAAGGTTCAAATTTTTGAGGAATAAGAGAATGATGAAGTGCTAGTTGAACATGAAGAATTTCCGAGGTTTGATCTAGAATATGAGTTCTTTGTATTTGGCAGAATATTTTGTATTTGAGATTTTTTGTAGGAGTATACATGATTCAATATCACTTCTTGAGAGAAAAGTGATTGACAAAGAGATAGAGATCATGTATACTTAAAGATCAAGTTGCAGATATGTTAACAAAGAGCTCGGATGGAGCTAAGTTGTAGTGATTGAAAGAAATGGCAAGTATAAAGAAGAGCTAGGTAATTACAATTAATGATTGAGGGGGAGCTATTGGAGCAAGAAAATCACTAATTGATGATTACAAAGAGGATTGAATAATGAAGAAAAGGATAAAGTATGAAGCATAAAGTGAAGCGAAGATTCAGAGAGAAATGATTTATAAATACATGTACATTAACCTTGTAAATAGCTCATATATACTTTGTGATAGTGATGAATCTAGACATATACGCCTATATATACTTGTATATAGATATGTCATATGAGAAAGAGAAGAAAGATAGACGAAGAGGAGATGATTGGATAATGAGTAAGAAAGTTTGAGTATGAGAATTATCCATTAGGTGTATTTTCAAGAGAATAGATGTTTTTTTTTAGAATTGCATCTCGATCTTACATGTCTAATTCTATAATTGATGCATCTATGTTCAAGCCTTGAGGGTCTAATTGTAATCAGGCTGAGGGAATTGTGAGTAGGAACATTCATATATGTAAAATGTGATGAGAGACTTCTAAAACAGGTGCAATCTCGATGGTCAAAGAATTGATCAAATCTCATTGTAGAATGTAAAGTTTTACAAAAATAAGCATTCAAAATCAAAGGTGGAAGGTAAGCCATCTATTTATAAAAGCATTTGATTAAACGGGTTGTAGATTGAGAGAACCAAGTGCTTAAAGTTATATATCTGAAAGTCATCTACAGAGGAAGCCTGTTTCAGACATAGTTTTACTTATTGAAGTAAATCTAAAATTTTTTATGTTCTTTTGAAAAATTTTCATTTATACTAGTTGCATAAGCATTAGGAGAGTGTTGTACCAAAATTTCATAGAAAACGTTAATCCTTTCATCAGTTAATGAGTGAGTTTTGTGAAGCAAATTTTCGTGAGTGAAGCTATGTCTCACAAAAGAATTAAGTGTTCATAATTTGATAAAGATTTCCAAAATTGGTGAAAGTCTTGAGCTATGGTTGGCATAGAGGTATTCAAAAGTCAAGTGTAGCTTGTCTTTTGGAGATAATTCATCTCCATTAATTTACAAGGTCAACTAGTTATTGTTCGTGTTGTGATAACACCTCAAGAGCTAACTCACAATTTTGTTTCCATTCTTCCTAAAAAATATGATGGGATGTTAACTATCCTCAAAACTCAAGTTATACCCTCCCCTCTTATGTTTGATGAGTTTTCTACAATCCTGGTAGAAAAAGAAATGTGTTTGAAGAACTGACAAGGTTCAAATAATGCAACATTTTGAGAAAAGTTAATGGGAAAATTCTCTTCTAATATTTCAAGGAAGAAACCAAAGAAGAAGAAGTTCAAAAGAAGATTTGTTTATTGAAAAACAAGATTTTTACCATTAAGGAATATAGGAAGAAACAAGTTAATGTTGAAAGAAAACTCTTGAATGTTTTGAATGTTCATGCACTAAACAGAAATTTATTATCACCTTTTTCCATAAAAAGTCATGGCTATTTTGAAAAGGTTATTGCAAATTTTTTTGATGGAATAGGTAAACTTATATGAAAAGAAGCATGAAAAGTAACTTTTATGACCCTCATTGATCTCACAAGGAAGGAGATAAGGAAATGAGCTCGCTCACACACTCTCACAATCAAAGAGGATCACACAAATATATTGAGGCAATGAAGAATGGTCTTCTTCTTCTAATACATAAAAGGAATGTACATGAATGACATAATACAACAATACAACTAGTGCAATATATAAATAATAGTACATAAAGAAAATCCTAATGTCCACAAATGAGTGAACTGGCAAGAAACAAGTGTGCCATCACTCTTGATAGATGAATCTATCAAAGCTCACCAAAGTATCTTTGACAGATACTAGTGTGACCACTATACATGTCAGAGAAATGAAAAACAGATATGTGTCATCCTTGATCATCACATGTTGGGGTAGATATCTTAACACTCCCCCTCAAGCTCAATGTCATGTCCTCTAATCCAAGCATCTTTTGGAACTTCTTTAGTTTCTCTACTCCAAGTGCTTTAGTGAAAATATTAGCAACCTACTCATCTATCCTCACATAAACAAGATCAATATCATGTGCTAATAACTTCTCTCTAATCAAGTGATAATGTATCTTGATATGCTTTGTTCTAGCATGAAAAAAAGATTTTGTGCTAACTACATGGTGCTAAGATTATCACAATAGATGATGATTGGCTTTTGCACTTCTACACCTAAACCTACAGGTAGCATATCTAACTATGTGATAAGTTTGGCATTTTACCTGTGAACTTCTATTCAGGTGTAACTTGATGTATAGTAGTAGTTGGAGTTTTGTTAATGATGTATATAGCAGTATGCATAGCTTCTGCCCAATAACAATGAGGCATATTCTTCTTAGCCATCAAGGCTCTTGCTATTTCTGAAATATGTATATTTTTCTTTGAGTAATTCCATTATGTTGTGGTGTGTACCTACATGAAAACTGACGCCAAATTCCATGACTTTTTAGAAAGCTATAGAACTCATTTGACATGTATTCACCTGGTCTATCAGATCTTAATGTCTAAATATAATTCCCTATCTGCTTTCCCACCATAGCCTTAAGATTCTAGAAGTGAGTGAACACCTCACTCTTCTCTTTCATTAAATATAGACATAATTTTTGTGTACATTCATCGATGAAAATAACAAATAACCTACAACCATCCATCACGCAAATAGATGCAAGTGACTCATATATGCTTTTGATTTCAGGGTGTAGTCACTTATTGACATGCCCTTTTTATCTAGTGTATGCACGTCCTTCTTGAGTTGTAATTGTTGGGTGTGTGTAGAAGTGCGAGACACACACGAGAAGCACACACAAGGAGCACAAACACAGCAAGTCACACGGAGAAGACGATGGCTGTAATAGCTCTCTCTATTGACGATAAAACTGAACTGAAGTAAGATCTGAATAATATCCCTAAGTACAAAGTTCCACCACATATGAGAGTATCAAGTATATGGTAACATGGGGCAAAAACCTCTAGCTAGCACCAGAGTAAAAAATGTCCATGTATAGGGAAAAGGTTCACATCAAAGCTATGCGAGGAACACATAAGTGTAACAAACCCCCCTAGAGCGAATGATGTGAACACATACAGGGGGTGACACATCAGCCTCCAAAAGGTAATAAGCCTAACGCTTTGCAAAAAGCTTCAAACTTTTCCCATGGAAGAGCTTTGGTGAATATGTCTGCCACATTATCTTGTGTAGGCACATATACCAAATCAATATCTCCTGTATGAAGGCGCTCTCTCACATAGTGAAAATGCACCTCAATATGTTTGGTCCGTGCATAAAACGCTGGGTTTCGTGCAACAATCAAAACACTCTGACTATTAGTGAGAAATGCATAGCAGCATCAATCTCCATGCAAAGATCCATCAATAGGCGTCTTAGCTATATACACTCCACTGTAGCTATGAAAACTGCCATGTACTCAGCTTCACAACTTGCTGTCTCCACTGTAGGTTGCTTCTTACTCAACCAAGATATGCATGAGTCTCCAAGGAAAAAGCAATTACCACTAGTGGACACGCGAGTATCATAACAACCAGCCCAATCACTATCTGTAAAAGCATGCAAGCAAGGCTGAACATCTCTGCCATAAAAGAGACCTAAGCTCAAAGTGCCTCTGAGATATCTAAACACACATTTTACCGCTTGCTAATGCTTAGTTCGAGGGCTATGCATGAATCTACTCAACTGGGAATTTACATACTGTATATCCGGCCTTGTGTTGCATGCATATATAAGACATCCCACAGCTTGTTGATAAAGAGAAGTGTCAAATGCATCACTAGAATCTTCAATTGAGAACCTGAATCCTACCTCAATTGGTGTGGAAACTGGCTTGCAATCCTCAAATTCAAAATGCTGAAGTAGTTTTTCAACATACTTTGCTTGATGCATAACAGTTCCCCCCCTCAATGGATACAAACTGGATGCCAAGATAGTAGCTCAAAAGACCAAGATAAGTGACATCAAAAGTATCCTACAAATCAGCCATAAGAATGTCAAGTTTTGCATCACATGACCTAGTCAAGAGTATGTCATCGACATAAAGAACAAGCACTATAGGATCAGCCCCATTTTTGTGTACATAGAGTGTGCTTTCAATCGGACTACATGTGGAACCAAGAGCAATCAAGTGCTTATGGATTTTTTCATACCATGCATGTGGAGCTTGCTTGAGACCCTACAAGGCTTTATGCAAGCAACAAACCATATGCTCTTTCCCTTTCATAGCAAATCCAGGAGGCTGCTTCACATAGACCTCTTCTTGCAAATCACCATTCAAGAAGGCTATTTTTATGTCCAATTGATGTACTTTCCAACCTCGATGGGCAGCCAATGCAATCATAGTACAAATGGTAGTCATGCATGAAGTAGGTGCAAATGTTTTCTCATAATCAATGCCATATTGTTGAGCATATCCTTTGGCGACCAATCTAGCTTTGTAGCGATCAATGCTTCCATCATATTTTCCCTTAATCTTATAAACCCACTTTGTACCAATGGCATTCTTTCCTCTTGGCAATTCACATATCTCCCAAGTACCATTTCTATGTATGGAATCCATTTCTGATTGCATAGCACTCATCCATTGTGGATTGTCACATGCATCTTTAAAAGAAAGTGGCTCTTCATTACATGCTGTAGCAATAAGAGAATAATTGACAAAATTACTTGAGGCATGGTGAGAGCTTGATTTTGTTATACAAAGTAGAGGTGCACTCAATTTGTTGTCCTACAAAGTTTGTTTTTGCAACTTTGGCATACTTTGTGCACTCTTGATAGACATGCCTTCATTATGTAAAACATCTTCAATACGTACATCATGCGTGGGCTGAATTTCATGCTCATTTTCAGCCATATTTTGACACAAATGTTCAGCCATATATGGCTGGAAATTTCTAGCAGTTTTGATAATTTTTGGCTGAACAATTTCAATCATGTTTGGCTGGAAATTCTCTGCATTTTCAACACTATTTTGCTGGAATTTTTCAGCCGTTTGAGCCTCAATTGACTGATCTACATGGCCATAGTGAAAGCGCACCATTTTGGAACAAAGGCATGAGTGTATCGAACACATCTTTTGAGCTAATTGCTGGCCGTTTTTTGCATTCAGAGGGAAAACTAAATTTTCAGCAAATATCATATCTTGAATCACAATAATTGGGTTTGTCAATGGATGGTACAAATGATATCCCTTACTTTTAGCATTATAACCGACAAATATACATTTCTTTGCCTTGTCATCAAGTTTGTGATGTTGTTGTGATGGCACAAGAGCATCTGCCAAACAACCAAACACAAGCATATGATTAACCATAGGCTTATGACCATTCCAAGGCTCATAAGGAGTGATGGCTCTCAATGCTTTTGTAGGGCATCGATTCAACACATAATTTGCACACATGATTGCTTCCATCCAAAACGTATCAAGAATATGCTTTCCTTTAACCATACATCGTGCCATTTCAAGTAGAGTTCTATTTTTATGCCAACACCATTTTGATGAGGTGTATATGGCACCGTACATTGGTGTGAAATACCTCTTTCACAAAGAAAAGCATTAAACTGATGTGATATGTATTCACCACCACTATCTGTGCATAGATTCAAAAGCTTTTGTGAAGAAAAATTTTCAGCCATAGCTAAAAATGCTTTGAAGCAAGAAAATACCGCATTCTTTGCTTTCATAGGATACACCCATGTATGGCGAGTAGCATCATCAATGAAGTTAACAAAATGTACATGCTTCCCAAAAGATGGAGTCTTGACGGGACCACATACATCACTATGAACAAGTTGCAATTTTCTTGTAGTGTGTGTATGACTTTCTTTTGGAAAAGAAGCACGATGCACTTTTCCAAGAATGCAACCTTCACATGAATGCTTTTCAATGGACTCAAGTGTAGGTAAACTAGTAACCATGTCCTTCTTTTGCAAGTAAAGCAAACTATTGAAGTTCAAGTGACCAAAATGAGCATGCCAAAGCTCCATTTCAGCCATGGAAGAAGTATGAGCAACCAAGGCATTCGACGCAACCCTCTCGTATGTATCCATGTGATACAAACCATTACATAATGTACCAGATATCACGATAACATCACCATTGCTGAAATCATGAACCATACACTTATCATCAATAAAGTGTACATGAAGTCCAACTTTGGCAATCAACGGAGCTGAAAATAAGTTCTTCTTTATACCGAGCACATACAATGCATTTTTCAAGAGAATCACACCTCCATTTATAGCTATAAGCTCAATTTCTCCTACTCCAATGATAGGATAATATGCATTGTTTGCACACACCACATGTCCTCCTTTGGGTGCATGTTTCAGAGAGGTAAAAAATCTTTTGCATGATGTTATGTGCTTTGAATCACCACTATCAAAGAACCAATCTGAATCAGCCTCACTCACAACCATGCATTTAGAATGCAACAAAGCATCATAATGACATGTAACAACACATGCCCAAAAATCTTGAGCCATGTTAGCTTCATCATTCTTTAAATTTGCTAAATTTTGAGCAATAGACATGCCGGATTCCTTCTTCTTTTCATTTTGTTTAGCAAGCTTTCTACACTCATCAATAGTATGGCCAGCCTTCCAACAATATTTGCATCTTTTCTTCTTTTGCAAATCACCATCATTAGAGGAATGAGTGGAAGAGGAAGGTTGAGGCTTTTCTTTTTATGAACCCAAAGTTGAACCATACTTGCTTTTCCCCTTTTGTGAGATAGCAAGTGCTTGTGTTCCCTCAATCAAACCACTCCTATTCACTCTAGATTGCTCTTCTGCAAAAGAAGAGACACAACCTCATCAAATGCATACATATTAGGATTTCCTTTTGCTACCAAACGGAATGAGTGATGCATCTGGAATGATCTCATCTATGTTTGTCAATTGCTCTTTCAAGTCCTTGATGCATGTCACATACACATCCACCAACTCATTTTTAGCCATACATACATCCTCAAGTTTCTTCCTCAAGTATGCCACACGTGCTTCATTACGCATGGCATACAAAGAAGCAAGAGTGTCCCATGCCTGTCGTGATGTAGAACATGATCGAATGTGTGGAACTATATGATGCTTCACAAAAAGCGCAACCAAAGCATGAGCTTGAGCATGTTTTCCATCCCATCTAAGCTTCTCCTGTGTAGGTGTAGAAGGAGAAACCATTGTACTTGAAGAAGAAGCTCCATCTCTGACAGTAGACTATGAAGTAGAAGCATTTGCCAGTCTTTGGTCTACATCTGCCACTATGTTCCAAAGTTGTTTTGCAACAAGAACATGCTTCATCATGTAAGACCACATCGGATAGTTGGTCCCATCAAACTTATCTTTGGCTTTAAGCATTCCAAACAAGTCCTTGTTGCCTGCCATTTCACTAAGGAACAAGAATGTGACAAATCTTCACTTCGATGAAAGCTGAAATGAATGTTGAAATTTTAGCTCACAAACTATCACTCTGATGGCAATTCTAACTGGACGAATGGCTTCAAACTGGGGGTAAAACCACAGCGCACCTGGTGGAAATGTTTTTTAGCTATTGAAATTCATAGTTCTATGCTCCGAAGTCGATTTGCACGGTTAAAAGTGCACGCGTGCCACGACGCGAGAAACCGAAACTTGAGAAGGAGCTGAAACTACTATGATACCACTGTTGGGTGTGTGTAGAAGTGTGAGAGACACATGAGAAGCACACACAAGGAGCACAAATGCAGAAAGACACACAAAGAAGATATCGCTGGAATAGCTCTCTCTCTATTGACGATACTGAACTAAAGTAAGAGCTGAATAATATCCCTAAGTAAAAAGTACCACCACATAGGAGAGTATCAACTATGTGGTAACATGGGGAAAAAACCTCTAGCCAACACTAGAGTAAAAAATGCCCATGTGTACGGAAAAGGTTCACATTAAAGCTACTCGAGGAACACATAAGTGTAACAATAATTTTCATGCCTTTGTATTGGTCTCATACAATGTGAAAAAATTATTCCAATCCTCTTTTGGAGTCTTTGTATCCTACATATGCCCGATCATGCTATCTTGTATGCTAATAGATAGCCATTACATTACCTTTCTTGGTCCTTAACTCCATTCTTCATATGACCTTGACTAGTTTGCAACCCGATTCCTCTCTGATTACTATAGACCATTTTCATTCTCTCCTTTGATGTACTTCGAGTAGCCTTTTTCCATCCACAAATTCATCATTTTGAATCTCCAAGCATGGAAGTTGTTCTTGTCAAGATTATCACTCATAAGCTTACTCATTCCATCAGCACTTTCCATTTCTGCAATAATTCCCAACATTACACAAATGCCAGAAGTAGTACCTCTGCTTGGATACTATCACATTGTGACATGATAAATCGATCTCAGAAAAACATCATTTTTGTGTATCAATAGTACATGGAATAGCTTGAAAATTTAGATCTGAAATATTTGAGTGTTTTCAAATAGAATGTAAGTTATAGTTTTGCAAACTGGCCTGATTTTTCAGTGGGCCTCAATTTCATATGAATTTCATAGCAATCTCAAGTTGTTTTTAGATCATGCTTTCTCCATGCCTTCTCATATATTCTTCACTATCAACCTTCTGCATGAGCTCTCTATAGCCACACTAACTCTGAAACCATGTCATGAGACAGAAAAAAAAAAGAGAGCTCACTCACACACTCTCACACTCTCACAATAAAAAAGGAGCACACACACATATTGAATGTATATGTGTAAGTGTGTTGTGTGCTTTGTATGAATGTGATGTATTTATTTGTCTATATATATGTGTGTTAGTTTGTTAGTATGTATAAATAAAGTAGAATCTAATTGTGTGTGCCCTTAAGCGTTTATGTGATAATAAGTCATAAGTGTGTTTGAGATGCATGTGATGTATGATTGTTTGGATGTGTGCATGGGTGAAGAAGCATAAATGTGTATAATTATGTGTATATGTTTATGTGCATGTATGTATGTGTGTGCTTATGTCTATGTGTCTACGTAAGAATAGTCGTGAATGCTATGTGACTATGGGATTACGTAAATGCCTAAATAACTATGTATTGTGAGCATGTTTATGTATGTGCATCCACGTGTGCAAGAGTGGGTGATTATTTATGTATTTGTATTTGTTTATGTGTCATATAATTATTGCGGTATCTATAAGCCTAAGTGTATGTCGAAAAATCTACGAGCATTCTGATATGTTTTAATGAACAAGTGAAAATTACATGAAAAGAAAGATGATAAAAGTAAAAGAAAATAAAAACATTAATTAGATCATATGTGCTTAATTTATATTTTATGTGTAAATATATTTACTTGCAAACGAGTCTGTGTGTTTTTGAAAGCGGCTACCGTGTGAATGCTAATTATTGGCTCAAGCATGTATGCATGTACCTGTGCGTGCGTGTCTGTGTTGTGTTTAGTATGCATAAATTATGTGAGCATTGTGTCTTAATGGAGGAGGTCGTCAACACTTTCGAAGGGAGCAAATTCCGATAGGAGAACCTAAGAGCCTTGGGACCTCCAAAAATTTAGGAAGCTATTCTTTTGTGGAAACATCTATGAAATCAAGAGACATGTCAACGGATTAGATTTGAGAATCTTGGTGCAGTTAGGAGAGTGTAGTATGTAGAATGCTGCTTGTTATGAAGGAGATTCAATGCTTGGGAGGGCTTGAGGGCTCGCCTCCTTATCGGGCATGACTCCCCTCACCTTGAGGGTCTTAGATGGCACAACAACAATAATCCTCATAAAATCCCAAGATTCAAGAAGAATGTTGACTTTCATGTTAGGAGATGATGTCTAGATTTCTCGAGTTTTAGGTGGGATTTCAAGTTCGAGTTCCTTTGGAATTCCCTCATCAAGGTTAAAGAATTGGTTCTTATGTGGCAAATCATCCATTGAAGAATTCAGACCAATGCAAAGGCTAACAAAATTTGTGGAGCTCCTCCTTGGTGTAAATCATTGCATCATGGTAATGAGGACTTGGAACACCTCTTCTTTTCATGCCCCAAGTCAATGCCGATCTAGCAGGCCCTTAGGAAAATCATGTTAATACACGGACAAATCTATTAGAAGTAAGCACTATTGGATGAAGTGATTGGTTGTTCCTTAGTACTATGGAATGCTATAAGAGGTGAGATTCTTAGGAAGATGTGGAAACAGAGGTGCGTTGCCAACTTTGATAGCCCCCCTAAAGGATGGTCGATCGAAAAATCATTTCTTCTTTTAGACAAAAGAATTTCCAATTGTAAGAAACCCCTACCATTTCGACATCATAGAGTGTTTTCCTTTGAGAATAACAAAATTAAAAGCAAGTGGGTCGCTTGTGAGAAAAACGAAAGAGCTATCTCTTAGAAAGTTTTAAACAACCACTGTTTTATGACATTCAAAAGATGTCATGGGTGCTAAATCCACTCACTTTTGAACAAATACAGTTGTTCTTTCTATTAATTGAATTTAAGATTGAAAAAATAAGCTATGTTCGAACTTCCTTTAACATAAAAATTAAAACAAAATTGAGAAAAAAAAAAAGAAGAGATTGTGTGTGCGCGTAAACGACGTGATTGCGCGTAAAGGACGTGTGTGCGCGTATAAGTATGTTTGTCTGTACGTATTGATTTTTCTATGATCTTTTTATGTTGGTACGGCAGTTGGCACACACAGAGAGAGAGGCGGAGAGAGAGAAAAAAAGAGAGGAGAGAGAAAAAGAGAGAGAGAGAGAGGTACGGTGGATGACAGAGACGAAAACTAATTCTGCTGCGTGAGAGAGAGAGAAGAGAAAGAGAGAGCAAATTTTATCTCTATTTGTGCCCGTTAGTCAAAGAGAGAGCTATTTGTGCCCGTTAGTCAGAGAGAGAGAGAGCAGGATTTACGGATCCCACTTCTAACAGGGGATCATAGAGTAAACGCAGTGCGAGCGACGAAGGGAAGACAAGATGGCGCTAAAGCTTCTGAGTAGAAAATCTTTGGCACGAAAGCTTCTGGGTAGACTTTTTTTTTTTTGTTTGAGAGTACAACGAGGTTGGAAACGTCCAGGAGAGCGGGAATCGAACCCAGGCATTTTTTTTTTTAAATAAAGGAAGTTCGGCCTTAGCCTAATCTCCCGGACTTTAATTATAATAAAGAGAAAAAGTTACCCACATGAGGGTGATGGTAATGTTATCTGCCTCATTTGTAATGCCCTGTAGCTTGCCATACTCCTCCCCTGCATTGTGGGATTTGGGACACTAGTCCCATTCACTTGAACCCAGGCATTTTACCTCACGGCGACGCAAACCGCTTTACCACACCCATTTGAACAAAACAAAGGTAGACAATTTTTGCAACGGTTTCTCAGTTTGCATCAGGCACAATCAAGATCTCCAATTGCTCAGAGAGAAAGAGAGACAGAGAGGGAACCTGTTCTTTTGGGGGATCTTCACGTCTTACCTTATGTGCAGCTAAATCGAAAGGACTCTTCTCTATGGTAACGCAATAGATAGATTTAGTTCTCTGATATTGTAGACAAGGCTCGTGTACAGAGAAACGAGTTTTTTTTTTCTCTCTTTTTCCTCGTTGTAAGGAATGATAAAGGAATAGAATCACCATATGAAGGCTTATGCATATTCCTATTTCGTGAGCTTCTCTTTGATGCAATGGAGTCTGTTGTGATGGTATAAAGGAAGCAATCAATTCTGCCGTGTCTTAGGTTTTGAGGTCTCGTTGTATGGCCGACTGCACATCGGGCTTCTATTTTCGCATTGGAATGAAGTAGTGCATGTATTTATTACAGTAATTGTGGATGCATGCCTGATCACGAGGTAGCACAAGTTGGCAAAATGCCCACTGGTACACTAGATGTGGTGTCCGTTCTACAAATGCATCCCATATGAGGAGTTCAATTAAAGTGTGTTGCAATAAAACTAAAACAAAGAGAGAGGGAGATGATGGTATCAGTAAGCTGTTGGAGTGAGAGAGAGAGAGAGGTCGAGAGAGAGAGAGAATGAGAATGAGCGATTCAAGATGTTTTATTTATTTTTTTCTATTCTTTTTAAATTAGTGATATTCATTATTTAACTTTACATTTCAAAAATGTCAATGAAAAAACCCATCAAGTCTTAGTTGTAATTGCAACTTGAAAAGACTTAATCTTAAAGGTTGGTTTTTTAGTGATTCCTTTGTTCAGATGTATTGTAAAATATCATTCTTACGCCAACTAATAATAGAGGTAGTTAATGTCTCAACTAGATGTTATCGTTGGATATAATAAGGAATCTAAAATACAAAGGAATAATTGATTAGCCAATCACATTGTTCATACGAACAAGATAGTAACACCCTTTACCATTTGGAAGATTGTCTTTTTATTTTGAGGTGATAAGCAAATGGTATTTAAAGTTTGTTACAAGGCTTGAATTCTACCTTTTCTTCAAGTCTTCATTTTGCTTGGAAGAACAATGTAAATCTCTGAATAGTTCTTTAATTCTCTCAAATAGAGAACTCACTTGATAGGAAGACTTTATACTTCCATCTCACGATGTGGATTCTCTTATTTCCTCTTCTTTAGAGCTTGATGATATCCACTCTAAGTTATCACTATTATTTTGTGGTTATAAGAGAGAAAAATTTGACCTCTTACTTAAGTCCTTGACCTTGCTGTGGAAAGAAAGAAAGGAGTAAAAATTTACTTCCCAAATTCCATGTGATGAAAGAAGCTTCTTAAATTCTACATCTTCAAGCTATCTCCTTTTGTATTTGCAAAACTCAATATCTTCCATCATGATCCTTTGAAAGAGTTCTCACTCTTGGTTCTTCAATATCGGTAGAACCCAATGTCATAGGTTGTAGTAGAAAGCAAGAGAAAATGTAGCATTCGAAACATAAGAGATGGATTGTAGAGATGTCATATGAGATATCTAACAAAAGACAAAAATCCTATATATTTATTCATTACACCTCCTCCTTACATTTCCAATGAGAAGAGAGAGAGAGAGAGAGAGAGAGAGAGAGAGAGAGAGAGAGAGAGAAAGAGAGAGAGCAAGAAACTCATCCATCTCATCTTGATGCGCATGAGGATGCCTCTATGACAACTCATGAGTGGACACTGAGCTTCCATTTCTAGGTATAACTTCAAATGGGACATGTATAACTACTAGTTTGTTTTGTTTCTCATCTTGAATCATCCCATATGTGAGAATGTTGGCAAGACTCAAGGCTATAAGTCGTAAACAAAACTCCTTTAATCCATCACAAGAGAGTAGGAGAAGCAGCCCTCATGAATGGGCTTCCTCGATACCGCTCTGGTCATCCAAAAATAGGCTAAGATGTTTATCCGGGCCACTCAAAATCCCATATGAAAATGTAGGATGCCATCAGGCCAGGTATAAGAAGTGAGTAGAGAGCCTTATTCTATTCATCGAGAAAGAGAGAAACAAGAGAGCAGCTACTCATGATCCTCTCATTAGTTCCCAATGTATACATGTGCAGGAAAGCTTGCATAGCCTCTATCCACCCAATGGGAATCTCTCAATTGTCCTTGTGATGGCTCATTACTTCTTGATGTGTGTCCTCCTCTTGGGTGTCATAAAAGATTTTTCTTTACCTCCTAAAAGGAATTATTAACTCGTCAGGATTCCTATGAATAGGAATAAAACAAGTCACATATGCATTTGTAGACCTTCTATTGGAAAATTTAAATTGTAGAGTAACTAGAGTACCATTCTCGTGTAAAGACCATTCCTCCACAATAAACGAACTAATCAAATAAAAAGGCTAACTAGTACAACCCACACAAGGGAGAGATGCACTTATCCACCCAAACAACCCCTCCAATATGTAGCTCCAAGCCAAGGGGGTAACTAAACCATATGGGGACATGCGTACCTTCCATCACATGGGTCTCTAAGAAGATCAGATGGACTTTGAGCTTAGGAGAGCAGAAGAAATCACACGCCTTCTGAAAGAAGACCCTCCAAGTTGTCACGTACAAATCAAGTGGTTGGAAGAAGCTTCCAATCAAGCCTAAGGTACTTATCCTTAGATAATTAACCCGAAGGTTCAAGACCCATCTAAAAGGGGCAAATAAATCATAAATCCCAAGGATTTCACACCTAGAAAGCCACAAGTTCTGCCCCTTAGATCCATGCATTTATACACTAATGGAAAATCTACTTGAACTAGAATGAAATGATCAGACAATTTTTTATTGAATGATTTCACATAGAGTGCATGGTATGTTGCTATTTACCTGGACCATAGATGACATTGAGCACATTTCGTTATAACTCTATCAAACTATGGGATCTGCACCACATGCACCTCTCACATACGTTTTCATAAATGCACCTATAGTAGCTAGAAAGCCATTGGCTAGTTGATTCTTCAATGATAGATTAGTAGGATATTCCTCCTCAACCCATGAGGATATAGTCCTTGGAATAGATGAATGAGAAGAAAGTGTAGAAAAGGAAGAGTATACCCTTCTTTTGACTCAACATTGAGGCATGGACCAACACTTATCTTGAGTGCAAAGCTATTGGCCATCAATTACAACTTAATAGTGATGGACTTATGACACCCATAGTCATTGTATCACTATAGGCAATGGAGGCACTATTCCACAAGCCTTGCTTAGGGGAGCTCAAATTCATCCACCGAATGATGTTTTCTCCCTTTCAAGATGGGACTTTGATGCATGAATAGTACAAAGAACTTAGAAACAAGGCCTTATGTATATTTTAAGTTTTATATTCAATGTTACATGGAGCCTTTGCAAGAAAGTGGCTACTTAATAAAATCTAGGAGCAATAGCATACAAGAAAAAGAATATCGTATAGTTCAAAAATTCATTATTAACAAAAAGTACAAAGATGTTGGCATTGTCCACTAGTGCACTCTCAGGGTAGAGATTAAATGGTGATCTAGAAAACCCTATATAGAGATATGCTATCTCAATTGAACATGTGAGGTAGTTTAGGTATATATATATATATATATATATATATATATATATATATATATATATATATATATATATATATATGTGTGTGTGTGTGTGTGTGTATATATATATATATATATATATATATATATATATATATATATATATATATATATATATATATATATATATATATATATATATATATATATATATATATATATATATAATTGAGAGGTGTGATCTTTTGTGGATGGGTTGACATGGGTTTCCACTGCTTGCATACTTTGCATAGGTGTCTTATGTCAATTCAACCAATCTAATGAATATAAATGATTTTTTAGTTTGATAATGAATATTTTATGGAGTATTCTCTTTACCCTTGAGCTATGGGTGTTGTTCGATAACCCTCACCAAGGGGATCATTGGGCCCCTTGGGACCCCCAAGTCGTGGTTGCTCACTATTACCCCATATAATACAATTGGGGAAGTTGATAACTCCCTTTCGTTGTAATGACTTAAATTGTCCAATTCGACTTTCTCCCAACATGCAAGTTGGTATGCCCATCAACTAGGTAATGCATGATTTGCCTCTCATAATGGGAGCCTTACAATATATGCAATAAAGTAAAAAAATCATGATGGGTAAACATTTGTCATTTACTAGCACTCCCTATCAATGTCTACTGAATGATGAATAAAGTAGGCTTGGATGCCTATCAAATGAACATGTTACAAAGATTCTCTTTTCCTAGTGCTTTAGTGAATATACTAGTGCAATTTGACTCTATTGGATGATAATCAACCTCAAAAATGTCATCTTCAATTGGCTCATGAACATAATGGTAGTGTACTTCTATATGCTTCGTGCAAGCATGAAATACTAGGTTCATTGCAATGGCCATATAACTTTGATTACCACATTGAAGTACAATCACCATTTGTGATGAAATCCTAGATCTACAAGAATTCTCCTTAGCTATAGTGCCTCACAAGGGTCAAAGCGAGCTACTTTGTACCCTGTTTTAGTGGAGGAGAGTGCCTAAGTTGGTTGGTTTCTACATCCCCAAGAAAAAATATTTGAAACAAGTTAGAAAGAATATTTACAAAATCAATGTCTAGAATCACAATCTCTCATCAATTCTGAATCACAATACCCTTGAAGATTATCATTATGATATAAACAATACCAAAATCCAAGGTTTCTACAATGTACCTCAAAATTTGCATACCTTCATTCCAATGAGTCTCTTTTGGTTTGTTAGAAAAAGTTCTCAATATTCCAAAAACATAATAGATTCTGATCTAGTGTTGCAATAAAAGATAAGACTCTCAATAAGATCTCTATACTTCTTAGCATCCTTGGATTCTAGGACATGTCATTAACTTTGAGAGAGAGTTAGGATATCAAGCCCAACATGTGATGATGGAAGATGATATGTACAACTTCTCCTTTATGTATAGTGGTTATGTCGATATTTTTCAGGGATATTTTGAGCAAGCTTCACCTACCCAAAGTGATGAGAAATTTATTTTTTAGTCATTCAGCATGTAGGAGCAGAGGTCTCATCAAAATCAATACCTCTTTCTTGAGGATAACCTTTTGCAACAAGCCTAGCCTTATACCTGTCAACTGCTCCATCAAGCTTACGTTGTAGCTTGTATACCCACTTAGTGCCAATGGCCTTCTTGTCAAGAGACAAGTCACATAAAGACCATGTACCATTCTTCATAATAGCATCATATTTTGATTGCATAGCAGCCATCCATTTTTATTAATTTTGTGCTTCATCAAACAAAACAAGCTCATTCTCATCACAAAGACTAGAGGTATCCATAGCATAGCAATCTGATGCAAAAGAAGCACTATGATATTTTGAACAAGTATGATATGAAAGAGATGCATCTAATTTGCTATCTTGCAAACTCTACACTAGCCATTAGGCATAGTTTTTGCCCAGACTTTGCATCAACAAGTGTATCATGTAAATTTGCATAAAAAATGGAATGATCTACATCATCATAAGGGACATACAATGGTTGCAAAATTGCCTCATTTGGACTAGAACTAGTCTTTCCACCTATGAAAAGAGGCAAGACTTCATTAGGAGAAATCAACTCCTCCTTCAAATCTTTGATCGTTGTCAAAAAGATATTCATGGAATCTCCTTCATTCATGTGCTCGCTCTCCAACTATTTTTGAAGGTAAGCAACATGAGCCTCATTCCTTGCTTGGTATAAAATGGTGAGTGTATCCCAAGGATCCTTTGCTGTTTTGCATAAGCAAATGTGAGGAATAATGGAACATTTGAAAAACAAGGCTATCAATGCATGTGCATGAGCATCTCTACCATCCCAATGAAGTTTCTTTGTATTAGGTGTAGCAAGAAACGCAGCACAAATAGGAACCTAAAGAGCATTATATTCAATGCCATTTGCATAACCTTTAGTAATTATGTTTGCAGTTGTAGTAGGATGTTTTTGAACACCCTACACAATAGTCGAAAGTCCTTTTGAAGCTAATACATGATGCATCATATATGCCTATAATGGGTAATTCATACTAGCCAACTTATCCTCAACAGCCAACATACGAAATACATCACTACTTTAAGCCACATAAAATACTCTATTAGAAAGGTACCAAAGGAAAATTTTATGCCTTCGATATGTACATGAAGACCACAATGGGAAACCTCACACCCCAATTTTGCATTGATGCCCACAATGGGGCATTAATTCACCTTCAAGGGTGCTCACTAAGGTGGCTTCCTCCTCACCCATAGTATACATGATGCCCACAAGGGTGCCATAGTCTACATGATGGCCACAAGGACACCTCAGTAATGTAAAGGTCAACTCCTCATCCAAGGTGACTTTTAGCCTCCTTGATCAGCTCCTCATCCAAGGAAATTCCTAGCCTCCATGGCTGACTTCTCATCCAAGGCCACTCCTAGCCTCGTTGGGTGCCCCCTCATCCAGGGCAAGCCATCTGCATCTTTCCAACATCGAAGAAGGAAACCTCTCTATCTTGGATTGATCTCTAATACGCAACCCATTCACTTGCATGATCAACCCACGGTTATGAAAGATACTCATCTTAATCATTGAGCATGGAAACTTTACATCCAAAGGTGAAATTGAAGCAACTCAATTTGTCATAACACCCTAAGTATGATGAATCTCAGTCCTTCAGTACCACCACCACATTCTAGTATTAATTAAGGCTACATGAATCCAAATCTTATACAAAATCGAGATTAGGCATCATTTCCACCCTTTTTTGACACTTCCAAATTAAGGCATATCCTCTACCTAATTTTTGCATGACTAGTGTAACCACCCAAGTTTGGGCACTCAACACAACATGGGATAAAAAGTGAATTTTTCGAACACTTGTGAGTAAGAGATAAAAGTGTGTGAAATTGCAAGAGAAGCCATTGCAACACCATGTACAGCTAAGATGAACTAAGAAAAAGGCCTAAAATTGGATAGGTGATCTCCCAAAAATTACTTATATCTACCACCAGTCATGTTGTTTTGAAGCATGCAATTCAGGTCAGCAATTAATGATCCAAATTGGCAAGGAATCTCCTTTCGTTAAAAGCTCTAAATTAGCCTTCTTCAGCCTCTGAATGTCCTCAAGGATAACAGATTCTTCTGAGATAAGATTCATCCTTCTCTTCTCCTCCTCAGTCTTTGCTACATTTCTTGTTTGAATGGTCATGAGAAGGGAACTCTTCAATTTTGATTGTTGATGGCTTAGGCTTTCTTGCATATTAAGAATATCAAGAAAATTTTGATCATGCTTGTCAAGACGGACAATGGCTTTATCAAACTTGTATCTTAGCTTGGACACAACAACATAGTCCCTGGCCATAAATGTCATCCTATGACAATGTGCTGCACAAAGATAAGCATCATTCATAAAATCAATTGCAAAATCTTCTACTACTTCTTACAACCATAGATGAGCCTAGGTTTGCCATTTGAAATTCACAAATGAATTATTCTTCATCATAGAGCAAAGATTGGTAGAGATCTCCATAACCACTCTCATGAAAGGAAGCCTAATTGGGATGAGAAGTCCCACAGTTTTTTGAGCCCTTGTAATTTCCCTCCGTGATTTGACATGATATTTAACTCTCTTTTTGGCGTATGCCTTCTGTGGATCAACCTTATCTTGGATACTTGTGGTCTCTCGAGTAGGTCCCTCCCCCTCTGGAGCATCGCATGTCTGCCCCTTTGGAACAGGTCCCTAATGTTGTTGCTCCTGAGGGTACAACTTCCTTGCTATCTTCTTTACCCTAGCCATGATCTGTAAAACAGATGAATTGAAGGGGATCAAACACATGAAATTGAGGACACAACAAGAAAATCAAGAATTCATTAGACGACCAATTCAAGCGATTAGGGCCATCCAAAAATCTTTGATTCACCTAATCACTTGAATCAGTCCTATCAAACAAATCAAGGTCTTTGCTTTCTTTTCATATATTCCATGAAGTCTTTATAGATGTTCCTACCTTAAAAAAAATATATATATATCATAAACATGTTTTGCGACTAGACACGACCAGTTCATGCGAATAGGCCAATCCAAAAGTCTCCGATTCCCTTAATCACTTGAATCGGTCGTCCTCATAAAATGTGAAAAAAATAGAAATCTCTTATCTTTTTCCATGATCCTAAAATAATAAATAGATCTCAAAATTCCTTTTAATTAGGCACAACCAATTCAAGCAATTGGGCAAATCCAAAAATCTCCGGTTCCACTAATCGCTTGAATCGATCATGTAGAAGATACCAAGCTCATGGATATTACCTTGCACACCAAGAGAGGTCAAGGAGAAGAGGAATAAGAGAAATTTGCAGAAGAGCATTGGAGCATGAAAACTATTGGAAGTCGGGAGAGCACGTATGTCACAAAAAAATGGCACAATGAAGGCAAGAGCTTGAATAGGTCTCAAAGCTGAGTTGACCATTAGTGCCATGTGGCAAAGTTTGATTGGTTCATGTAATCTAGCCATTGCAAATCCCAATGTATAGTTCCATGTGTCAACGTTTCAATGGTCCATTTCATTGGACCATTGACATTTCAAACTCAATTTTTCCATGTGGCACATGTCCATTAGTCCTCATCATGTGATCATTTCTTTCTCTCTTCACCTATAAATACCACTTGCCTCGATCGTTTTTTATTGTCAATCTTCATCAAATTTCTGCCTTCATAGCCAAGCACTCTAAGCGCCAATCCTATACATGACCGATTCAAGCGATTATGCCTCTTTGACTCTCTTTGACTATGCCTATTTGCTTGTATTGGTCTCATTTTGACATGGAAAAGAAGAATGTGATTCTAGGTGTTTCTCCATCTGAGAAACTTCTCGATTTTATGGTTCAAGAGGGATTGAGGGTGAATCATTTTCTAGATGCAATGAAAATCTTCAATCCCACCTTTGATTCTGAAGCACTTGTGGAGAAAAGCAAGGCATTTCTTATGGCTGAATGGGAGACCTTCATTAGGATAGTTGATGGTCAAGAAGCTATCATATCTGGCAAAACTTATATCTACCCAATAGGAAAAATTCCCCTTGCCACGCAGGATAGAAATTTCCTAGAACACCAAAACAATTGTTGTGTAGTGCCCTTGAGCATAGGGTTTCTGATCTAGATTGATCACATATCGCTTGGCAAGATTGAAGAAAAGGAACATGATGAAGAAAAAAGGGCATCCCTAGATGTTTCTCTTAAGAAATATTCAAAAAGTCAAGTCTGAGAGATTATTAAAGAGATTAACATCCAAGCAAAAGAAGAAGAGGTTAGGAACTTTGATGTTGCTTCTTTCAGAGCAGAGACTAGCATAAGTGAGCCAAAGGAAAATGTGAAAATCTCAGAGAAATCACTCCTTCTACCCAATCTCCCATATTATGTTATCTTTGGGAAGGATTTTGTTCCTCTATATGGCATTCAAGAGCTCTTCAATATTATAGAAGACTAGTGCCTTGCTGTTATAGCTAAATCAGAAGAAGTTGTAAGGAAGTTTATAAATGAAAAGGATGAAATGAAAGAGGAATTTGTGAACCTGAATTTATCCTTGTTGAATAAATAATTCAGCGACTCGTAACAAAGATCTCTCATGCTATTGGGAAAGAGTGCTCTCACAGAAGCCAACCCTTGCAGATGAAGATTTTGACGAGTGTTAGAAAGATTTGGGGATTTACTCATTTGGACGAGGATATTCGTTTGTGGAGGTAGCTGAGGAGAAAGGAACAATAAGGATTGATGAGAAAGAATTGATCCAGGAGGAAGATGAGGTCAAGGTATGTCCAGATAAGAAAATTCTGAGATACCATCCACTTCAAGCGATTAGGCCCATCGAACAATTTCTGATGAGCCTATTCGCTTGAATTGGTTGTGTCCAGACTTGTTCCTTTTTATGGCTTTTTTAGCTTGTCACTTATGTAAAACAAGCCAAATGGCATCTATTTGTGATCATTTAGAAGACACGACCAATTCAAGCCATTAGGCCCATTCGAGACTTTTTGTTGAGCCTATTTGCTTGAATCGGTCATCTCATGGATTCCTCTATTTCATGATTTATTTTCCGGATCCAATAACTATTCCTCATATTCTTAGCATTCATGTCACAAAAGGGCTACATTCTCGAATGAAAATGATGATCTATCAAGCCCCACTGATTCAAGCAATTAGGCTTAGTTGAGCCTTTCATATGAGCCTCTTCGCTTGAATTGGTCGTGTCTGTGAAGTTCTTCATTTGCTCTTTATTAAAGACCTTTATCTCTCACTAGTTATAAATGATGGCAGGCAATGGTAGATTTGTAATAATTCTGATTAATGACTGATTCAAGCAATTAGGACCATCCAAGATTTCTTGATGATCCTAGTTTCTTGAATTGATCGTCTCTTTTATTCATTTTATATAAGTTCATTTTTGTCCCGAGTCATTCAAAGTTTGCTCTCTCTCTGATCGTGCTTTGTCATTGTTTCCACAATTATCTATATTGGATGAGGATAATTATCTTGGCAGCCGCAAGGGCACAAGAAAATCCATAGAGAGTAAAGGAAAAGCAAAACTAGATATACGTTCAAACATTCACTATCTTCCAAAGTTGAATCCAGATTTATTATGTGTGGTACATAAGCAATATAGTGAGAACCTTCATTTTGCATTATTCTCTCTGAAGACTCTTTCAAATTCCATGGGCTTTTCCTCACTACCCTTTAATGCATATAGGATTTTGCTTCTTGAGAGAACAACAACATTCAAGATTTTTGGCCATGCCCTAGGGCTCAATGCTTCTAGAGTTGGATATTTCCTTTGTTATTCAAGGTATGCAATGGTTGTAGAGGTCTCAGATGTACAAAGTATTGCTAGCTAGATATAGAGGAGATTTGCCAAAGTCAAGCTCATTCAAAAGATTGAAAGAAGAATATATATTTCATTTCAAAAATTTCATGAGTTCAAAAATTATATATACATCCATATGTATTTTTTGGCCAGAAGAATTGTAAAAGATATTCTAAATATTATAGCTTCAAACTGGAATGAAATCTCATTCTTCTTTGTAAATCCATATGCCCTAAAAGAAATGACATCTAGTGATAGTCCTTATTAACATGATATGTATAGATTATGTGGTGATGATATCTGGCATGTGCTCCTTTGTAATTGTCTTCTATAGAATTAATCAAAAAGCTCTTTGAAAGCATTACTTTTTGTGACTCCTCATTTTTTTATGCAGTGGAAGAAGATTGTTCTTACTTGATAATGAGATTTTTCCATGCCTTGGGTCTTCCATGTGGAAAATTTTTCCTTTTTTGCAAAGAATGGACCATGCAGAAGAAGAATATGCTATAGAAACATAAAGCTAAATATCATGAGATGTTTATTTCAAAACGCACCAAGTATATTGGTGCAGTAAATTTCTTTGAAACTCACCAAGTGGTAAGTTATGTCTTTGACACTCCATGCCTTTGTGATGGTTTCTATAAGCTCTATGATTGCGCTTCTAAATTCAATCACATAGGTATCTATCTAGTCTAATCGAAACCTCCATTCTTTTTTTTTTGCTATTTCTGGATTTCTTTTTACATTTGTCATAAACTCGCAAAATTATTTCCAACAATTCCACATTGCATTTAGTTGTTTTCCATCGGTGTTGTTGAAGAATCTTCTTGCTTTTGCACCTCCCATTGACACATCCTCTAATACATCAACTGTATTTTGCGAAAGCTTTGGATCTTTTCTTATATGAACATCACCACCGTGAAATCCCATTTGTGAAAGCAGAGATTCACACTTTCTTATGCATTCATCTGCAAGAGTTGTAGGCTTGATGGAATATGCATAATCCAAGTGAAGATGGACCAATTTATCAATGATCCTTAACTTTGCATGCACCATAGATATGTGTACATTGATCAATTCTATTGGAAGTATGAGATCCCAAATCATGGTAGAAGATGAGTAATTATGTAGATTAACATTTTTTTTGGAAGGAGCTTTCTTAGCCTGAGTTCTAACAATCCATCCTCTTGTACCTGGAATTTGCATGCAATACAAACAAGAGTACTTACAATTTGCAACCCCGCTTATACCAAACATGCAGTTTTAGAGTCTTTAAGTCTCCACTCATATGGCACTTAATTTTAAAGCTTCCAGAATGGTTCACATGCAACAATTCTCCTAGGTGATGCCTTTCGATAACATTTGGAATGTTTGCCTGTAAGAATAACCACTTAAGTGTTTTATGATTCTCGGATGGAACTTGAGCACACCCAACCCACCCTAACTCCATTTCTGATTGTACTTTGAGAGATGGAGTATCTAGTTTCCCAAGGCTATAGTCCAAAGCTCTATTCATTAGTGCAATACTTATTCTCTCTAGCTTTTGATGTTTTTTAATTTTATCTTCATCAAGTTTTATTACAAATTTCAAAAGGCTAGAACATTCATGTTATTTTATATTATAGAACTGAACCATGTATGTTTGAGGTCTTATTATATCTATCCATATAATGTTAAATGCATTGTAAGTGAAATGTAAAGTTTGTTTTAGACTACTAATGTGCTATCACTGCAAAGAATATGGTCATGTGCAAAGCAAGTGCTCTCTGCCTTGGGGTGCACGTCCCTCAACATTGCATCAACACCAAGGAAACTTATTATGAGGGACTGTCCTTATGACTGCCATGCTCGAATTCATATGATTGTGGTCTCTCCATGAGAGGGAGATAGGGCTCCACAATCTTTTGTAATTTCACCCTCTACAATACCTATGATGACTAAAGCTAGAGAAGCAACAACAACCCATCTAGAAGAATAAAAAGGAAACAAAGAGGAAGAAGATGGTAACAAGGTCAATTTGGGCAACCATGAGGTCATTAAAGAAGCTTATGAAAGGGTGAGTAATTCACTCAAGGGCCAACCAACGCACCCTTAGGAGCATGCACCTGATGTTAATATCAAAGTGTAAAGGGACTCATCATAAGGTCAGTTTATACCAACTCATTAAGATAGAAGCAAAAGTGAGGAGTGATTTACTTAAAGTTATATAGTCCACCTACCCAATCCCACAACCATGTAGATGAAAAATACGAATACTCAAGTAATGCCTTCCTTTCCACATGAAGAAGAAAATCTACTTAATTGGATGATGGGTAACCGAGAGTACTACACAATAGAATAAGTGAAATAAATGAAGAATTAAATCAAAATGGATCATGTCTAGCCATTGCACAGAGAATTGAAATTTCTACAAAAGAAGCCCAGTTGAGGTAAAAATATGTAATTTACACTCATTCAAGGAGGAAGAATGGAACCAAGGTGATTATAGGAGAACACATACAAAGAATAGAAAGACCAACATGTGGTCCAACTTGGCAACCTCCTACAGGATGGCCCAACCATGTGACACCTCCCAAGTGGCCAAGGTGGCTAAATTAGGCACCCAATTTTTGAGAAGCAGGTTGAAACTAGGCGACTAATTCTTGATGGACCACCATAGAGTGAGCACTTATCACATATTGGGCAAGTGGGAAAGAGGCCTTCTTTTGTGCAAATTGGGCTAATTTTTTCAATAGATCTAGCTCCTTCTATAAAGCAAGTTGGATATGTATATTCTTTTAGTACCTCCCAAGAGATAGATGCCTCCATTTGGGCTACTCAATCAAGTGGAAAAATTTTGTCAAAAGGCACCATTACATTGTTATGCCAAGAGAAACTAGGTAATCATGCCAAATTCAAAACTTTTATGTATGTTGATATATTTAGGTAGTGATGTGTGTGAACACTCTAGGACCAACGGGGCACTTTTTTCCCTCTTTAGGAGGTTTTTTTCCCCGGCTTGTACATACGCCTATTGCCCTAATGGGCTACTTATCTTTGTACATTCTAGTGGTAATACATTCAGTATTGTGTGTTGTGCTCCAAGCTTCTTCTTCTTCCTTGTGTTGTTTGCGTGCTTCTGAAGACATCTAATTCCAACAATTGGTATTAGAGTAGGCCGCCGCTTCATCTAGGGTGTTGTGGAGACTCCTCCGGTTGCAGTCTCAGAATCACATGAATTGAGATGAGAATACTCAGGGTGTTTTCGCCTCCAAATGCACTATCCTAGTGCTTGTGTAGGCTATTTCATCTTTTTGTGCCAAAGGTATATACCAGTTTTGGTTTGCTGGTATAAGTGTCTCGAAGTCTGCTACAGGTTTAGCATAATTGATATGGGTACTTTTGTTCAACTTTTTGAGATATAGTCAATTTTCTGCATCAAGATATTTTAGTCACCGGCCATGGCTGAAAGCAGTGACGTATTCCATATGTTGGCTGTTGAGGATAAGTTGGATGGTACCAACTACCCGTTATGGGCTTATATGATTGATGCGACATGTATTGGTTGCAAAAGGATTGTGGAACATTGTGCATGGTGTTGAAAAAGGTCCTATCACACCTGCAACTGTTACAACTACAGGTATTGAAGCTGATGCAGAAGGCATCGAAGATGATGATATTCTGCATAAACGTGCCATTATTCCTCACATTTGCTCTTGCAAAACAGCTAAGGATGCTTGGGATACACTTACCAAATTGTACCAAGCTAGGAATGAGGCTCATATTGCTTACCTCCGAAACCAATTGGAGAAGCACATGAATGACGGTGATTCTATGGACAATTTTCTAACAAAGATCAAAGACTTGAAGGAACAATTGATTTCTGCTGATGAAGTTATACTAGATAGCTCACTTGTGCTGACTGTTCTGAATGGTCTTCCTAATTCATATCAGAGTTTTGCGTCTACCCTTTGGTTGATGATGAAAGGCAATACAAGTGCATTGTCATTTGAGGAGTTCATCTCTATTATGTTGTAGGAAGATCAGTGGAGGTAGAACAGGTCCATTATGTGTGTCGCAAATCAAGCTTTCTTGGCTAGTGAAAAGGGCAAAGGAAAATGGAGCTCTTCAACTAGTAAGCAGAAATTTGCTAATTCTGCACATTCCAAGAGGGAAGACAAAGATGAGAAGAAACCAGAAAGGTAGAAATTGTTTTGCAAGTATTGTAAAGGAAATGATCATATCGTAAAGAATTGTCCTAAACTCGCTACAAAAGAGGCAAAGAAAAAAGAGGCAAAGAAAAAAGAGGCTAGAATGGTTGTTGCAGAGGTCTCTACTCCAAAAACAGAGTCTACTAACCTTGTGTAGGATGAAGAATGGGCGTTTACTACTGTTTGCAGTTTTGACCTATCTTCTCATTAGCAATGCATGTCTGTAGTAGACTCAGATGTGTGGTACTTTGATAGTGGGGTGAACAAACATATTACCTCGCAGTGCAATTTCTTCTCTTCACTCGAGCCTGCCCCTACAAGGAATACTATCACATGCACCAAGAAGTCCTCTTATCCTATCATGGGAGTTGGTAAGATCATTTTAACTACTACTCACTTTTTGAGATGCTTTATTTGTGCCAAGGATCAAGAAGAATCTGTTATCAGTTTTTGCATTATCCAAGATTTGCTTGTTTGTGAAATTTGTTGATGACAGATGTACGATTCACACTACAAGGAATACGGGTGCATAGCGACGATTAAGGCGACACTGTTTCATCGCTATAAAATTGCAAAAAGCATCATAAGAAGCGTTGATCGTGGAACGCTGATTAAACAACGAGCTAAATGATGTTTTTTTCAATGTGTGGTACGATGAGATGTGCGATGCTCGCATTGAGCGTCACTAAAGCGACAATTAAAAAAGCATCGCATAAGCAACACTTTTTTGTGTCGCATAAGCGACGCTAAAAACATCGCTTTATGTGATGCCAAATCCAATGCTTTTTACGATGCCTTATCATTGCTTACACGACGGCATATATGCAGCTGAAACAAGTATATGCAGAATTTTTGTTTTGCCTAATCTCTATCTTATTGTCTCTCTCTATCTCTATTTCTCTCTTTCTACCTCTTTCTCTCTTTGAATTTTCTCTCTCTCTCTCTCTCTCTCTTTATTGCAAGTTATTCAAGAAGCTAACCAAGCAAAAAGTATGGCTAACTATTGTAAGTGCACTTTCCATTCTTTGTATATCATTTGAATTGTGTTATTTTCATTACTTAGCATACTCACACTTATTGATATGCACATATACACTTATACATGATGAAGATGTATGTTCATACATATACACATATACACATGCACATACACACCCATATATACACACACATACATGTGCACATACACTTACACATACACACACATACACATGCATATGCACAAACATTTCTACAACCGCATAAAAAGACTTGCATGCATGCATTATTGGATATATATATATATATATATATATATATACACACATACACACATTAACATATGCTTAAATACATGTATATGCACATCCACATGCATGCACATGGATGCAAATGGAAATGCATCCACACGCACATGCATGTTTCATACATATACACATGCATATACATACATTTGTATATGTTTATACACATACACATACATATGCACATATGTATATATACACACACATACACATATATACACATATATATGCACATACGTACACACACATATACACATGCACACACACATGCACATACATACATATACACATATACATGCACATACACACATATACACATACACTTACACATATACATGCACATACATTACACACAGATACACATGCACATGCACATACTTATATACACATATACACTTACACATGCACATGCACATACATACATATACACACACATACACATGCACATGCACATACACATACATACACATATACACTTACACATGCACATGCACATGCACATACATGCATATACACATATACATATGTACATACATTTATATACACACACATACAGCCTGCCTACTGCCTACTCACAGGGAACATCAGCTATATGGTATATTCCATGCGCAAAGCGCGGCGATCAATCCTCGTATATTGATGACGTTGACACTGGGGCATACATACATACCCATGGCATGCATGCATGCATGGTACCACCTTTCTCCGATGGATGTCACGGACGCTTTGAGAAACTGGTTACCGGTATTAGCTTAAACGAAAACGAAAACAACACGATTAAGCGTTTACTGTTAGGTAAACGCTGCACATACGTACACACACATATTACACACATATACATGCACATACATACACACATATGAATGGATTATATAATAAAAGTACTAAAACACAGGCTTAATATAAATAATAATAGCAATCAATAGAACAAAACTTTTCATTACTTAATACCATACACACAATTCAAAACATAACTGAAATGAACAATATATATATATATATATATATATATATATATATATATATATATATATATATATATATATATATATATATATATATATATATATATATATATATATATATATATATATATATATATATATATATATATATGTGTGTGTGTGTGTGTGTGTGTGTGTGTGTGTGTAAATACATATAATCCAATGTCATAATCAAGAATCCTAATCATCATCATCATCATGATGATGATGATCATCATCAGCATCATGATCATCCTCATCCTCATCCTCATCATCATGATCATCCACATGATCTGATGTATCTGTGTGAACACCCTGTGACGATCAAGATTGTCCCTCCTTTGTCTGTCTCTCCACCTCATCCATATCTACCTCTCCATAATACTCTTGTATTACATATAACAAACATAAATAAGTAAAACAATTAAAACATCCATAAAACTAAAATAATTATATAAAACTTAATAATACTCACAAAGGCATCCGGATGATCTCACATATACTCGCTCAAACGTCGATATCCAAAATGTGTAGCATACTTGATCTCATGTTTCGTAGGATATCGACCATAATCCATTCGCTACATTGAAACAAATAAAAAAGATTAGTTTCTTGCATTTTAACTAAAATAAAAAATATACTCACAATAACACATATACTTACAAATGTAGGTACAAAACCATGATGGCCCATTTGGGCTAGGTGCGATGTGTGGCCTAACTCAACTCTCTTCTTCGCAGCAGCCCGTTTATTTAAGAAAAAAGAAATACATAAATTAAATGTAGAAAATTACTAAAATATATGAAAGTTATAAATATAAACTATTAATTTGTATACCTTCTGCTGAGGAAATGACTCCTAAAGATTTAACTATCTATGAAAAAACTACCACATCTCAGGTGGTAGGTTAGGTCACCTCTTATTTTTTTCCACCATACAATATCTCTTGTTCATTTAATCTCAAACAGAAAAAAAGAATCAAAATACATACACATATATACACACACATACACATACCCACATACACATTACATGCAAACATATACACATACATATATGCATACATATACACATATACATACATATAACATAAACACACATATACATATCCACATATATATGTACACACACATGCATTCATATACACTCATTCATACAAAATACATGCATTTATCCCACAAAAATGTGTATTTGTGTATATGTGAATATGTGTGTATGTAATATGTACACGTCATGGACTTGTTGTTCATCAATTACAAGCAGCGGTTTCTAGAAATCCTCTACCTCCTGGTTTAGACACTGAAACGATTGGAGATTATCCATTGCCAGCTTGTGATCATTTTCATCGCTATATGATTGCTCCATCCACTATCACTAATGCTGGTCGTGGTCTCTTTATTGTAGAGGATTTGTATGTGCCTCCGAACTTTGAAGTCACTCTTATTTCATTTTGTGGTCCTATATATGGATGGGGAGATTGGCATCGACTTGTAGGTTATGTTCAAAGCATGAGTACTTATTGAATATGCTTGAATGCAGGCTCCCTTACTTGTAGAAGGATTTCACATGCAGAAAAAGAAAGATTATATATTGATGGAAGATCTTATACACATGGAAATATAGCAGGTTTAATAAATAGTAGTCAAGTGTTACATAATAGTTCAAGGACTAATTGCACATTTGCGGAGCGTGAAAATAGTCATGAATCACCATACATGAGTAGAGATGTATCAAGATACATAGGTTTCAATGCTATTACTACATTACATGCTCGTGATGAATTATTAGTGAATTATGGATGGCGTAGACCTCCAAGAGCACATTTTAGCTAGAGAGAGAATGAAAATTTTCTATACATATTTAATAACTTATATATATAATTTTATGTTTAAAGTTTACTTTTTATTCATTTATGGAATACTAATGATTTTTATTCATGTGCTTAGATTCCAATGTATGATGTTGCCATTCACAATTGCCAGTAAGACCTCATTTATCAGAAGCTTCTATGAGGAGGCTACACAAAATTGATCCTGTGGAATATGCAAGATTGAAAGATCTATATTCAAAAGAAGATAAAGTACAAGATTTATGCCACAATGATGAAGATGATGGAATGGTAGATTTTATTGAGGAGTGGTATCAAAATGACAGTGATAGCATTTATAGTTCTAAAAATGAGAAATATCTTCGTCAGGAATGTCTAAAACATGTATATGAAGGAAGTCGTTTGACACAACTAAGTGTGAACTTACTTATTCTCAATCTTCAAAATCATTCTGGATGGAGTAATGTATCTATTTTGGCACTATTAAGGTATAATTTTCAATTCTCTCTCTCTCTCTCTCTCTCTCTCTCTCTCTCTCTCTATATATATATATATATATATATATATATATATATATATATATATATATATATATATATATATATATATATATATATATATATATATATATATATATATATATATGTGTGTGTGTGTGTGTGTGTGTGTGTGTGCATAAATATATACATATAAATACATGCATATAAACATACACATAATATACATGAATGTATACACACATATAAACATACACACACATATACACACATACACATGTTATGAGAGTAAGGTCAACTTATACATACCTGTATCAAATGAAGATGTTTGTCCATCTAGCCTTTAGAATTGTCCACTCAACCTTTAGAATCTTCTTGACACATCTGTTTCTCCTATTCTAGTCGGCCTAATACCTGTGCTGCTAACTCTTTTGCATACAAATATTAAGTATCAGATAGCTACGAAGGTATTAAGTCATTAATAAAATGGGAGGACCAAATTTATCTTGAAGATTTTGAAGGATGGGCAGAAAAAAAACATCCATTCAAGCATGAAACAAAAACCAAAGGTGGACACACTAGTGTCATAGCAACGAGCCCAATAAGAGTCAGAAAAAGCATGTAAATCTAGCGATAGTGATCCCCCTTTGGAATAAAACAATCCAAGTAGCCGTGTACCACTCAAGTAGTGAAAGATGCGCTTAACCTCCTACCAATGCTTGGCACCTTGTCAATGCATAAAATTGCTCATCTATGAGATAGCAAACTAAATTTATGGCCAAGTAATGCATAAGTAAATCAAGCATTCAATAGCTTGTTGATAGAGAACAACATCAAATGCATGTCCAACATCTTGAAGACTCAACTGTAAACCTGTTTGCATAGGAGTGGCAAAAGGTTTGCAGTCTTCAAGGCCAAAACACTACAATAGTATGTCAATATATTTTGTTTGACACAAATCTATTCTACCATCAACTTGCATAAGCTCAATGCCCAAATAATGATGCAAATGCCCCAAATTTGACATCTCAAATAAGGCATGCAAATCAACCTTAAAATCAGCAATATGCTTCTCATGAGGACCATTGAGTAGCATGTCATCAACATGGATAACAATGATTAGAAGCACATCATTGTTGGAGTTAGACGTCTGCGGAAGCACGCGAATAGCACAAGGAAGAAGAAGAAGCTTGGAGCACAACACAAAAGACTGAATGTATTACTAGAGAATGTACAAAGATAAGTAGCCCATTAGGGCAATAGGTGTATATACAAGCCGGGGGAAAAAAACCTCCTAAAGAGGGAAAAAAGTGCCCCGGTGGTGCTAGAGTGTTCACACACATCACTACCTAAATATATCAACAAATCCGCCCTAGGAATGATGCGGTAAACAAGGAGCTGGCACTCATGTATAAGGAAGTGCCAAGCTATGTGGAAATCACTCCACAAAAGGAAGTAAGCCCAAAGCTTTGCGGAAAGCTTCAAACTTCTCCCTAGGCAGAGCCTTCGTGAAAAGGTCTGCAATGTTCTCCTGCGTGGGCACATATGCCAAGCTGATCTCCCCAACAAAGAACCTCTCCCTGACATAGTGATAATGCACCTCAATGTGCTTAGTGCGAGCATGGAACACAGGGTTCCTCGCAACTGCCAATGCGCTCTGACTGTTAGTGAAGATGGTGGTGGCAGAAGACTGGCCAACACCCAAATCAGCCATAAGGCGTCTGAGCCACACACACTCAACAGTCGCTGTGAAAGCTGCCCTATACTCAGCCTCACAACTGGAAGTGGCCACAGTAGGCTGCTTCTTGCTCAACCAAGATATACATGAGCTACCAAGCATGAAGCAAAAGCCACTGGTGGACACACGAGTGTCATAGAAACCAGCCCAATCTGAGTCAGAAAAAGCATGCAAATCTAGTGGTAGTGATCCCCCCTTGGGATAAAACAACCCAAGTAGCCGAGTACCACTCAAGTAGCAAAAGATGCGCTTAACCGCCTTCCAATGCGTGACTCCTCGGCAATGCATAAACCTGCTCATCTGTGAGACAACAAACTGAATATCTGGCCGAGTAATGCATAAGTAAATCAAGCATCCAACAGCCTGCTGATAGAGAACAGCATCAAATGCATCTCCAGCATCATGAAGACTCAATCGTAAACCTGTCTCCATAGGAGTGGCAATAGGCTTATAGTCTTCAAGGCCAAAACGTTGCAATAATGTGTCAATATATTTCGTTTGACACAAAGCCATTCCACCATCAACTTGCATAAATTGAATGCCCAAATAGTGATGCAAATGCCCCAAATCAGACATCTCAAATGAGGCATGCAAGTCAGCCTTGAAATCAGCAATATGCTTCTCAATAGGACCAGTGAGCAGTATGTCGTCTACATAGACAACAATGATCAGAAGCACATCATTAGCACGCTTAACATACAAGGTGCTTTCAGTTGGACTGTTCTCAAAATCATGTGCAATCAGATAGGCATGTATCTTCTCATACCAAGCACATGGTCCTTGCTTTAAACCATATAACGCCTTCTTTAACCTGCACACCTGGTTTTCATGCCCTTTCTGCACAAAGCCACGGGGTTGAAAAACATACACTTCTTCATGCAAGTCACCATTCAGAAATGTTGTTTTAATGTCCAACTGATGTACATTCCAACCATGATGGGCTGCAAGTGCACAAATGCTCCGAACAATAGTCATACGGCATGTAGGTGCAAAGGTCTCATCAAAATCAATGCCTCTTTCCTGCGCATAACCCTTTGCAACAAGCCTAGCCTTATACCTGTCAACTATACCATCAGGTTTACTCTTCACCTTGTATACCCACTTAGTGTCAATGGCCTTCTTGCCAGGAGGCAAGTCACATAAAGACCATGTACCATTCTTCATTATAGCATCATATTCAGATTGCATAGCAGCCATCCAATTTTCTGAATTCTGTGCTTCATCAAAAGAAACAGGCTCATTCTCATCACAGAGACTAGATGCAGCCATAGCATAGCAATCTAATGCAAAAGAGGCACTATGAGAGCCTGAACGAGTACGATATGACAAAGTTGCATCTAATTTGCTGTCACGCAAAGTCTGCACCAGCCATTTTGGCATAGTTTTTGCCTGCTAAATATCAGCTCTCTCATCAGGAAGTGCATCATGTAAATTTGCATCAGAAATGAAATGATCTACATCATCATATGAAACCTCCTAAGGCTGAGAAGTTGCCTCATTAGGACCAGCACTAGACTGTCCACCTGTAAAAAGAGGCATCAAAGTATCATACATGTCTTTGGAGCTAACAGATGTCTCCTTAGTACATGAAAGCAATGGCTGAATAGCATCTTCCACAAAGACAACATTACGGCTAACCAGAATGTGTTTAGTCTGTGGATGATACAGACGGTAGCCTTTACTTTCAGAACTGTACCCAACAAAAATACATTTTACTACCTTATCATCCAATTTTCTGCGATGTTGTTCAGGCACTAATGCATATGCCAAACAACCAAAAACACGCAGATGAGCAACAGATGGCTTGCGGTCATGCCAAGCCTCATATGGAGTGATAGACTGCAACACTTTAGTGGGACAACTGTTCAGTACATATGTTGCACACAATACAGCCTGAAGCCAGAAACTATGAGGTAAAGCCTGACTCTTGACCATACACCTCGCCATCTCCATGAGAGACCTGTTCTTCCGTTCAGCAACTCCATTTTGTTGAGGTGTATACGGCACTGTACAGTGGTGTTTTATCCCACGTTCAGCCAGAAATGCATTAAAATCTGAAGACATATATTCCCCCCCTCGATCAGAACGGAGGGTGCCCATTTTACATGCTGACAGATTTTTAGCCAAAACCAAAAACTGTTTGAAGCACATGAACACTTCAGACTTTGCTTTGAGTGGATATACCCATGCATGCCTGGAAAAATCATCAATGAAAGTCACGAAGTAAAGGTAATTTCCAAAAGAGGGTGTCTGCATAGGACCACAGACATCACTATGTACAAGCTGCAATTTCTGCGTAGCCCGAATTGAACCATCTTTTGGAAAGGAAGAACACTGCATTTTGCCCAAAATACAGCCTTCACAAACATGTTGTCTAGGTGCCTCAAGTTTGGGCAAAGAGGACACCATTTCAGATTTCTGCAGGCGTAACAAACTCGCAAAAATGACCAAAGCGTGCATGCCAAAGCTTTGCATCTGACATAGCCTGAGAATCATGAACTGCACATGCCGAATCATTCATAGATCTTTCATAGTCTATGAGCTTATACAGCCTATGACATAAAATGCCAGAAGCAATAATCACATCGCCATTTGAGAGATTATGGACTGTACACCTGTCATCAATGAATTTCACAACCAAGCCAATCTTGGCTAATGCAAAAACTGATAACAGATTCTTTTTGATCCCTGGCACAAATAAAGCATCTGACAAAGTGAAAGAACTACCATCAGCAGTAGTCAGAATGATCTTACCAACTCCCATAACAGGATAAGAGGAGTTATTGGCGCATGTGACAGCATTCCCTGTAGGGGCAGGCTCGAGTGAAGAGAAGAAACTGCGCTGCGAGGTAATATGTTTGGTCGCCCCACTGTCAAAGTACCAAACATCTGAGTCTACTGCAGACATGCACTGATCATGAGAAGATGGGTCAAAACTGCAGACAATAGTAAATGCCCATTCTTCTTCCTGCACAAGATTTGGAGACTCTCTTTTTGGTGTAGAGGCCTCTGCAACAACCATTCCAGCCTCTTTCTTCTTTGCCTCTTTAGCAGCCAGTTTTGGACAGTTCTTTATGATATGATCATTTCCTTTACAGTACTTACAAAACAATTTCTGCTTTTCTGATTTTTTCTCATCTTTGTCTTGGTTCTTTGAATGTGCAGCATTTGCAGATTTCTGCTTACTAGTAGAAGAGCTCCATTTTCCTTTGACCTTCTGACTAGCCAGGAAAGCTTGATCTGTAACTCGCATAATGGACCTGTTCTGCCTGGACTCATCTTCTTGCAATAGAACAGAGACTAACTCCTCAAATGATAAGGCATTTGGATTGCCTTTCATCATCAACCGAAGAGTAGAAGCAAAACTCTGATATGAGTCAGGAAGACCATTCAAAACGGTTTGCACAAGTGAGTTATCTGGTATAACCTCATCAGCACAAATCAACTGTTCCTTCAAATCTTTGATCTTCGTTAGGAAACTATCCATAGAATCACCTTCATTCATGTGCTCACTCTCCAACTGTTTTCGAAGATAAGCAACACGAGCCTCATTCCTAGCTTGGTACAATGTGGTAAGTGTATCCTAAGCATCCCTAGCTATTCTGCAAGAGTGTATGTGAGGAATAATGGCACGTTTGACAGACAAAGCTATCAATGCATGTGCCTGGGCATCTCTGCCATCCCAACGAATCTGCTTTGTAGTAGGTGCAACAGAAACAGTAGCACGAACAGGAATCTGCACAATATCATCTTCGACACCATCTTCATCAGATCCAACACCTCCAGCACCTGTATTTGTAGTACCTGTAGTCGCAGGTGTAACATGACATCTTTCAACACCCTGCACAATGTTCCACAGTCCTTTTGCAACCAATACATGTCACATCATATAAGCCCATAATGGGTAGTTGGTACCATCCAACTTATCCTCAACAGCCAACATACGGAATACATCATTGCTTTCAGCCATGGCCGGTGACTAAAAAACCTTGATGCAAAAAATTGATTGTATCTCAAAAAGTTGAACGGAACTGCCCAGACGAGTTCTGTTAGACCTGTAGCAGACTTTGAGACGCTTAAACCGGCAAACAGAAACTGGTATATACCTTTGGCACAAAAGGAGGAAATAGCCTGCACAAGCACTGCGATACTGCGTTCGGAGGCCAAAACGAGCTCAGATCGCGATTTCGGCACCACATAACGAAGCTGTTTTGATCTCGGAAACACCCTGAGTATGCTCACCAAATTTTGTGCGAATCTGAGACTGCAAACGGAGGAGTGTCGACGGCGCCCTAGAAGAAGCGACAACCCACTCTGATACCAATTGTTGGAGTTAGACGTCTGCAGAAGCACGTGAATAGCACAAGGAAGAAGAAGAAGCTTGGAGCACAACACACAAGACTAAATGTATTACTAGAGAATGTACACAAAGATAAGTAGCCCATTAGGGCAATAGGCGTATATACAAGCCGGGGGAAAAAAACCTCCTAAAGAGGGAAAAAAGTGCCCCTGCGGTCCTAGAGTGTTCACACACATCACTACCTAAATATATCAACAATCATTTGCACGATTAACATATAAGGTGCTCTCAGTTGGAATGTTCTCAAAACGATGTGCAAGAAAGTAGGCATGTATCTTTTCATACCAAGCATGTGGTTCTCTCTTCAAACCATATAATGCATTTTTCAACCTGTGCACTTTCCTTTTATTCCCTTTTTGCACAAGACCACAGGGCTGAAAAACAAACACTTCTTCATGCAAGTCACCATTCAAAAATGCACTTTTAATGTCCAAATGATGTACATTCTAACCATGATGATCTGCAAGTGCATAGATGCTATGAAAAATAGTCGTTCGGCATGTAGGTGCAAAGGTCTCATCAAAATCAAGGCTTCTTTCTTGAGCATAAACTTTTGCAACAAGCCTTGCCTTATGCCTATCAACTATTCCATCATCTGTATACTTCAGCTTGTATACCCACTTAGTGTCAATGGCCTTCTTTCCAAGAGACAAGTCACACAAAGAACACGTACTATTTTTCATAATAGCATCATATTCTGATTGCATAGTAGCCATCCAATTTTCTGAATTTTGTGCTTCATCAAACAAAACTGGCTCATTCTCCTCACAAAGACTAGGGGCAGCCATAGCATAGCAATGTGATGCAAAGGAAGCACTATGAGAGCTTGAACGAGTAAGATATTGACACAGGTGCATCTAATTTGCTATCTCATAAAGTTTGCACTAGCCATTTAGGCATAGTTTTTGCATCCTCTATATCAATTCTCTCATCAATAAGTGCATCATGTAAATTTGCATAAAAAATGGAATGATCTCTATCCTCATGTGAAACCTTTAAAGGCTAAGAAATTACCTTACTTGGACCAGCACTAGCTTGTCGTTCGAGCTAATTGAGGCAACAAAGTAGCATACATATCGTTCGAGCTAATTGATGTCTCCTTAGTACATGAAAGTAATGATTCAATAACATCTTCCACAAAATCAACATCACGGCTAACCAGAATGCATTTAGTGTATGGATGGTATAGATGATAGCCTTTGCTTTCAGAACTATACCCAACATAAATACATTTCAGAGCTTTATCATCCAATTTCCTACGTTGTTGTTCAGGTACTAATGCATATGCCAGACAACCAAAGACACGTAGGTGAGCAACAAAGGGCTTGCGACCATGTCAAGCCCCATATGGAGTAATAGATTGCATGGATTTAGTGGGACACCTGTTAAGTAAATATGCTACACACATAACAACCTCTATCCAGAAACCATGTGGTAAAGCCTGACTCTTGACCATACACCTCACCGTCTCCATGAGTGACCTATTCTTCCTTTTAGTAACTCTATTCTTTTGAGGTGTATATGACATTGTATACCGATGTTTTATCCCACGTTCAGTCAGAAATGCATTAAAGTCAGAAGACATATATTCCCTCTCTCGATCAAAACAGAGGGTGCCCATTTTACATGCTAACAAATTTTTAGCCAAAACCACAAACTGTTTGAAACACACAAACACTTCGAACTTTGTTTTTCAACGAATTCACCCATGCATGCCTAGAAAAATCATCAATGAAAGTCACGAAATAAAGGTAGTTTCCAAAAGAAGGTGTCTACATAGGACCACATACATCATTGTGAACAATTTGCACTTTATGAGTAGCTCAAAGTGAACCATCCTTTGGGAAGGAGGAATGTTGCATTTTGCCCAAAGTACATCTTTCATAGACATGTTTGCTAGGTTCCTGAAGTTTGGGCAAACAGGACACCATTTCAGATTTCTGTAGGCGTAGCGAACTAGCAACATTCAATTGATCAAAGCATGCACACCAAAGCTTTGCATCTCACATAGCCTGAGAATCTTGAACTCCACATGCTAAATCATTCACAAATTTTGCATAATCTATGAGTTTATACAACCCATGAAATAAAATGCTAGAAGCAATAATGATGTCATCATGAACTATACATTTGTCATGAACAAATTTTACAACCAAGCTGATCTTCGATAATGTTGAAACTGATAACATATTTTTATTGATCCTTAACACGAATAAAGAACCTGATAATGTAAATGAACTACCATCAACAGTAGTTAGAATGATCTTACCAACTCCGATAATAGGATAAGAGGAGTTGGTGCATGTGACAATATTTCCTGTAGGGGCATGCTTACCTAAATTGAAGAGACTACACTAGAAGGTAATATGTTTGGTTGCCCCACTATCAAAGTACCAAACATCTAAGTCTACTAGAGACATACACTTTCCACGAGAAGATGGGTCATAATTGCAAACAGTCGTAAACACCCATTCTTCATTCTGCTCAAGATTTGCAGACTTTGATTTGGGTGTACAAGATTTTGCAACAAACATACCAGCATCTTTTTTCTTTGCCTCTTTTGCAGTCAATTTCGGAAAACTCTTTATGACATGATCATTTCCTTTGTAGTATTTGCAAAATAATTTTTGATATCACCATCTTCAACACCAATTGCATCACCTTCAACAACTCTTTGCAAGTGTAGTAGGATGTTTCTCAACATCCTGCACAATATTCCATATTCCTTTTGCAACCAAGAGATGACACATCATATAAGCCCATAATGGGTAATTGGCACCATCCAACTTATCCTCAGCAACAAACATAAAAAATACATCATTGCTTTTAGCCATGTCCAGTGACAAAAATACCTTGATGCAAAAACATGATTGTATCTCAAAGGTTGAACAGAAGTACCCTATCAAGGTGTGCTAAACCTATAATAGACTTTGAGAAGATCATATTGGCAAACTAAAAGTTGTATATATCTTTGGCACAAAAAGACAGAATTTCCTGCACAAGAATGATCATGATTTTGACACCACAAATTGAAGTTGTTATGAATTCCTAGTCAACCTGAGTATGCTCACCAATGTTCGTGCAATTTTGAGACTATGAGTGGAGGGGTGTCAACGACGCCCTAGATGAAGTAGGGACATGCTTTGATACCAAGTGCTGGAGTTTGAGGGCTCCGAAGGATGCAAACAACACAAGGAAGAAGAAGAAGCTTGAAGCACAACACACAATATTGAATGTATTACCAAGAAAATGTAGAAGAATAAGTAACCCATTAGGGTTATAGGCATATATACAAGCCAGGGGGGGAAAAACCTCCTAAGGAGGGAAAGAAGTGCCTCGATGGTCCTAGTGTGTTCACACACATCACTACATAAGCATATGAACAGATTATGATCATGATCATGATAATGAATTACATGATGATGTGGGAGATGATGATGAGGATGATTCATATATTACATTGGATATATATTTTACATTGATATACATATTTTTTATATCTATATATTTTCTCATTACAGTTATGTATTTGAATTGTCTCTATGGTATTAATTAATGGAGAGTCATGTGTGAATGATTTTTATTATTGTTTATATTTAACATGTGATCTATTATTTTAATTATATAATTCATGCATATTATATGTGTGTTTGTGTGTATATATGTATGTATGTGCATGTAGTTTTGTGTGTATAAAATGGTATGTATGCACATATAGGTATATATTCATATTTTTGTAAATGTGTCTATATGCATGAATATATGTGTATCTCCTTGTGTATATATGTGCATGTAGATATGTTTTATGCATATGCATGTGTGTATGTGTGTATGTGCATATGCATGTGTGTATGTGTATGTGCATATGTGTGTATGTGCATATTTATGTGTATGTATGTGTGTGTATATGTGTCTATGTGCATGTGTATGTGTATGTGTATAAGTGTATGTATTTGTATGTATGTGTATGTGTAGGTATATATGCATGTGTATATGTGTATGTGTATGAGTGTGTATATGTATGTATGTGCATGTGTATGTTTAAGTGTATGTGGGTATGTGTGTATATGTGCACGTGTATCTGTAGGTGAAAGTGTAGGTGCATATGTGTGTGTATGTGCATGTGTATGTGTGTGTATGTGCATGTGTATGTGTGTGTATATGTATGTATGTGCATGTGTTTGTATACGTGTATGTGCATATATGTGTGTACATATGTGCATGTGTATGTGTATGTGTATGTATATATATGTATGTGCATATGTATGTGTATGTGTAGAAGTATGTTGTGTGTGTGTATGTGTAGGTGTAGGTGTTATATATATATATATATATATATATATATATATATATATATATATATATATATATATATATATATATATATATGTGTGTATATGTATGAGCATGCATGTGCATGCATCTCCATTTGCATCCATGTGTATGAGGATGCATGTGAATGTGCATATGCATGTGTATAAGTATGTGTTAATGTGTGTATGAGTATGTTTATATGGAATAATGCATGCATGCATGTCCTTTTATGTGTTTGTAGATATGTTTGTGCACATGCATATGTGTATGTGTGTGTATGGGTATGTGTATGCGTATGTATATGTGCATTTATGTGCATGTATGTTTGTGTATATGTGTGTGTGTATGTGCATGTGTATGTGTGTGTACATGTGTGAATGTGCATGGTCATGTCTATGTATATGTGCATATGAATGAGTATGTATGAGTATGTGAATTAATGAAAATAAAACAATTTAAATGATATACAGGCAATGAAAATTGTACTTACAATAATTAGCCATATTTTATGCTTGCTGACCTTCTTGAATGACCCACAATAGAGAGAGAGAGAGAGATCAAAAGAGAGGAGAAAAAAGAGAAAGAGAGAGAGAGAGATAGAAATTGAAAGAGAAAGAGGTAGAAAGAACAAGGCAGAGAGAGAGACAATAAGAGAGTGGTTCAAAGGAGATTGTTGGAGCTCGTAAGCACAATGCAGATCTAAATGTTGGAGAGCTCTTCGATTAGATGTGTGTAGAGTGACGATCAAAAAGTGATCCAATGTTTTTTTTATCAAACACCACCGTTGCATATGCACTGTAAAATCATGTAAAGCGTTGCATAAGTGACGATAAATAGCATCACATATCCGATGCTCAACAATAAGTCATATGAGCGACCCTTAATGAGCGACGCTTTCATGTACGTCACTAGGAGCATCGACAAAAACATCGGAAATAACGTCAAGATTAATGTCGTTCAGACGATGGTGCCCACTCAATGCCGGATCCGATGAAATGCACGATCACATAGCGAGGAAAATGTGTCGCATTCACTCTCACTATGCCCCCGTATTCCTTGTAGTGATGCTTGTAACAACCAGTGTCTATCTTGAAAATATTCTCGCAAAACGTTATTTTCGGTGAAAACCGTCTATTGGTGATGGCTTGATTCATTGTAGTGATGATCATGAATATTCGAAGCTTGCAAAGCTGCCCAAAGTTAGCTGGTCCAAAGTGTTAGTAAGTTGATACAGGAGGTTGGAGCATCTAATCATGTAAGAACCCCACGAGCTTACGATAATCAGATACAGACATACGTACAATTTAGCTGAAAACCCTCGGATGTATACGGATAATCTTTATTTAATTAGCCACGCATCAGACTGTATGCAGCCAATTTAGAGAAGAGACGTAATAGGTGATGCTGATGTATTCCTCTCAAAATAGAAACGAGAACCCACTTCATCTAAAGCTTACGTTCTAGCGTCTCTTGAATAACTCATCAGTACAGCATAGCAAGCCTTGCCATGCACACATCATATGCTGGATACGGAGGGCTGCATAGTAACCGAAGATTTCTTGCAATGGTTTGCTGACATACGTGCATAACCGAAATGAGAAGCTTATTTGAAGACGTGAATTGTCAAACTAGATTGGGTTATCAGTGACATTACGTATATGTACTGCTGCATATTGCATGATTGGATGTCATTGATGCAACAGGTACACCATTGGACTCTTCCAGTCTTTGTGTGGTTGTGTGTGTATGTGTTAGAGAGAGAGAGAGAGTTGTCAAGTCCTTGTCATTCAAACATTGAGCACAACATAAAATGAGGCAAAAAAATCAAGCCAGCCGATTCCGTGTGTCGACTCTTTTGTAATGCACATATGATTGGTCCTCGGTGACAAACGTACATGCATGCGTTTTCACCAAAATGGGGACTTTGCAGGTCATTGTAGAAGACCGAAACATCATAAATGGAATTGTTGACATCCTAACAATTAACGATGTGACATTTTGTAGCTGCTTCTGTCAAGGAGGAAAATAGCCGAATCTTGTAGATGAATCAACAATGCTTCTTGCATCTTCAACATAATTAAGTGCAGAGAGGGGGCCTTTGATGACCATATTTTCGACGGGCAAAACGAAAAGGATCTCAGAAAGGTTTAATGAAGAGCAATAGAGGTTTCATTAGGCATCTCTGGCTAGTATTTTTCAATTCCAATAGAGGATCCGTTTCGCTCAAGTGGACCTTCAAGTAGTTGGAAGGTGCGCCAAGGTATCGCGTGTGTGGATGAAAGGGAAGGCTATGAAAGCTACCCCTCAGGATGCTGATTAGGAGTAGGGGATGTTGTTTTCTGTCATGGTTATGGTAGATAAACGGTTCCCATATATGAAAAATCAAAGACGGTAGGTAAGTGTTCGCCATCAAAGCTGTGGAAATTTAAATGATGCGACAATAATAGCACATAGAGTGTTATTATCTCTTCTGAGTGAGGTTGATGCTTTCAGCACAACATGAGAATCAAAGTTTGGATTCACAAGAGGAGGAGGTAGAGTGAGGGTAGTGCGGAGTTCATATCGGAAATTAAATGTTCTGCAGGGATTAACAAAACATGGTAAGATGGGGAGAGCTTTCCGATGGTGAAGATCCATTCAAGAAAGAATAGGAGGGCTGCGAATAAGACATCTCATTCACCATCTTGTGTTTTTGCTGCCTTTGGTGCGTGAATGGCGGGGTAAGATGCAAAGAAAGGAAGCTTTTCTCTAAGCTTCTTCTACCATCATAGTCTATGCTGACAAAGCTGCGCTGGATTCTTCATCAGACTATGGGGATTGTGCAAGAATGCAGCAATCGGATGACACGATTTTATTAAGGGGGCAAGGAGCATGGAGACCATGCGCATTGAGAAAATCACCTGCTGCTAATGCTGCTTGTTAAGACCGGGATTATGCTCACATTTCCTGCTACAGGCGAAAGGCCGTCCATGTCCACGGAGCACTGAGAGCCATAGGCTAAGTAGAAAGGACATGCTACCACACGTGTTGCATTGTCTACCCGAAGGACATACAAGAAAAAGGGTGTGTCTTACCATTCTTTTGTATTTATTCGGCATTGCATTGGCTTGAAAAGATTGTGGTGTACTTAAGTTCGTTTCTACAGATGAGGATATTGAGGAATGATGAAGATAAGTCAAATCCCCTTTCATCACTACTCCACGGGAGAGTGATCAGCAAATAAGGACATACTCCGAGCGGAATTCCGATCGTAACCCTGTAGCAATCATCTATTGACAGAGAAGACAAACAGACAAATAGGGAGAAAAGGATATGCCTTGGGTGTGGTCGTTGAACGGGATATATTTATAAATAGGGCATGCGTGCGCGTGTAAGGTGCAATGGTGGCCTCGGCAGACTAATGAAGTAGATACCAGGTCTCGCATACTATGAACGGTGAGGATTGCAGAAATTTCGGGACATCGGAGGGTCAGGATCGCAAAGATCTGAGAAAGGGATGAGAGTGGGGCAGGAGTTGGTCGTAGCCGGTGCAACGTAAACAGACGGAAGAACCTTAACAACCGCGTTGGAAAGGGACTATCGGTCTTTCTGCCTTCCTTTATGTAACTCACAGACCTAACAGACGAATTCTGATGAATCTAGGGCTTTGCAACCTCGCAAGCTTGTAAGGCGGCTACAAAACACGTACTAGGGCACAAGATCAGGGAAACTGAGCGTTCGGCACCGTGCATGGCTTGCCAGTCGCTGGGGTTGCAGCTGTTCGCTGGCGAGCTGGACGAACGGGAAGGACCTTGCAATCAAGAGGATATGACGGCGTTTTCCTGTGCAGCTTCCGGCACAGGCACGGGGAGCGGATCGGAGAAGTCCTCCGGAGGCGCACAACACTACGGACGGGGCCACTGGAGGCCGTGTGAAGACGAAAAGCTCAGGCAACTCGTCGCGCAGCACGGCCCGCAAAATTGGAACGCGATTGCGGAGCACCTCGATGGCCGTTCAGGTATGCCAGCCTGCGTAGAGAGATGCTTATAGTTCTTGCAGCATCATTTCTCCGTCCATCATTTTTTTGCCTTCATATGCACAATGAAGATTGCTCCCTTTCTTCTTCAGGCAAAAGCTGTCGTTTGCGATGGTTCAATCAGCTTGATCCCCGCATCAACCGTTCTGCTTTTAGCGAGGAAGAGGAAGGCAGGCTCCTTGCTGCCCACCGTCTTTACGGTAATAAATGGGCCTGCATCGCTCGCCTCTTCCCTGGCCGTACAGACAACGCGGTCAAGAATCACTGGCACGTCATTGTGGCTCGCCGCTGCCGATCGCAGCAAAAGGAACAGAGGCAGCAGGCCCTTTCGCCCCGTTCTTTTCCCAGCTTCGCTTGTATAAGCTCGTCACGCCATGGCTATTCCTCTGTCTCCTCTCGCAATCTTCCAGCCGGGCTTATGGGCAACTCTCTCATCGGCAATCATTCTTCTCATTCCCAACCTTCTTCGCAGTACCGACTCTCTGTAGGTAGGCTCTCTCTCTCTCTCTCTCTCTCTCTCTCTCTCTCTCTCTCTCTCTCTCTCTCTCTCTCTCTCTCTCTCTCTCTCTCTCTCTCTCTGTTTAAAAGCCACTCGCTTAGATAGTTTCCTCCCTTACAGCTCCATATTCATGTTAATCAAATACACAGACAAGACTTCGAGGAGACAACTCGAACACGCAGCGCACACGCGCATACACGCACATACACACAAACACATGATGCAGTTCTCAATGCATCAATACGAATCAAGCACAAAGCTTCACGGAGTTGTGTGCATATGAAGGGGTATTTATTCAGACATCAGGGAATTTACATGTAAACATAAGGAAACTAGTGAGGTTAATCCTATTCGAAATCAATCACAAAACTAAACTGTTCAGAATTATTTACGCATTAGCATATATACAGAAACCAAAATTAATCACGAAAACTAAACTGTTCTGAGTTATCCATGCATTAGCAGAAATACTCAAATCCAAATTGATCGGAAAACTAAATTGATCAGAATTATCTATGCATGACATCAGAAAATTGCATGCCAACATAAGACAACTGGAGATTAAACCTGTTTGAAATTAATCGCAAGACTAATCTGTTTAGAATTATCTATCCAATAGCATATAAATTGTTTAGAATTATCTATGCTTTAGCATATAAACTGGAGGTTAAACCTGTTTAGAATTATCTATGTACTCAAAACTCCCTTCGTTTATAATAATACACAAACCAAGAATTTATATTCACTAATGCGCAAATATAGTACCGGATTCTGATTGTTGATTGTAGCATACAGACTAAAGATCGCATGTGCTTTTGTTTGACATTTTTTAATCATATGCAATCAGAAAATCCATTGATTTGTATTCAGTTGTAAGTATTCTCTCTCAGGAAACTCTCAAGCTTTATTTGAACACTATCAAACTCATCTTAGAACTGTTCCAAGGCCTTTATCAAGCAAGACTCTCGTAATTATAAAATTCTAATCAGCGTTCACCATTTGATTTCTTTTGTCTCCTCCGAGTAGAAATCTTCTAACTTCTTTAATGAAGAATACCTTATAGGATACAAATTGATCGAAGGTATGAACTCTAAGGGAGAGAGCAAGTACTATTGGACATGCTAGCATTCGTACAATCCCTTGAATCGGGAGAAAATTGGAGATCCAGTAATGGTGGAAAGTGGAAGTACGCATCCCAAAACTCCAATGTGCACCTTCTTAAGTTTCCAATCATTTATTGCAGCTATCCTCAAAGTGTGAAGAGTAATCCCATATGAAACTTGAATGATCTCAATGTTCAAGTCAATATAACAGCTAATGAGTTGTTGTGCAAAACTGGTACCTCCCATTGCAACAAAGATTTGGAGAGGAGAAAAGCGAAAACCATACCCCGAAATTTGCTCAAATCAAAACATAGCAATTTTAATTTATTATAATTCATGTTTATAGTGAATGCAAATGTCCCAAATCTTGACTCTTCCTTCCATACTCTATCAATTTCTGATTAGATTAGAGTTATGAGAATTTGGAGCTAGTATATTTAACTCTTTACATACTCTCATCATCAATCACCTTGTAAGCCAAGTTGAGGTTAGTTGTGCAAGAAGGATTCCCTATATCCATTAATATTTCAATGAGAACTACAAGAGCTTGATGAGGCGCAATAAAACATTCTAGATATTTGCAATATATAATAGACCTAACGGAAGCTTGTATTGATCATTCATGAATAATTATTGTAGCATAGACCTACTTGAATTCTAAAAGCCTACTCATCATAAAGGAATGAGTGAAGCATAGATACAAATTTATTTGATTCATAAAAAAGATAAGTAATAAAAGAATGTTATATTGTATCGCAAGATTGAGTTTGAATCTTCCCTTCTCCATCCACTAGTGAAAGTACCTCAAAGTTAGGGGTTGTTATCCATATGTAATTATAATTCTAGGATAGATGAAATAAGATGTGCTCTAGGCGTGTGTATCCCTAATTTCTTGCTCTTTGATGCTAATCTACCAAGATCATGATTTGAGAACTATTTGACGTAAATCTACTCTTTGATGGAATCTAAATTTGAAAGGACTTTTCCACTAGTATTTATGTTTAATGAATAAAAAATGAATACTTGTTGCATTATGAAAATTCTAGATTAACCACCATCATCAATCTTTAATGATGGTCCCATTACCTCTAGAACCCATATCCTTCGATTCTCAATTTTTATTGTGATCAAAAGAAAAAGAAAAAAATGTCTCCACTAATTTGAGTTTACACATTGATAGTCTTGAACTAGAGTATCTCATGGTCAAAATCACCAACTCGTTCGCATTTGGTTTACTAAATCTCTAATTTATCATGGAATACTGCACCTAAATTATATTTTTATTTTATTTTTAGACTTTTAAAGTTGTTGTAGAGCTCAAGCAAACCTACAAAGTGAGGCTTTGGACATGTCAAGCCACAATTATTTTACTGCTATGAAGACATAGAAGTATAGTTCTCTATACTAGCTTGAGGTGATACCTACATATGAGATTCAAAAGATCATTTAACATATCTATTTTTCAAAGATCATATTCCTCTATCTAATTTCTACGGAGTATGTGCATCATTCAATCAACTGATCCTTAAAATTGTTCTTTCACTAGGCTGACCTTCAGATCTACTTAATTTTGCACGTGAATACTTATGTCTCATAACTATTAAGATACTCTCTTTGCTAGCTCAAATATCCCTTTGTTCTAAAGAATTATAACATAGAATGAAAGGATTAATGTTAAGATAAATTATTGAGGGGCTATTACTTACAAATACTTCACTAAATTTCTACACTCAACAAATATTTCTCATATTAATTTGATTCTTCAAGTTCTTAGACCTGATGCAATCCACTAACATTTGCAACATCTTCACAAGTTGAGGTGTACTTTTCTCATAACTCTAGTTGACACTAATAGAAATCACTTTATATTTTCAAGTGATACATTTCAATATTCCTTGAAATGTAACCAAGACATGTACTTCATATGCTCTTTACCTAGATAATAACTTCTATAATCTTTTATCCAAGATCATCAACAATTTCTTAAGAGTTTTCATCTCATAGATGAAATTTTCACAACTCAATATTACTCGATAAAAAGATACGATAAACCATTTGTGGATTCGTTGTTCCATATCGATGAGATGATATTAGTATGTAGTACAACTATGTAGATTGATGAAAAGCTTCTATCATTTCAGTTTTCTTAATAATGTGCATAATAAAATCCTTTGAGTATAGAACCATTATCCCTAGAACAGAATAAACTATCACTTGTCACATGTTTGAGCTATCTAAAGGTTTTGTAGCTAGGCTTATCAAAATAAGTATACCCCATGTATTGAGATCAAAGTTCTATTACATAACTAAAACCATGTGTTTTGATCATTACATATGTCAATTAGCCAATGCTACGCTTATTGACCTCTATGTATTTCAATGGTTATTTTTTGTTCACATGTAAATTTGTATTCATCTACGAAAATTGAGGTATTTTAGTACGTCCTAACATTTTAAATTTCATCAGTGCTTTCAATATCTGTCTACTCTATAGCATGTGTATTCTATTATCTATTCTAACGGATTCTATATCCCAGTAAATGCTGAGCGCTTCAACATTAAATATAGCAAACTTTGTTCATTTTTGCTATATCACATATATGGATACTTGCATTCACATCTTGTAAAACTTATGATTATCTTTTCACCATCATACTTTTTATCTTATTCAAATAAAGTACTCATACTAATGACCACAAGTGTGATAGAATAAATTTATTTATTGTTAAATGTTTTATGCTAACAAATGTACATCCAACAATTTTCATGTGCATATTTTTTCTACGTAATAATTAAAATTTCACTTTCAACACATAGAGTATCCTAGTGTTCAGCAAATAAATCTTTTTTGATGTCAAAATATCATACTTTGCTTCCATTTAGCAAGATATTGCTATGTTTTTTAGCTCTGACATGTAGGTTATATTTTATTTGGGTGGTTAATAGCTTTTAATAAAACGTATTTCAATTCACGCAGAAACATATTGCACTCCCTTTCTGAAAGATTAAGATTCATATTAGAGGCATTGTGTTTTCTGAGGAAAACTACACTACATGTCAAAATCCGAACAGGATTATGAGGCCATGGAAACCCTTAAATAGCATCTATATCTTGATTTTTGTTCCTATTTATTCCTTTCAATAGACAAAATCTTAGCGTTTAAATGCATTTTCTATCCTCGAATGGAGTTATTCTATGCTAATTAAATCAATTATACCTTTTCATGATAGTTTTTGTTTATTATAAACATAAAATGATGATCTTTATTTATCTTCTTGATCTGATTTTTAGGCTCTACCTTGATTGAGACTTGAGTTTTCAAAGTAGTGTCACCTTCGAATGACTCATTATTCTTCAGCATCATGACCATCATGATTATTGAAACTATTGATAAAAACTTTAATGTCCTCCAATAGCTTTACTTCATGTTACTTTGTTACCATTATTGATGTCTACATTGTTTTGAGCTTTTTCTTGGCAATTATAGGTGACCCTAAAGAATCTACTTCCCCTCTATATATTGTGTATGAATTTTTATAGAGATAGGTTTTCACAACTAGTACAATGCTTGTAATATCATGGTTATTATCTATATATATCAAGGTAGTTCGTGTATTTGAACTACGAATCTTCACTATCTCCATAACTTAAAAAAAAGGGGCATTACCTTGATATATCATCACGGTAGTTCTATATATATATATATATATATATATATATATATATATATATATATATATATATATATATATATATATATATATATATATATATATATATCAAGACAGTGTCTGTTTTTGAACGAAGAACCTTCATTCAATTCGTTTTCACATCTAATCATTGAGAATCTAATCAATATTGTAGTTATTACATCTTCAAATTCATTTTATTGTACCACACTTGTGCCACACGCTTCAAATTGTTCTAGTGAACATGTGGTGGATCTTCTGTATGTACATATAATGCAACTTGTAAACTTCCAGTTCATGAACATGGGTTCTTTCATGAACAAAGAAGAATGTGCAGGAATCCATATACATGGATCTTTCTCATGTTTTCGCTCGTGCATAATTATTGATATGTGCAATTTCCCCATCATACAAAAAACCTATAAAACTATGTATCCAATCTGTCATTAGAGAAACAACAATTGATTTAATCCTTTTATAAACATGAAACTCTTATGGATCCTCGTTTCAATACATGAGGTTCATTGAAAAAAAAGAACTTGTTTTGCCTACTTTTTGCTATATTCATGAAGAATTTCAAAAGTATAATGCTTGCTTAAATTTTGAGGACGAACAACCGGACAATAAATATAATCAAAATAGTTAATACCACATAGATGATCAGTTGATAATTTAGTAAAAACTATTAAATTATTAAATAGAAAGATATCAACATTATCATTAGAAATTACAAGAAATATATGCATCATGCACATTAAGCGATCTATGACATCTTCAATGGATCCTTTTGGGAAATTATAAGACGATACCGAACACAAATCTTCAATCTCGAAATAACAACAAGATTGAATATATGTATATGTATTTGCAAAGAAACTTCACTAAACGCTACTATTTTGAACCATTGGATCATGTATCATGCATAATCTTACATTGAAAAAATGTCTTATGATGTCTAGATGGATGATCCACAGATGGAACATCTAATCTCATTCAAAAGTCCTTCCTCTTTCGAACCATTTTCACTTTTGGAGCCACGAATAAAAGGGAAATATATGCTACAAAAATATCACATAATTCCGTAATGTGCATCACTCTGACTCTACAACTTATCATCATAAGGATTCATCCTGCATAATGTATTGAATCAAAATCATAAACATATCTCCTCCTTACATGAACATATATGATTATTTCATTATTAAAAAACTTCATGATCTCGCAAACACCATGATCGTCCCTATAATCATCCTCAATAAAGTTGATCTCAAGGTTGTCTTCTTGATGTTTACTAACAATGTAATCATGTTCATCAATGTCCACCTTATGTGAGTTGTGCTCATTGTAAATCTTCTCCTTAGAATAGTGTTGATAATTGGAAAACAGCTTTTAGCCCTAGAAAGAGAAGTCCAATTAAGGGGATCTTAACCCTAAACAATCGAAAAATTATATATCCAAGTGATTCATTAATATAAATACCATCTCACGATAAATACAAAATATTTCTCAAGTTCTTATCATACCTTAAGATGTCCCTCACTTTAAACTTCTAAAACTACTAATCTTTAAACACTCAACTCAAGGGCCACCATTCATCTTACCAAGATAGAATTACTCGTGTTGAAAGGCCAACAAGAAGCATTTGAAATATTCCCCTCCCACTTCCTTTCACTTCAACTTGTAAAAATATTATAAAAATTCTTCAAGCGTTCCTTCTTCACCAAAAATCTCTCCTAATTTCCCGAAAACAAAGTCTCTATTGTCCTTCAAGTTATCATAAATATTCCATGCCATTGAGCAAAAAATGTCTCATTAAATTGACCCTCTATTGATAAGCTTCATATGTATTGGTACCTTACCATTGATGTGTCCATAATAGAAAAAGCCTATAATTCTTGAATCCAAGCATGATGCGATAAACTAAATTAGCAGAATCACAAGAGGGCTAACTAAAGATGCAAACATATCCCTTCGAAGGGATAAAAATGGATAAGATGAAACAAAAAGTGTCAAAAAACTTTTATGAGCATTAAGACTTCCTGTAAAACGACTCCATACATTGAAGAAAAATGCCTCTCAAAGATAGAGCAGTCATAGAAATTCACATAATTTCTTTTCGCAACACCTAGAAGCCATGAATGTAGTGTTACTAGATACAAAAACATAAAAATCTATTTTCTAAATATGATCTATTGAAAATCAAAACGAACCTATTTGAGTTTTCATTAAATCAAACATGAATCTCCTGTAAAAGTGGGCTTTACAAGTCACATATACGAAAATAGATAGTGCACAAGGAAGAAAACTTCGACTCACCATTAATTCATATTAGTCCAAAAACATCACATTTAAAATTTATTGTATGCAATGTAAAAACAGAATTCAAATTGTCACGTGATATCAACTTTAGATCAACATTATCATAGAACTAAATCTATATTATCTCGAATGTTAATAATATGAATTTTTCTCATTTTTATCTTTTCGAAGGTAAGATCCATATTTATGGATCTAAGATATGTTGGAAAAAGGTTGATGTAGGCCATATTAACCAACATGAAGTCATAATACTGTATCCATGGCATATCAATATTATTAAAGATAAAAAAGTGCTTAGATATGTAGTTTTTGTGCCGTATAAATTAGCGGATGAATGAAAAGATTCAAGAAAAAATTAAAGTTATATAGAAAAGATAATAGAATTATTTACAATAGTTGATAAGAGACTCCAACATGATCTCTTTAGGGAATATGGCCTGTTGAGGAAAAAATGAAACTTGCATCATTACTATAATGAATCCAAAAAGTCATGAAATGATGTCTCAAACTCATAATACATTGTTTCACATGATACTCTCAACTTTTAATGTCTAAAACGTGGGAACGAAGTGCATAAGATTGATCTAGAGAAATGAAAGCAAAAAGATTTTCAACAGATCACACAGCAAGAATGTATATGGTTATTACTTTGCGCTTCTATACTATGAAAGAATATAGTTTATTACTTTTGGCGATTAGCGTTATAGTATATAATGCCTCTTTACTTATTTTAATCCACATGGAACCTTATTGACTCTAATATGTTAAAATTGGTGCACTTATGAGGGATTCAAAAATGTTCATACATACATGCATAGATATATACATTCATCAATACATGCGTGCATATTTAACACTCATGCACATTTACTAAAAATATTACATGCATGCAAACATGCAGAAATACATATGAAAATCAATTCATGCATGCACACATACATCCATACATAATTATATATATATATATATGTATGTATATATATATATATATATATATATATATATATATATATATATATATATATATATATATATATATATATATATATGTGCATGCATGACTAACTTCATATACACTTATAGATACAAGCATGCATACGTGCATACATACATACATACATACATAAGAACATACATACATGCATCAAAAATTAAATATTTGCATACATATTGCACACACACATACATACATACGTACATACATACAAATATACATAAATACATACATGCATGCATACATACATACATACATACACACATACACACATACATACATACATACATACATACTTACTTACTTACTTACTTACTTACTTACTTATTTACTTACATGCATGCATACATGCATACATACATACCTGCATACATACATACATACATACATACATACATACTTACTTACATGCATACATACATACATACATACATGCATACATACATACATACATACATACATACATACATACATACATACATGCATGCATACATGCATACATGCATGCATGCCTGCATACAGACATGCATAGACACCTAGATACTCAACTCATACATGCATACATACATCCACACATACTTATATAGATATATATGTGCATGCATGACTTAATACATATACACTCATAGACACATACATGCATATGTGCATACATACATACATACATAAGCACATACACATGCATAAACAAACAAATATTTGCATACATATTGCACACAACCATACATACATACATACAACCATATATACATACATACATGTATACATACATAAAATGATAAGCACATGTATATGCAGCCATAGATATATAGATCTATACGCATATACATACATACGTTTGGTACATATGTAAATGCATACATACATACATGCATACCTGCATACTTTTTCCTTGCTTACTTATGCTTATATTTATATAAATACTTCCTTGTTTTTTGTGTTGCTTAAAAAGTAATACATGTGCACATAGATACATGCATACATAACTATATGCATACTTAATTTGTTACTTCATTTTTATATGCATACATGCATACTTACTTACTTACTTACTTACGTACTTGCTTGCTTACTTACTTACTTACTTACTTACTTACTTACTTACTTACTTACTAACATACTTACTTAGTTAGTTATCTACTTACTTACTTACTTACTTACTTACTTACTTTCTATCTTATGTACTTACTTCCTTAATTATTTACTTAATTATTTACTTAATTATTTACTTATATACTTGATTAGTTTCTTACCTACTTACTTACTTTTTTACTTCCTTCCTTACTTACCTACTTATCTACTTATCTACTAAAATACTTCCTTCCTTCCATCCTTCTTTCCTTCCTTGCTTAATTACTTACTTAAATACATACATACATTCTTGCTTTCTTGCTTGCTTCTTTTCTTACTTATTTGCCTACTTGTTGCTTGCTTGCTTGCTTGCTTACTTACATACTTACTGACTTACTTACTTACTTACTTACGTACTTACTTACTTACTTACCTACCTACCTACTTAGTTACACACTTATTTAGTTACTTACTTACTTACTTACTTACATACTTACTTACTTACTTACTTACTTACTTACTTACTTACTTACTGACTTACTTGCTTATTTACTTACTTACTTACGTACCTACTTACTTACTTACTTAGTTACGTACTTACTTACTCAATTCCATAATTACTTACTCAATTGCTTACTTGCTGATCGACTTACTTAATTACTTACTCACTTATTTACTTACTTATGTACTTACTTACTTACTTACATACTTACTTACTTTACTTACTTGCTTTACTCACTTACTTACTTACTTACTTACTTAGGTACTTAGTTAATTACTTACTTACTTTCTTTCTTTCTTACTTACTTACTTACTTACTTACTTACTTACTTACTTACTTACTTACTTACTTACTTATTTACTTACTTACTTACTTACTTACTTACTTAGTTGCTTGCTTGCTTACTCAATTACATACTTAGTAACTTCCTTAATTTTATTATTTCTCTCTCGATTGCTTGTTTACTTGCTTACTTACTTACTTACTTTCTCAGTTACTTACTTACATAGTTAATTACTTACTTACTTACATGTTTTCCAACTTACTTAATTACGCACTCATTTATTTGTTACTGCCTTAATTACATATTTTTTTGATTGTGTGCTATCATACATACATAATTACTTATTTAATTACTTCACTCATTTATTCACTTAGTAACTTAATCACTTGCTAACATACTTAATTACTTTTTCTTTCCTTATTTATTTAACGACTTACTTACATTGACTTATGTCATCACTTATTTACTTAATTCCTTACTTTTTTACTTATTTATTTACTTAGTCACCTACCAAGTTGGTTTTGTTCTTAATTACTTACTTACTCATGTACTTACTTATTTATGTATGTACTTATGTATTTATTTACTTATTGTTCTTACTTACTCATGCACTTACTTACTTAATTACTTAATTACTTACTCACTTACCTACTTATTTACTGACATACATACTTACTTACTTTCTTATGTACATAGCTACTTGCTTAATTACTTACTTACTTTGTTTCTTACTTAACTACTTACTTACTTACTTATTTACTTACTTGCTTAATTACATAGTTATGTACTTACATACTTAATTATATACTTGCTTATTTGCTTACTTACTTACTTTCTTACTTATGTACTTACTTACTTAATTACTTTGTTATTTACTTACTTACTTACTTACTTACTTACTTAATTACTTAGTTTTTTACTAAATTACGCACTTACTTACTCATTTAATTATGTACTTATTGACTTTCTTTCATACTTTCTTACTTGTTTGCTTGGTTCTATACTTACTTACTTGTTTGCTTGCTTGTGTACTTACTAACTTACTTACTTACTTGCTTACTTACTTAAGTTTACTTATTGCTTTACTTACCTACTTACTTGTGTGCTTGCTTGCTTTCTTACTTTCTTTTTTTTCTTAATTTTTTAATCGCTTAGGTATTTTCTTACTTTTTTATGTATGAATAACTTGCTTTCTCCCTTTCTCACTTGCTTGCTAACCTACTTACTTACTTACTTGCTTACTTACTATTGTACATAAATACTTGGTTACTTTTGTATAAACATTCTTACTTACTAGCTTACATGCTCATGAACTCACTAAACACTTTCTTACTTATTATGTGTTTATGAACTCACTAATTTAATCACTCTCTCACAAACATGCACATGCTCATGCACTCACTAATGTAATCACTCTCTAACAAACAATCCAATTCATCCACATGCATACATATGTGCACGCATACATACATATATACATACATATGGGCATATTTACACACATACATGTGCAATTACCTTTTCACTTTGATACATTCATGCATGCATCCACACATACACACATATCTACACAAATATGTACACACATTGATAGATATGTAACTGCATCATCACATACATGCATACATATGTATATGTCTTTTTTCATCAATCTATATATAGATACAAACACACACACACACACACACACACACACACACACATATATATATATATATATATATATATATATATATATATATATATATATATATATATATATATATATATATATATATATATATATATATATATATATATATATATATATATATATATATATATATATATAGAAAGAAGATCAAATACGGAGGAGATTGACGAGTCGGTATCAGCGTATCCAAAGTATTATATATATATATATATGTGTGTGTGTATATATATATACATAAACACACACACACACACACACACACATATATATATATATATATATATATATATATATATATATACATATATATATATATATATATATATATATATATATATATATATATATATATATATATATATATATATATATATATATATATATATATATATAGATATATATGTGTGTGTGTGTGTGTGTGTGTGTGCGTGTGTGTGTATGCACACATAAAATAAAACAATCTCAAAATTATACATCCATACAACCAATGCACATGGCCACAGACTTATTTGCATCTATACATACATACATACATGCATACATACATAAATGCATAAGTACAAACATCCACACACACTCATACACACACACATACATACATATATATATATATATATATATATATATATATATATATATATATATATATATATATATATATATAGAGAGAGAGAGAGAGAGAGAGAGAGAATAAAATGTTTACTTGTGAACAAAAATAATAGCTTCACACATAAGCGATCAATCGCATGTTTGGATTCTAGCCAGAAAAACATCATGTTAAGGCCAGTATAAGCTCTAGATATTAATATATGTAGATAAACTAAAGGATTAACTATCTCGATCTCATGATGAAATATTTAGGTATGCATTTATTGATAAACGTCAGAGTAACTACTCAAGATGTTCAAACTCCTATCCAATGTTCAAACTCCTATCCAAGCAAACTGTTTCGTCATAGAGAAATCGAGTGACATTTCCACAAAGCAAAAGGTAAGTAATAAACACAGAAGCCAACACATACATACGTACATGCATACATTCATACACACATACATAAAAAAATAAATGCAAATGTACGTAGAATATTCAGATGTGTAAACATAGATGCATGTATGTATGCATACATATAGAAATAATTACAATATTTGATGCATAAGAAATACAGATACATATACAAATCATACATTAGTACATAAAAACACAAATACATACATCAGTGCATTAGTCTGCATCGTATTTACATATACAAATACATACATGATGCATACATGCATACATAGATAAAAAAATCAACCCACAGTTACATACGTACATACATACGTGCATGCATACATACGTACGTGCATGCTGACATAATATATTCACATGTATACATATGCATACATACATAAATGTGTAGATATGGACATGCACACATACATAATTCATCCATAATTCCATATACGTATGCGTACAATCACACATACAATCATACATAGTTCCATATACATATGCGTACCATCATACCTTTTGAACTAGACATATACATATGCGTACAATCACACATGCGAAAAGACATGCATACATAGGGATGGAATTTAATGTACTCACATCCATCAAAACGTGATGATAGTGAGAAAAATTTTAGCTGATTTAGAATTTACAATTTACTAGTGAAGGAAGGCGTTTACTGTATTGTCCAAATAAAAAATCAATTGGTGTTACGAAAATGCCTAAAAACTCATTTTAAACTATCACTGATTGATACACACACATCCACACGCATACGTACGATCAATAAACACTATATATATATATATATATATATATATATATATATATATATATATATATATATATATATATATATATATATATATATATATATATATATGTATGTGTGTGTGTGTGTGTGCGCGCGCGCATGGTAGATACATACACGCAGATATGGATATACATGCACACATACATAAAAATACACGTATGTTAATAAATAGTTTTATACATTCAAGAATAGCTATGCTCACAAATAAGTTCATACAGATATAGAAAAATTTCAGCATGCAAGAATAGCTATGCTCACAAATAAGTTCATACAGATATCAAAACATTTCAGCATGCAAACATACATACAAATATGAACACGATACATGCATACATTCATAAATACATACACACATATTTATAGACATACACAAAAATATCGATGTATTCATACATACATACAAAGGTACATTCACACGTTCATACGTAAATACTTCATTACATACAAAGGTACATTCACACGTTCATACGTAAATACTTCATTACATGTATACATACATGCATTCATAAATAAATTTATAATATAATTACACACACACACATATATATATATATATATATATATATATATATATATATATATATATATATATATATATATATATATATATATATATGTATATGTATGTGTGTGTGATGTAAATTATATACATGTTCAGAAAGATGTACTATTCAGAGACTTTTCGCATTTGAGTTTTGGCTAACTTGTCTTTTATTTAAATCCGAGATCTCCACTTCATTTATTTATGCCTTTTTCAGAATGGTCATCACATATCATAATGTGAAATTGTACATGTTTATTTGCATGTTAGTTGACACCTCCGTATATTGAATGTCATTTATTTCAAAATTTCTGTTAGGGTGTTGTTTTGCAATTAATGATCTAATAAATAAGCTGGCGAACAGTTTTTCTGCATATCTCGGTTGCATTCTAAAATGCATCATCATCAATATCACTGATTTGTTCCTCCCATGTCAGTTTCAAATTTTACGTATTAATATATGCATTCATTTCTACAGGTAGACGTGTATAGGTTTCTTATTTTCACATGTTTTTTATGCAGGTTCAACAAAAAGGATAAGAGAAGATATTCAAAACCTTTGGATGGCTAAAACTCAATATGATACAAAAATTCCAGATAAAGTCAACCAATTGAATAGTAAACCTATGACTTTTGTATATGATGTATCTAGCAAATCAGAGAAATACATTAGGAATACATTATCCTTGAGAGTAAATCATATGAGGGATAAAATAGAGGACTTAAGTTATAATAATGAAAGTATAAAAGAGGACGAATTTACGGATAATACTAAGTACATTGACTTCTTGGGAGTTGGGCATCTTTGAGAATCATATATCATTATGGACTGTCATCCAAAGATCCCTTTTAGACATAACCACACAAAACAACAATTGTAAATTTTAAACTGTAGTGATAATAAGACATGCTTTAGATGGAAAAGCTAGCATTTGTACCCAAGGCATGAGATCAATGGACTTCAATCTAAGAAATCTATTGTATCTCATATATGATTTTTGTAATGAAAGAAATTTTATTGTATAAATAGGGTAATTGTGTTTGAGCTTAGAGATTTAAGATACTGTCCCTTAAGTGTTTTTTTTAAACACTAATATGTGTAGTATTAGTACCTGAGAAATTTGACGGTAATGAAACTTTTTGGGGACTTATTAAAGACATCAATACCCTGATTAAATTTCTAAATATGTATAGTTTTATTCTTATGAAATGAGTTAAATAGAATGGAATCAGAGCCTTCGGGAAGTAATTATTATATTACCTTGTCTCCATGAATTATATAAGTTATTATTTCATTTTCATTTTGATAGATTTGTTTTTATGAAAAAAGATTATGTTCATTGTTGTATCATCATACTGAATGCCTTCTATTGGAAACATGCGAACATAACACATAGTATCCTAGTAAAAATGCACCATAAATTACTCTTTTTCCTTGGAAAAAACTTGGTGTGAAGAAATGGAGTATTCTGTTGTGGAAAATATTTATTGATCCTCCATCGAAGAAATTTATTAATCTCAACTTGCATTGACATAGTGACCGAAAAGATACATAATTTTGGCATAATTTTCCTATAAATTAATCTTTTTACTTGGAAAATTATTGGGGTGAAGTAATGGAGTATCCTCTTGGGGACAATATGTATAGATCCTCTGTCGATGAAGTTTATTAACCTACACTTGCATTCACATAGTGACCAAAAATATAGATTATTTTGACATCTTATAGCTCATTTCCAGTTCTTGGATGGGTCTCATTACAAAATTCCATGAAACATCAAAGATCTCAAAATGTAATGACTCTCTTCATTATTGAGGATCTCAAAATATAAAATAAATCTCTCTTTCAAATGTAGATGATCTGATTGTTGCCAGTTTAGTGTTTTCCAATATCTATAGCTTAGGGTTGGAGTAATAGTAGAATAACCATATCATATTCGAATAAAGGTAGAGGAAAACCTAGAGTTCGGATAAGAAGCATAATAGAACTTGAATATTTTTACAAGAGGATTCTACGCCCCACATAATATATATTACAATAGATCTTACTCAGGAGATAAGAAGAGAGGTATAGATCTCTTTGAAGCACAAAAAAATGCACATAGAAAGGTTATGGCACATAGAGATGGAGGTGAATAATTTAATAAACCCTATCAGCAAGTAATTAGTGAGCTACAAAATTTAACGTATTTCCTTCTAGATTTTTGAGAGTGCTTCACTCCTAATAACTTTCCATAGGGTAGAAGAGCATATGATTGCTTCACCGAGCAAAGCTTGTTTCTAGTTGATTTGATGAAGTAGAAAACGGAGCTTTTTGTTCCGATTCACATTGCTCCTCAAACAAGAATAGAAAATGTAAACGTATTCTTCACTACTGCCACACCACCTTTTGCATCAGGGGGGCGCATTGAAAATTTTACTAGCTTTGAAATGGGTCCATATCCCTTAATGGGGAATGTGCCACATGAGTACTTCCTTCTTGTTCTCAATAAGGGGATGTAGTAGGTCTGTGAACTTGAAGTCCCATCTAATGGAGGTCCAATTCAAATATCACTTATTATTTAAAGAGTGATGAAAGTCCATGTTTCTTTTGGTTGTCAAAATGTCCTCCATTTTGTTGTCATTGTGCCACTTGAAACCCTTCAGGTGTGGATGACCTTGAAGAAACATAAGGTCAGCCTTCAATGTGAGGAAAAAATCCTCTATGTGTGCAACAAAAGCACAACGAGCCCAAGTAGCCCTACTCCTGAAATGTAGCTGACCTAGATCAAGAAATTGAACCCACTTGCTGAAATAAAATGACTTCAAGATTTTTTCCACCCTTAATGGACCAACAAATCAACAGACTCAAGTTGGACGAGCAAAGATCAAGCATTCACTATTACAAAACAGACTACTTCTTTGTCCACTGGTGCAAAAGTTTCAATCACAAAAAAATGGCATCTCACGACAACAAAAAACGATACGAAAATTGGCATGAATCAAGTAGGAAAGATAATGTTTCATTCTAGAGTAAGAAGATAGCAATTGAATTCATACGAAGACAGAACCAATTGTTACAAGTTTACTATGTCTCACAAAATACACTAGAGAGAGAGGGTCTAGTGCATGAAACTGATACAAAACCTCATTTACAAAGATGATCTCAAGTTGAGACCTCTTTGCAATGCTCCAGTAGTCCTTGGGCACTTGCTATGTCCTTTTCATCAACCATTAGCCACGAAAATGCACCTCCTCTTCATGTATAGATGAGTGTGTGACCTTTCATGTACCCTTGGCTTCTCTCTTGACTTCCCAATGGAATCTTCTTGATCTGCCAAATGCTTTGAGTGCTCTTTGGTGTTTTCTCTCTCCTCAAGTGTATACGTAGTCATGGATATAGCATTATCCAAGCATTGGTTTACTTTTTGAATATCAAAATTACCAAATTTATCATCTAAGCTTGCTCCTTTTTGTTTCAACATTCAATTCATCCCCACCATTTATCTTGTGCCTTATTAGGCACTAGCCTTTGAAGTCAACTCTATGCTTTTATGTCAATCTTCTTAAGATCTTATCTATTTTCTTCTATCATAGCTAGAAAAGATGCTTCCGCATCTGAAACCCTTTGTTTCAAAGTTAGTTGTCTCTACTTGTTCTCCATTCTTATGATACTCCAAATAGAGAACCAAATAGAATCATGTTGTCCAATGCCGGAAAACCACTTCCAATCATCATTGATCGAACAAAAATGTTTCATCTTGTTCCAACCTTTTTTAAGGATTGCATAAGATATAAGCACTTGGGGACAAGTGGGAGAGACAAGAACAAAAGCATGATAAGATTGATCTTTTTTCCACCAAGGAAACCCGAGGAAAAAGAGGGCATTGTTATTTCTAAAGATGACTTTGGCCCACCTAGCTCAATCATAACACCGTGCCTGGTCATTGTCAATTTATTTGGGTGGCTTAGACATTGTCACGATGGTATTCTTTTTCTTGATATATTTCAGTAGTGATCTGTGTGAAAACACCTAGGATCACAGGCTTGTATATACGACTATAACCTCAACAAATCACTTATCTTTGTTCATTTACTCTGTAATGTACCCTATATCGTGTTGTGTTTCAAGTTTCTTCTTTTTTCTTGTGTTTTTCTTGTGTTTTCATATACCTCAAACTCCAACATTCGGTATCAGAGGAGTTTATCTCTTCATCTATGGCATTGTTGATCCAATCACACTCTTAGAATCACTTGCATACTTAAGGCAATAAGCTTTCATGACAACTTCACTTTTTGGCATTGAAATTTTGATATGAGATCTTTTTAGACTTATAATGCACTAGCACAAAAATTATGTAGGCAACTTCATCCCTTTGTGCCAAATATATATAAAAAAGTTTGATTTTGCCAATAGAGGTGCCTCAAAATCTACTACATGTTTAGTAGAGCTCCATGGTGTTTTTGTTCAACATTTTGATATATAGTCAATTCTCTGCATCAAGGTATTTAGTCACTGGCCATGGTTAAAAGAGATTATGCATTCTGTATACTAGCTATTAAGGATAGGGTCCTTATCAAGGCTCAAAGGGAGGCTCAAAGCATTATGTGTGTGAGAAGGAAAAAACTTTATCATAGGCCCCAACATCTTGAGGTTGAAGTGAATATAGGAAGTACTCATGCCCGAAAGATACCATACATTATTAACAACGACACGGTGTAATTCATTACCAATGAAGAGAATATGGAGTAATGTACTATGGACGTATAGAATATGGAACTAATCGCAAACAACTTCACTTAGCTCATAGGAGTTTCCAATTTACTCTCTTATCAAAGACACAATTGCATGGCTGCCATCTCTAAAGTTAGAATAATGAGAATTCCACATAATATTTTCCATCTTCTAGAGTCCTCCATCACTAACTCAGAGATTATTACAGCTATTGATCCTCTGCCCAATAGTAAAAAAAACTTGGTCTGGATGGTGTCACAAATGAGTTCTTCAAGACATTTAGGAATATTCTAGTGAACCCACTATGCCTAGTTTGGAAAGAATCTTTGCACTTTGGTGATTTGCTAAACTTTTTCAATGAGCCTTTTATTTTATTTATTAACAAAAATTAAAGAAAAAACAAGATTGAAAACTAGCAATTGATTATTATCCTTCAAATAGGATATTATAAGATCTTTGCAAAGGTCCTAGCCAATCATATTGCATGCCATCTTTGCTCATGGATCAATGTGGACACAAAAGGATCTATAAAGGATAGACCATCCTAGAAGCCACTATTTACATGTGGGAAGGCCTTGAATTTTTTTAGGAAACTTCTATAGATTTCATCTTCTTCACGATCAGTTTTGACAAAGCTTACGATCACCTTGAGTGGGACTTCACTCTAGAATCCCTTAAAGATCTTCATTGGGGACCTAAATTCATCAAGATGATCACAAAACTTATGGGAAACACCTGAACTCGGATCAATATCAATGTCCAAATCTCTTAGGCGATTAGATTAAAGCACTTTATTAGTGAGGACTGCTCCTTGTCCTCACTTCTCGTTGTTATGACACCGATAAGCTTATTTTCCTAGTTAAATATCAAACCCATCTTGGCTAGATCCATGGGCTATTGCTTCTCGAAAACCATAACTTGATGATAATAAGACTCTTCACGGATGACACAAATGCTTTTGTACATAATGATAGTAATAGTATTGCCAACTTTTGGCAATGTCTTAATACTTTCTACATTACTTTTGGGTCTAGAACAAACGACTCAAAAACAATTTTCAAGGCTCTTTTTGGCCCGCCTTGGAAATTTTTGGTTAGCCAAGGTTGTCACAAGCTCTTGAGTGGAAAAACTTCTTTTCACTAGGAATTCTTGTGGGCTTCAATGTTTCCATGGGCTAGAGGTGGAATTGGATTCCTGCCAATCTTAATACTAAATTTGATTGCTAGAAAGATATGCAAACCAACTTGGAAGGGCATGCAATGGTGATCAAGACCTTCCATCTTGCATTGGTTATCTATTTTTTGACATGTTGGAGACCGGTAGGCATTGAATGAGATTGGGAAGTACTTGTAGAAATTTTTTCTAGATAGGAGATCTCAACAAGAGAGGTATGCCCAAGATCAAATGGACCATCTGTGCAAACCAAAAGGATTTTTGTGGATTGGGCATTTTGGACATTGGTTAGATGGAAAATAAGATGGTTGATAAATGGATGATCAAAGCATGATGCAACTCAAAGGCCTTATAGGCTAAACCATTCTGAAGAACAAATCTTTTCTTACGTTTGTGCCACGTCCTAGGTGGAAGGGACATGATTTGATCACTTTGGTGTTTTCTCCTTTTCTAGTGACTCCGAGAGGGTTGGACTTAGTTTTCTCCTTGTGGAAGAGTTGGAACAAGATAAATCTGTACATCAATGTGAAGAGGATTGGAAATGCTCAGTCTAAATTTGAAAAAATCACTCTATTTGGATTTCTATTGGGGGAGTCAAAGAAAACCTCTAATGGTCAAAGAAGCTATGAAATAAAGGGTTTTTTATGTGGAAACATCTCAGGAATCAAGAGAGAAGACACTAGATTAGATTTGATGACATACAACATAGAACACATGCTCAGCTAGTTTACCTCCTTTCATTGGAAAATGTTGAGGTCCAAACCGAGGTAATTTCCTAATGGATAGAGGGAAGGGAGAAAGATGTCATACAAGCAAAAAACCAAGGCACTTTCCTGAGTTCGGTAATTGGTTTGAAAGTGACAATAAATAGGTGATGGTCCGATATGGCGAGGTCAATGTGTTGAGAGATGTTGGGTTGGCCCCATTGATGGATAATGTTCTATGCAACATAGCTTCTATCAAATCTTGCTTTCCTCAAGTCATATCCAGAGTGGAGGTTCAACCTAGAAAATCCATTCATATCTTTAATCTCCACCAGGTCTAGGTGGAGCTTGATTTTGTCCCAAATGTCTTTCTCCTTACCATCAATGGTACACCCCCTATTGTCCCATCAATCCGAAGGGTCTTCCACCATTTTGAATTCTCCACAAATCATCACATTGTGCAAAAGCGAGTCTAAAGAGACATAGGTGCCAATCCTCTTCAACTCCCTATTTGGGGCATACATGGAGATTAGAGTGAACTAGAAGGGGGCCCCGAAGGAGGCATCAATCCACCGATGTTTCTCATCCTCATGGTAATTGACTAGTCTACCCAACCAAAAGTTATTTATTCCAATAACTGTGGCAACGGTCCCCCTAGGGTGTGAAGTGGTAATCTAGACATGGGTTGGAGAGATGCATTTGAGTCATTTTCAGAAGGTCCTCTCCATCAATTTTAATCTCTTGAATATAGATGAAATCTAGGTTTAGAAGATTATCGTGAAACCTCTAGCCAATAATAGCCACTCTTGAGGGGTGAGTAAGCCCCCTGACATTGAATGATATGATAATCATTATCAACCATTACCCTCTTTACGGAGAGGGAGCTTGTCTTTTTTCTTCTTAGGTTTGTCTTTCTTCTTCAAAAGAGAGGGGTCCTGACCACCTATCGTACCCTTCAGGGGGCTCTTCCATGGCATTTCCAATGGTTGTTTCCCCTTATGAGTCACCTTTTACAAGAGTGAATTCAGCACCTTTTTTGGGAGTGTCGATCCAATGATGGAGCTCTCACTATCTAGGTTGTCTTCATTGCTAGTAGTGAAACCATCCTCTTTACTAGTGGTATAGTCCTCTCGGTTATCTTATTTGTTAGTGGCAATCTCAAGGGTTTTACCTTTAGTGTATACTTCATAAAGATTCTCTCCTTGAAAGTCCAACTCATTGATCTCCTTTTCTAGGTTCCAGTACAATTTATTTAGAGGAGCCATGATCGTGATGTTCCTCTCGAAGGACCCCTGAAGCTTCTTTTCCTTCTACGTCTAAATTTTGTGAACCATTCTGAGTCTATCTCTCAGACCCTAGTATCTTTTTCTTCCTCAGTGGTCGAAAGACGAGCTTGTGCTCTAGTCTGATCTTCTTTGGTAGCTTTTTGGTTCTGTTTTGTTTTAGAGGAGTTTTTTTCAAAGGATTCTCTTTAATCTTGTGTCCTTGAAGACCACAGTGAAAACACGTGTTTCGCAAGTTCTTGTATGTGATTTCTTGCTCCCAAAATTCCCCTTCGTAAGATCAGTCTTAATGCAGATCTGTAGGTGCCATTGCATGTTGAAGGAATACTTTGCTCCTTTGTAGATGAAGGCCCCCACGTACTCCCTTGAGGCCATTAGTCGACCAATTGGAGCTACAATCTCCCTTAAGAAGTCATACAAGAAATAAAGAAGGTTGAGAAGCTCAACCCAAAGCTGGTAGCGTAGGGATTTGGACTTGTTTGGAACAAAATATGGGAACCACTTAAAAAGGCATAAGGTAGACCTCCAAACTTGCCAGGTGCCCACGTCGTGTAGCACTTGAAATGCCACCTCTTCATTCTTGAAGACCAAAAGTAAGTGGCTCACTGGCACAAAAAGACATTTTCTCACTATGAAACCGTGCGAGAACCACTCCTTATGAAGCCAAAGATGCATGGACTCGAATGGGGGGCCTTAGGCCAAATAGTTGACCATTAAGGCATGTTTTCAATAATGCTTCTTCCTTCGTAAAGATAAAATCCCTGCTTAAAGATACCACTAGGGGAACGACACCTAGAGGGTCCCTGGTAGCCTCACTTGAACCCAACACCAACAGGGGTCCCACATTGCTAACCATCAAGGAACGAAGTAGCCCATCCATGGGAACAAACCACAGGTGGTAGGTGGATTTTCCATCTGAGACTAGCTACCAAAATCTGACGCTCATGCCCCTTCGCTTTTTCATCGTTGAAGCCGACATCGTCGATTTCTTCATCTCAGCATTCTAGTGCCATGGCACCTAGTCAATTTTCCATGGATGCCCTAAATGTAAAAAATTTAAGTCTTCCTTATATACCTTATATACCTGCTTCATCTTAAAAATCTTTAAAGTGTGAAAGGCCTCGGTGATAATTAGAAAAGAAACGTTTGATAATTATTTACACTTTAAAGTCGTGATAATCAGTGACACTTTAACCAATCACGATTTTTAATGATCTTGGTCGATGTAGGTGTCGCTATGATCTTGGTCGATGTAGGTGTCGCTATGCAGGTGTTGGAGTAGGCCGAAACTCAGATGTCAATGCTGGTGCAATGATAGCAAGTAGATCGAGAGCGTACAGTTCATATATAGCTCCTTTGACTTCCTTCACGGCTTTTGCTGAACTTCAATCTCCAATGATTCTGCAGCAAATCTCCTTCTCTTGCACAAATCCTCCAGGCTTCACTTGTATTGTCCTTTGATTACCAACTCTTGCATAACTCGCCAAATTCCTTCACAGCTTTTGCTCCCCATCAAAAGAAAATTAACCTGCTGGCTGCTACTATTCTTCAGTACTATTCCCTTCAGCTAATAAGATTCACGCTTTCATGGTCTGCTATGTCATCACATGAAAACGCATCTCTCTACGTCCTCATCGAGCTCCTAAGGGTTTGGACCATGTAATTACTTCACTTATGGTTTTAGAATCCTCATTTAATTGGATATCTTCACTATCTGTGGGAGTAGGTCCACCTCTAATTGTCTATTTTTCCTTGGACACTCCTTGTGTCATGGAATCTCAAATATGTTCTTCTTTCGAGAGATTTCGCTTGCTCTTTTTTTTTTTGCATTATCATGGATTCAATCTCTTATAGATGAACTACTCTAGAAGTTGGTGATGGCATAGTGGTTTTGTCTCCAGTATCTTCTTTGATCACAAAGATCATTTGAATATTATTGGATTTTAAGGTCTACAGAAGCACACGAACAACATGAGGAAGAAAAATTTTGGATCACAGCACACAATACTAAATGTACTACCAAGTGAATGTACAGGGATAAGTGACGCAGCAGGGTTATAGGCATATATACAAGCAAGGGGAAAAAAACCTCCTAAAAAGGGAGAAAAGTGACTCGACAGTCCTAAGTGTGTTCACACATATCACTACCAAAATATATCAATAGATCCCCCCTAGGAGTGATGGAGTGTAAAAAGTATAAAGTAATGCAAAGCCTATTACCTTCTTGTTAGTTTGCATAGGAACCAACTCCCATGTGTCCATCTCCTTTAGAGCTTCTGTTTCCTCTTTCATGGCATTCTCCCAATTAGGATTACGTTTGGATTCTTAATAAGTAGAGGGTTCTTTGGAAATTGAGTCTTTGGCCAAATACATAGTATGTTTAGTCACAAATGAAGTATCATAGCCATACCTTTCACGTTGTCTCCTATCCTTGTTGATCCCCTAGGAGCATATTTGGAACATTCTCCATATTCCTAGAACTTGGTCTTCCCTCTTGATTTCAAAAGTTTGTAATCTCTATCTTTCTCTTCTTGTTCTCATTTTGAATCACCTCTAGACTGCTGAACTTGTGCATCATGCATACTATCTAATGGAACAAAATTTGTATCAAGCTCATAGGGTAGCTTTACTTTTTTCTTATCTTCTTCACTAGCTCTGTGTGTGCGTGCATTGAAGATCTTGATAATAGTGGTATCAGAGACTAGCACGTATCACTTCGGAAGAGATTGATTGTTTGTGTTCTCTGTTTATGAATCCAAATCCAAATCCGAATCCGCGTCTGCGTCCGCGTCTACTCCTCTGCCTCTATCTCTATCTCTGTCTCTGTCTCTGCTTCAGTTTCAGTTTCAGAACCAAAACCTGCATTTATACTTGTGTAAGGTGTCGACTAAGGCAAAGAACTTAGGCAATAACTTAAGCAATACATTGGCAACATTGGCACCCAAGGCTCCCTTGGCGACCGTTGGCTATGCACGAGGCAATTTTAATTTTGAGTGACAATAAAGAGTTTTAGACTCCCTAAGGTAGGAGGCTTTGAACCCACAACCTTCTACTTACAAGGGAAGTACTTTAACCACTACTCCATCTCTTTGAGTTATCACTCTATCTCCCTTTTGTGATATTTACATCAACTTCACCTCTCTCTTCCTTTTCCAAGTCCCAAGTTAAGCTCACACATGTGAAAGCGCCCGTCGAATTTCCTAGGGAAGTGCATCATAAAAAGGGCATAACTTTCACTATATAACTCGGATTTTAGCATATAATATATCATCTCGGAACAAGCTTTTTAGTTACCCTATTAGATTGAGAATCCAACATAGTTTGAAAGAGGGATTTTGTTTCCTAGTTATAGACCCTACAACGATGGAGGATTTTGGCAATTCACCTTTACCTGGAGCTTCATTCGAGCAACAGTTAGAGATTATGCACCAAGAACTTCAAGCACTTCAACAATCTATACAAGAACGCTATGCCATGCTCCAATTCGATGGATGAAAGGATGGCGGATTTGTCCTATCATGGCTTTCTTTATTCGATGATTTCTATTCCGATGAGTCATATTCAGAAAATAAGAAAGTCAAATTTGCTACTAATTATCTGGTAGGAAGAGCTCAGCTATGGTGGAATGATCTTTGTCCTCGTGCAGATTGTCCATGCACATGGAAGGCTTTTCAAGAAGAGTTTAAGGATTCTTGCCTACCTTTATAGTTCAACCTACATGTACTACAGTTATGGGTTGAATTTACATGGATGGAAGGTGATACATTGACAACCTATACGAATCGGTTTTACGAATATTTAGTAACTCTTTGCTTTCTTGAAGATGTTTCCAATGATACTATGAAGAAGAAGTATGATGATGGGATATATAAGGAGGTTCAAGAAAAGCTTCACTCACGCCAGCCTACATCGCTTCATGAAGCTATTGCCTTTGCTCATGATGCGGAGAATAAGTACCAATTACTTGTCAAGAGGATCCGTTTGCAGTAGCCATATCAACAACAATCTTTTTGCTAGATTAATTTTCTTTAATTATATGTAATGCATTTACACATAGAATTTTTGAAAATACTTTAGATATACTTTTGAAAATGAATTAAAATATTGACTTACATAAGACTTCTTTATCACCTCATTATGACCATTAATTTCTGCATATCATTCCCAATTAGATGAAACTTTCAGGTTTCCAATTCCATGCATGTGTTTTACATGGTTCATGCTTAATATTGTTCAGTAATGGGACATGCGACTGATCATCCATGTCTGTTTTTCTATTTATCAACTGAGGTCATTTGCTTGTCAACTAGGAGGCATGTTATATATTATGGAATCATGGAAGGTTAAATGGATTTTTAATGTTTTAAATATCCAGAAGGTTTTAATGTGGTTGTGTTTGATCTATCTGGTGAAGAAGCATGAGGGCATGGATACAAGTGGATGCATATAAATAAATAAATTCGAAGATTAAATCAAAGACTTCTAGAATAAGTTATATTTAGGTTTAACTTGTTGTAAAAGTAGTGGTTTGCTTAGAAAGTGATGCCTTTTGTAAATAAAGTAGTTTTTCCTAAAAGTCATTTCTAAAAGCAACGGCTCTCATGTACCTTCTATTTTCAGGACGTAATAGAAATAAACCTATAAATATGGGTACGTTGATAGACTCATCCATCAGAGTACACGGGGGGATATTCCACCCAATATTGTGTTGACTGTCTTTCTGTTTCTAATTCCTGTTCCGTCTTCTGTCTACCTCTATGTGTGTGTGCACTGAAGATCCAAATAACAGCTCTAGATTGAAAAAAGTGATGGAAGAGTTGGCTAATTTTGGAGATGTGGTCTAATTCTAGTACTAACATCTAAATGACTTAAAACGACCTTAGACTTAGGAACATAGCCTTGATGTGATGCTCTTCTTTATCATAAAACAACACTTCATTTTGAGTATCTATATGAATCTGATAGCCTATTTGACTTTGAATGAGGTGTGATGCTAATGATGAATTTTGTTTCTATTTGATGTGAGGTCGAAAGGCGACTAGGTTCTGGTGGGATGAATTTTGGAAGACTAATTTTGAAGATTAATTTCAGGGAGGAATTCTAAAAGACTAATTCCATGGAAGAATTCTAGAAGACTAATTTCATGGACTTATTTTGAAGGACTAATTTGGGGGACTAATTTTGAATGGCTAATTTTAACGACTAATTCACAAAGTTTAATTTTGGGAGACCAATTTTGACCTGTTTTGAGGGCAAATTTTGTCAACGATTTATGAGGGAGAATTTCATGGATGAATTTTCACGACAGAAAATGATAGCGAATCTCCAGAAAGTGTGAATTCTCAAGGATGAAAAATGAGTCCAATTCTATAGGGCGAGTTCTCAAAGATGAAAAATAACGCAAGGAAGAATTCTAGAGGGCAAATTCACAAGGGTGAACTTTTTTGTCCTTATTTGCTTCATCGGTCTAATATAGAGATAAGTTTAATTTGAGATCCTATCTTTATTAGCCATAGGAGTGCCCTTGAAAACGCAGTACCGAGGATTTTCCCCATCCTACTCTCCTGATGTTCGAGTCCTCGCTCCTCATTACCAAAAATTGGTTTTAGTTCTTTTGCTTTGCTAATTTCGTGGATGAACTTTGGCGGTTCATACAAACTTTTGCACGTCGGATGAATTTGCTAGAGCGATGGAGAAATTGTACGCGGACAGATTCCTATTGCTTGAGTAAAAATTGTAGGGAGGAATTTGGAATGATGAAAAAGAGGGACAAATTTGATGGAGGCGAAATTTGGAGACGAATTTGATGGCAAAAATTGGCGTGGTGAATTTTAGAGGTGCCATGGATAGTAGAACGCGTGCTAATCGAGTGACATGTGTTCAAGTCCCACCCCAACATCTCTAACATTGAAATGAAATTTTGGCATGACAGGGTGAATTTGATGGTACAACGAGATTGAACTTTTAGCACATTGGGGTGAATTTTGATGGCGTCTGAATAGACGAATTTCGTAGACGAATTCTCATTGTTTGACGAATTCTCTCATTGCTTGTACATTTCTCATTGCTCTCACTTGGACGGATTCTCTCATTGCTTGGACGTCTTCATTGTCTGAGTTCATTGTTCTGAGATGATTTTTTCTTTCTTTTTTTTTTTTTTAATGGAGGTTCGGCCGAGGCTTACTCATGCTTTTGTTTTGGCCGACGAATTCATAAAACGAATTAGCGAAGATTTTGAGGACGAATTCTATGCATAGGTGTTAGGACGAATTTGAATTCTCATATCAAAATATATAGACGGATTTGCTGACCTCAAAGACGAATTAGCTAGCCATTGTTAGCGAAGTGTTATTTAGAAATAACAACAGCTTAGGTAGGCTTCTTGGATAGCTTATGTAGGCTAACTAAGTGAATATTATATAGCTTAGGTAGGCTTCTTGAATAGCGTGGATACCTTCAAATAACCCACCAAGATCAAATCCCAGACCCCAGCGTATCATGCGTTTGGCGAATTCTAGCCATTTGGAGAGAAATTTGGGCACCTAGGTCTGACACTTTTTTTTTGAGAGTACAATGAATTGGAAAGATGCACACAGCTACGTCATAAGGTAGAGGCACCCATCTTGGGGAACTTCATGGACACCCATCTTTAGGAACTCATGGATATGTCCAGCCAGGATTTGAATTGAGGACTTCTTCCTTGAGATTCAAAGCATAAACCACTAGGCTATGCGGGCTTGGATTAGGTTTGACACTTTTTGGAGGTGCTCTCCAATGAGTTTTGGCACAAGAGGCGAATTGTGCTGTGCATTCTAGAGATGAATTTTTCAAGACAGATTGTACGGAAAGATGTTTATTGCAGGATTTGTTTTTAATTTTTTCATGATGTGCTCACATACTCACGAATCCTCAAAGTTCCTTTGAATAGCGCAACAATCTTCTATTTCAACTACTCGAGATCAAATCAGCTCTTCTACATCCTTCTACATTTAGAAAAACACTTTGAATCGGCAAATTTTATGTAGGAATCCTTGAAACGGATTCCTTCTTATGGGCGACTTTCTTCTCAAACGAATTCTGACATGGTGACAAGACTAATTCTCCTTGGATGAATTCAGAAGACTACTGCACTCGAAGGGAGCAAGAGATAAGACTAATTCTCCTTGAATGACTTCGGAACACGAGGCAAATGTTCTCTATGGGGATGAATTCCCATCAGGTAGCAATTAAGCAAAAAATACATTTTTATGAGTGACTCTTGGCTCAACTATAGTCCTGCACATCGAGCTTTTGCACATCTCGGTGCAATTCTTCACTTATTGGATGAAATTACTACAATTAAAATGAGAAATACTTATTGGCAAAAACAAGCTAGAGATGAGGACTATGGTATATACAATGATTGATTTCTCTCAAAAAAGAATTCAAGTTAGATAAGTTTTTACCTTGAAAATGTTAATCAAGGGTAATTTCTCACGTTGCAAGTCCTCCAATTGTACTCCTCCTTGTTGAAATATCCTCATTACATTATAGGATCCTGACCATTTTGGTGCTAATTGGGTAGGTAGAGGTGGAATATGATATACCAAGACTACAGATCCCTCTTCCACTTCATTGGTCCTTAAGTGTTTATCATGAATGTGTTTCCTCTTTTCTTGCTTTACCTAGAACCTCCTCATAATTGTGTCCTTGTATTCCTCCAATGCTACCACTTCTAATGTGAGGGTTGACTTCAATGGTTTTTGCTTGAGTTTCGTTTCTGATGATGAAATCTAAAGGAGCTAGTACCTCTTTCCCATAGACAAGGAGGAATGGGCTCTCTCCTCTAGTGTCTCTTCTCATCATTTGAAAAGCCCATATTGCACCAATATGTGCTTTCGACCATGAATTATGATGGTCAAAGGCTAATCTACATAGTAATCCACTCCAAATTTTGTTAGAACTTTCTGCCTACACATTTGCTATTGGGTAATAGGGACATGATTTTTTATGGAAGATCTTTTACGTGTCAAAAACAAATTTTAGCAAATGATTTACAAAGTGTGTGCCTCTATCACTAGTAACTTCTTGTGGTCAACCAAATCTTGAGAATATTCTTTTATACATAAAGTCGGCCACTCTAGTGGCAGTACAATCAACAGTAGCCTTAGCTTCTTCCCACTTGGTAGAATAACATGTTACTGTTAAGATATGCTTCTTACCACTAGGTTCACTAGTTGGACTGATGGTCCAAGAAATAAAGACCCCATCGTTTCAAAGGTAGCCAGCATGTGGAAATGATTAATGGTTGAGAATTGAGTTTGTTATGCCTAGGAGAACATCTCTAGCAGATGTCACACTCTTTAGTGAAGTTGATAGCATCTTTGTAAACATGAGGCCACCATAATCCCTTGTGGATGATTTTGTGAGTCAAATCTTCTCACTTGGGATGCCATTCACTGTGTGCTGCTTCAAGCAAAAAATTTACCTCTTTTGGAAAAACACATTTTCTCAAGATACCATCGAGACAATATTTATATAAGTGGCAATTTATTGGAAAATATTATTTGGCCTTAAAGAGCAATCTCCTCTTCTCTAATGGTGTTATGTTCTGAGGGAGTTTTCACAACGTGGGAAAATGTAGAATTTGGGCATACCAATCATTTTGAGTCTCTACCAGGAAGAGACTACTATCCTGAAGTTCATCATTAATACCTGTTGCCTTTTCAGCCCTAGTAGTCCTTGACACTTGATTTGCCATGTAGTGTTCTTTTCGTGGCTTAATATGAATCTGAAAGTCATACTCTTGGAATAATAGAACCCAATAGCAAATCCTCCTAGCTACTCTAGGTTTATTAATTAAGTATTTCAGAGGCAGATGGTCAGATATGACAATGAAATGCACACCTAGGAGTTTGTGCCAGAACCTTTGGAGTGTGAAAACAATGGCCAAACCTTCCCTTTCCATAGTGTTGTAATTTCTTTCAGCCTTGGTAAGTAGTGTGCTAGCATATGCTATAGGCTGATCCATCTTAGGCATGGACGGTTGAGCTAAAACTACTCGTACTGCATGGAGACTATTCACGAACAATTAAGAGTGGAGCAGTACATAGCCTCAATTTTAGTTCACAAAATGCCTTTTCAGCTTCAAGACTCGATGAGAATGGAATCTTCTTACTGGTAAGCCTTGACAGAGGCTTATATATTTATGAGTACATCCGTACAAATCTCATGTCGTAGCTTGCATGGCCTAAAAAAGTTAACACTTCCTTAAGAGTCCTAGAATGGGCATGGAAAGGATAGCAATGATCTTTGTCGAATCTATAGTTATCCGATCTGTAGACACTATGTGATGAAGGAGAGTGCCTTTAGTGACCAAAAAATGGCATTTTCTCAGATTTAACTTCAAACCTTTTTTGAGACACTGCTTAAAGATTTCCTTCAGATTTTCCAAGTGATCAAGAAAATCTTGGACTATTCCTCTTCTATCTATCCATGAGAACACTGAAACGTCATCCATAAAAATGCATAGAAAGTTTGTCAACCATTTTCCCAATATTAGATACATTGTTCTATTAAATAATGGAGGTGCATTTTTCAGCCCAAAAGCCATGTGTATATACACATAAGTGCCGCATGGAGTGAAAAAGGTAGTTTTGTCTCTATCATCATGATGAATTAGTGTTTGTTGTAGGCACTAAAACCATGAGAAAAACTCTATAAAGTGTGACTCGCTACTTCTTCTAATATGTGTTCCATGAAAGGTTGAGGGGAGCCATCTTGAATAGTTACCTCATTAAAACCATTGAAATCAATGCATACTCTTATTTTGTGGATATTTTCCTTAGGTACAATAACCATAAATGAAAGCCACCTTGAATGTTATAGTAGAATAATAATACGTGCTTCGTCTAGTTTTGTTATTTCTAGTTCTACTGCCTCTCCATATTTCCAAGTTAGTTGATAAGGTCTACTTCTTGTAGTTGCAACTCCCTCAACCAAGGATACTCAATGTTATCCAAGCTCCTTTGGAATCCCTGTTAGATCCTTGTAGGACCATGCAAAGGCATTTTTATAGGAGAAAAGGAGAGAACTTACCTTCTGCAGTAAAAAGGGATAGTGCCACATCTAGAAGGCTAAGTGGACTATTAGGATTCTCTTCATCTTCAAAGTTTACGTCCGGAAAAAGCACTTCAGGAATGGCCTCACTTGAAAAAGTGTCTGCGTTATACACAAGGATGGAATTTACCTTATGTTCCATAACATGTTCCTTGGTCCGTCCTTTAGGAATGTCTAAAAATGGGAGGTCTTCTATACTCTTAGGCTCAAAATTAGGCCCCTCACACTCAAAATCAGCCTCCTCAAAAGCTTCTTCAATTTTCACATTTTAGGCTCTTCCACCCTTTTAGAGAACTCCATAGTGGTAAATTTTAATAAAATTTTCCCATTTCGTTAAAGCAGACCAATTTGATCCAATGGCCAAATTTGAGTGTTTGAGCTCCCCAGAGGTATTGACTCACTTCTTGCTACTTTTTGCTCACTTCCTACTAATTTTGATGACCAAGATCATGTTTTGGAAAATATTCCACAAAGACTCTTTGTTGAGCTCTACTTCTTTTTTCTTGCAAAGACTTTTGTTTTTGTTAGTGTTTGAGCTTAAATTTTCATTTTTTGACTCTTTTTCCCTTCCCTAGGCTTCTTTTGCAAATTCTTCATTTATTTCATTAATCTCATCTGTGCAACACTTTGCACCACCCATCATCTAATTTAATAGATTATCTTCTTCTTGGGGTACAGAAGGCATTACTTGAGTATCCACATATCCAATTCTCTTGGCGGTGTCGCATCCCTCCACTAAATGTATCTGCATGTTGTTCTTAGTCTTCGACAAAATCCACATTTGGTTCCTTCTCCAATCCTAGAGTGCTTTTGCTTGCCTCAACAAAGGCCTTCCTAAAAGTAGAGGATAAGAGGTTTCTTGTGGTAGGACAATCACAAAAAAATTCAAGAGGGACTAACAACCTTGAATTGACATGTGTATCTTCTTGATGATGCCAAGGGGCGTAACCCGTTGATGATCCGGTAATGTGGTAGTGAAGGGTGCCACCTTGGTGAGGTTGAGTTTGAGTTCTTTTATTGTAAAATCAAGCATCAGATTGATGTCAGAGCCTCCATCTATAATGACATCAATGAGACCTTCATCCTTTATGAAAATGGATAGCGTTGAACTTTGAAAGTCTACCAAGGGTGCAAGCAAAAATTCAATCATGAAACCATCTATACTAGGAGGTTGGCTCATGTAGGAAGAGTGTATGATTTTTTGCAGATCACTTCTCACCTTTGCATCCTTCTTCATAATTAGCCCTCTTACATTTTTCTCTTTCCTTGATTTCCTATTGCTCCTCTACACGTGTTGGTGCCGCTTGTCTAGCCTAGTGATCATAGGCAGAGTGGATGACAAACCAATGTTAGATTGTGGGGCCATACCTTCATCTATTGGAGACACAACAATCATATGGATCAGAGCAAAGCAGTTGTGAGGACAAGCCCTTGTATAATGATCCTTGGTCTCGAGAAAAATTTGATACAAAGGTGCTCCCTCTAGTAAGGAGCACCCATTCTACATATGGCCATACTCTTCGCAATGGTAACACATTAATGGCCTATTATACCTTGGCCGAGTTGGACAATTCTCTTCTCTGCTAGGTGCATTTGAAGTACTAGAATAATAGGAATTAAGAACTTGAGGTTTACCTTGTTGTTGTGCTCCCTTGAGGTAGTAGCAGTGCCTTGCTTCACATCCACCCTTGCCACAATATTGATAGCTTACCTTGTTAGGACAAATAGTATTGGAGTGTTCACTATTGTTGCTTAAATTCAACCAAAGTTACCTTCGTATGTCTTGTGTGGTCCATAAATCGTCTAATTCACGATGAATTTGAGCCACTTCATCATCATTATGGCACAATAGTGGTGGCACGACCTTCTCCTCTTGGTGACTTTGCTGCATTCTCAATGCTTCCAACTCTCTCTTGAGTTGCTTCATAGGGTCTAAGTCTGATGCATGGTTTGGTTGTATATCCCCTTCAAAATGTAGTCTAGTGTCCTCAATGCATGATGTAGCTACAACAAAATCATTAAGTATTGCATATTGTCTAAGAGACTTGCAAAGCTTCTGTTGGGATGACTGGGGAAGAGCTTTCTCTATCCACTTCTATAGTAGGAAATCACTTGGCGGATGTGGCAGACGAGAGACAAGTGTTGAAGTCCTAGTGTGAAGTTCATGAAAGGATTCACCTAGTATCAGCTTCAAGTTCTCTAGCTGATCTTAGAGCTCTCTCGGAGGAGTCCCTTAGTCGAAACATTTATGAGAACGTCACCTTTAGTGCCTCCCAATTGGCAAAGTGGTTGCCTAGATATTGACTATACCATTTGTCTACAAGGCCTTCCAATGTAGACGGGAAAGGCATGGCATAAAGAGATGGATCTCCTCACATGTTCATCTGCATCTTCATAAGCTAATCCCTTAAAAGTAGTGAATTTGATATTAAACATAAAGAGTAAATTGGAAAGATCCTCCATTGGCACTGGTGCTTCTTCTACAGTATCTAAGGAGAAATGCAATGTCCTTCTAGGATTTTGCTTTGAGGGTGGAGTTGTAGCCAAATGAGTGCAAAAATTTTAAGGAGTGAAGAGGAGGTCTAAGTTGACTAGTGGAAGGTAAAGATGGCTTTTTGAGGATTCTTTGTAAATGGAGGCTCTTTGTTTGCTCAAGTGTGGGTCATGTACTCACTCACAGGATGCAAAAATCAAGAAAGAATAATGCACAAACAATGACATGTTGCACTAGGTACCTCACACAAAATGCAAGGGTCCCATCGGGCATGCAAAACTCTAGAGGGGGTGATCGGGTCTATGATTCCAATACTCCTACTCAAAGGGAGTTCTCCTTAGGGAGGTATACCCTATATCATGACTTTGTGGAGGTACAAGAAGAAAGACATAGAGGACACAAGAAAGACATAGAGATAGATTTTGATTATGAAAATGAAACAAAATCGACTCCTTGACATAAGGAAGGTACACAAACAATATATGAGTTCTGCAAGTGACTTTTATAAAAAAATGTGACAAACTCTTGTCTACATGAGCTATCCTAGAACACCCAATGTCACTGTCATGCCGACTAACAGCCAACAATGAAGCCATCACTCTATATCCACCACACAAAGGCTTCTTTCATAGTGGATAAAGTAGCACCAATAAGCAAAGATTAACCAGGGAGTAGCACTATGGAAAACACACTCAGCAAAAGCTCAACAAAACGATTGTAACACAAAAGGAACAAAAAAATGACAAGAAGCTAGAGTCGATTCATGACCATTATGTGTGTATCTCTCAACTTCACAAATCTCTGTATAAGATCCAGATTGATTTCTGTCATATATTCTTAGACAAGTGCAAACTACTTCTTATTAGATCTCTAGGCCAACTGAGTGGCTTCAATTGAATCCAATCATTTACTGCACCATCACTACTTATTACACGTGCATCACTCTAGACTGACAAAATTGGTGGAAGAGTTGGTTGATTTTGGAGATGTGGTCTAATTCTGGTACTAACATCCGAATGACTTAAAACAGCCTTAGACTTTGGAATATGGCCTTGAATGCGAGACTCTTCTTTATCATGAATCAACACTTCATTTTGACTATCTCCACAAATTTGATAGCCTATTTGACTCTAAATGAGGTTTTATGCTGAGGACAAATTTTGTTTCTAATTGATGTGAGGTTGAAAGGTGACTAGGCTCTCGCTAGATGAATTCTAGAAGACTAATTTTGAAGATTAATTTCAATGACAAATTCAAAAAGGCTAATTTTGAAAACTAGTTTTGAGGACAAATTCCATGGATGAATTCTAGAAGACTAATTTGAGGGAATAATTTTGAATGAATAATTTGGGGAAATAATTTTGAATTGCTACTTTTAAGGACTAATTCAAATAGTCTAATTTTGGGAGACCAATTTTGACCCATTCTGAGGACAATTTTATTGGCAATTTATGAGGGTGAATTCCATGGATGAACTTTCACGATGAAAAATGATGGCAAATCTCGAGAAAGGGCGAATTCACATGGATGAATAATGAGACCAATTCTAGAGGGAAAATTCTCAAAGATAAAAAAATGGTGCAAGGACAAATTCTACAAGGCAAATTCACAAGGGCAAATTTTTTTGGCCTTATTTGCTTCATCAGTATAATATAGAGATGAGTTTAATTTGTAATCCTAGCTTTATTAGCCATGGAAACACGGTACCAACGATTTTCCCCAGCCTACTCTCCCGAGTTTGGGTCCTCGCCCTCATTACCAAAAATTGGTTTTAATTCTTTTGTTTTGCTGATTTTGCGGACGAACTAGTTTGGTGGCTCACACAAACTTTTGGGTGGACAAAGTCGCTGGAGCAATGAAGAAATGTTACGCGGACAAATTCATGTTGCTTGAGAACGAATTGTAGAGACGAATTTGGAATGAAAAAAAAAAAAAGAGGGACGAATTTGATGGAGGCAAAATTTGGAGATGAATTTGATGGCGAAAATCGGCGTGGTGAATTTAACAGGCGAATTACTTCAGGCGGTGAATTTTGCTCTGCAGCTCGGCTATAGATTATCATTAAGTATGCATTTTGATGTGTATGTAGATGGCGCCATTGAAATGAACTTTTGGCACAACAGGGTGAATTTGATGGTACAATGAGATTGAGCCTTTAGCGCGTCGGGGTGAATTTTTATGGCGATTGAACAGATGAATTTTGATGGCGAGAGGGCGAATTTGATGGTACAATGAGATTGAACTTTTAGTGCACCAGGGCGAATTTTGATGGCGATTGAACACATGGATTTTGTAGACGAATTTGGATGGCGATTGAACAAACAAATTTCGTTGACAAATTCTCATTGTCTGACGAATTCTCTCATTGCTTGGATGTTTTCATTGTCTATTCTCATTGATCTCACTAGGACAAATTCTCTCATTGCTTGGACGTTTTCATTGTCTGAGTTCATTGTTCTCAGACGAATTTGCTAGACGATTTCATATCCGCATTCAAGTCATAACTCAATATAGTATAATTGCTCTCTATTTTCCGATGTGGTTATGCTTTTGTTTTGGCCAACGAATTCATATGATGAATTGGCCAAGATTCTGAGGACGAATTCTATGCAAAGTTCTTAGGACGAATTTGAATTCTCAGATCAAAATATGTAGACGGATTTGCTAACCTCAAATACGAATTAGAAATAAACGAATGTCGTATTTTGCGTAGGTAGGGTTCTTGAATAGTGTGGATACCTTCACGTCGCCCACTAGGGATCAAATTCACTCTAGCGTATCATGTCAATCATTTCAGTCAATTAGCTTCTACCAACTTGGTAGAATAACATGTGGCCATTAAGATATACTTCGTACCACCATGATGACCAGCTGGACTGATTGGTCCAATGAAATCAAGACCCGACCATGTGAAAGCTAGCCATCTTGTGGAAATGACTAATGGTTGAAAATTAAGTTTGTCAGGCCTAGGAGCACATCTCTGGCAGATGCCACACTCTTTAGCAGACTTGATAGCATCTTTGTAAACATGAGGCCACCATAATCCCTTTGTGGTTGATTTTGTGAGTCAAATCCTCTCCCTTGAGATGCCCTTCACTGTGTGTTGCTTTAAGAAAAGTATTTATTTCTTGTGGAAAAACACATTTTCTCAAGATACAATCATGACAATAATAATACAAGTGGACATTTATAAGAGAACATGCTTTGGCTTTAAAGAGAAATCTCCTCTTCTCCGATGGTGTTATTTCCTAAGGGAATTCTCACGAAGTGAGAAAATGCAAAATTTCAGTATACCGATCAGTTTGAGTCTCTTCCAAAAAGAGACTACTATCCACAAGCTCATCATTAATACATGTTTCCTTTTCACTCCTCATAATCCTTGTCACTTCATTTTTCCATGTAGTGTTCTTTTCTTGCCTTAATATTAATCTCAAAGTCATACTCTTGGAACAGTAGTAACCAACACCGAATCCTCCCAGCTAGTCTAGGTTTATTAATTAAGTATTTAAGAGGTTGATGGTTAGCTATGACAATGAAATGCACAACTAGAAGGTAGTGATGAAAATTTTGGGGTGCGAAAACAATGGCCAAACCTTCCCTTTCCTTAGTGTTGTAATTTCATTCTACCTTGGTAAGCAATGTGCTAGCATGGGCTATTGGTTGATCCATGTTGGGCATGGACAGTTGATCCAAAATTGTTCCTACTACATGGAGACTAGCATCTATATGTACATGAAACTCTAATAACCAGTTAGAAACACTTAAGAGTGGAGCAGTACATAACCTCAAGTTTGGTTCACAAAATGCCTTTTCAGCTTCAAGAGTCCATGAGAGGGGGAATCTTCTTACTCGTAAGCCTTGAAAAACATTTAGCTATTTCTGAGTACATCTCTGTACATCTCCTATGAAGGCCTATTCACAAAAAGTGGGGATTATTCATGATTTTGAGACAATTCTTTGTTTCCATTTTTTTTCTTTTTGAGTCATTTCACACACTACAACATGTAGTTATCTCTTGATTTGATTATTAAATTGAAACTTTAACATTAAGCCTAATTTTATTATAAGTGGAGTATCAAGGTTAGGCTCAAAACTAAAAAGTTATCATAGTAAGTATTAACTGTGGGACCTCAATAGTTCCCAAAATTCTTGAGTGGTCCTTTGCGGTACCTTTCATGGCCTAAAAGCTTTCGACTTCCTTAGGAGTCCCTCGAATGGGCATGGAAAGGATAGCAAGGACCATTGTTGGATCTATAGTTATCCCTTCTACAGGCACTATGTGACCAAGGAGAGTGCCTTTGGTGAACAAAAAATGACATTTAGCATGATTTAACTTCAAACATATTTCGAGACATTGCTCAAAGATTTCCTTCATATTTTCCAAGTGATCATGAAAATCTTGGACTACTTCTCTTATGTATGTCCGAGAGAACATTGAAAAGTCATCCATAAAAATGCACAGAAAGGTTGTCAACCATTTTCCCAATATCAGATACATTGTTCTATTAATTGAACTAGGTGCATTTTTCAGCCCAAAAGCCATGTATGTATACACATAAGTGCCCCATGGAGTGACAAAGGCATTTTTGTCTCTACCATTAGGATGAATTCATATTTGGTTGTAGCCATTGAAACCATCAAGAAAACTATACAAAGTGTGATCGGATACTTCTTCTAATACTTGTTCCATGAAAGGTTGAGGGAAGCCATCTTGAATAGTTACCTTATTTAAAGCATAGAAATCAATGCATACTCTTATTTTGCTACTATTTTTCTTGGGTACAATAACCATAGATGAAACCCACCTTGACTGTTCTATTGGAATAATAATATCTGCCTCCTCTAGTTTTCTTATTTCTAGTTTTACTGCCTCTGCATATTTTGGATTTAGTTGATAATGTGTACTTCTTGCAGGTTCAGCTCCCTCAACTAAGGGTATTCAATGTAGTCCAAGCTCCTCTGGAATCCTTGTTAGATCCTTGTAGAAACATGCAAAGGCTTTTTTATAGGCAAAAAGGAGAGAAGTTACCTTCTGCAGTAAAAAGGGATAGTGCCACAACCAAGACGCTAAGTGGACTATTTGAGAAATCTCTTCATCTCTAAGGTTTACTTCTTGAATGAGCACTTCAGGAATGGCCTCACTTGAAAAAGCATCCGCATTGTACGTAGGGGTGGAATTTACCTTATGTTCCATAATATGTTCCTTGGTCCATCCTTTAGGAATGTCTGAAAATGGGAGTTCTTCTCTACTCTCAGGTTTAAAATTAGGCCCTTGGACTCAAAATTAGCCTCCTCAAAAGCTTCTTCAATTTTGATGTTTTTAGGCTCTTCCACCCTTTTGCAAAATTCTATAGTGGTGAACTTTTGTAAAATTGGCCCATTTTGTTCCAATGGAACAATTCGGTGCAATGGCCCAATTTGAGCGTTTGGACTCCTTGGAGGTATTGGTTCATGTCTTGCTACTTTCTGCTAACTTCCTACTACGTTTTACCACTAGGACCATTTTGTAGGAAATACCCAGCTTTCGTCCCCAAAGGCTCTCTATCGACCTCTTCTTCTTTTTTCCCACAAAGACTTATTTCTTCTCCTTTGTTAGTGTTTGAGCTTAAATTTTCATTTTTTTGACTCTTTTTCCCTTCCTTGGGCTTCTTCTACAAATTCTTCATTTATCTCGGTAATTTCAAAAGTGCAACACTCTACACCACCCATCATCCACGTTAATAGATTATCTTCTTCTTGATGTACAAAAGGCATTACCTAAGTATCCACATATCCAATTGTCTTGGTGGTATTGCATCCCTCTTCTAAATGTATCTGCAAGTGGTTATTATTCTTTGAGGAAATCCACATCTAGTTCCCTCCCAAATTCTGCAGTGCTTTTGCTTGCCTCAGCCAAGGCCTTCCCAAAAGTAGTGGATAAGAGGTTTTCTATAGTAGGGTAATCACAACGAAATCCAAGAGGAGCTGACAACCTTTCACTCACATGTGTACCTTCTCGATGATGCCAAGGGGCATAACCCGATGCAGATCTGATAATGTGAGAGTGAAGGGTGCCACCTTGGTGAGGTTGAATTTGAGTTTTTTCATTGTAAAATCAAGCAACATATTGATGCTATTGCCTCCATCTATAATGACACCAGTCAGACCTTCATCGTTTATGAAAACAAATAGCCTTTAACTTTGATAGTCTACCAACATTAGCCCTCTTGCATTCTTCTCTTTCCTTGATTGTCTGATGCTCTTCTACACATGTTGCTGCATCTTTTGCCTAGCCCTAGTAGTCATAAGCGGAGTGGATGACAAAACAACATAAGATTGTGGCACCATACCTTCACCTTTTGGAGACATAACAATCATATGGATCAGAGCTGGGTGGTTGCAAGGACAATCACTCATATAATGATCCTTGGCCTCAGGACAATGTTAACACAGAGGTGCACCCTCAAGTAAATAGCACTTTTTTTGCATATGGCCATACTCTCTGCAACGATAACACAGTAATGGCTGATTATACCTTGGCCAATTTGGACAAATCTCTTCAATACTATATGCATTTGAAGTACTAGCATAATACGAATCAAGAACTTGAGGGTTACCTCATTGTTGTGCTCCCTTGAGGTAGTAGAAGTCCCTTGCTTCATGGCCACCCTTGCCACAAAATTGATAACTTACCTTGTTAGGATAATTACTATTGGAGTGTCCATTGTTATTGCATAGTGTACACCGAACCTACCTTCATATGCCCTACATGGTGTGCAACTCGTCTAATTCACGACAAAGTTGAGGCACTTCATCATCATTGTGGTGCGGTGGTGGTGGCATGGCCTTCTCTTCTTGGTGACTTTGCTAAATTCTGAATGGTTCAAAATCCCTCCTCAGTTAAGTATTGCATCCAATCTAAGAGTCTTGCAAAGCTTCTGCTGGGATGACTTGGGAAGAGCTTTCTCTATCCACTTCTTTACTAGGAAATCACCTGGAGCATGTGGCACATGAGAGACAAGTGCCATAGTCCTAGAGTCGAGTTCATGAAATGAATTACTTGGCCTTAGCTTCAAGTTCTCTAGTTTATCTAGAGCTCTCTTTGATGATTCACTTAGTTGGAATGTTCGTGAGAACATTTTCTTCAATGCCTCCTTGGTGGTGAAGTGGATGTCTGCATATTGACTATACCATTTGTCTACAAGGCCTTCCAATGAGATGGGAAGAGTACCAACATTGAATCCTCTTGATTTTGAAGTCCTCGACCATGGCATAAGGAGATGAATCTCCTCACATGATCATCTACATCTTCATAAGCCAGTCCCTTAAAAGTAGGTAATTTGATATTCAACCTAGAGAGTAAATTTAAAAGATCTTGCATTGACACTTGGACTTCTTTTGAAGTATCTAAGGAGAAATCCAATGTCCTTCTAGGCTTCTCCTTTGAGGTTGGGTTGTAGTCAAATCAATAGACAAATTGAAGGAGGGTAGAGGGGGTCTAATTTGACTACTTGAAGGTAAAGCTGGCTTTTTGAGGCTCCTTTTGTACATGAAGAGGCTCTTTGTCTATGCAAGTGTGGGTCATATACTCACTCGAAGGATGCAAAAATCAAGAAAGAATAATGCAAAAACATTTGCTTGTTGCACTAGCTACCTCACACAAAAGATGCAAGGGTCCCATTGGGCATGCCAAACTATAGAGGAGGTGACCAGGTCTATGATTTCAGTACTCCTTGTACTCAACGGGAGTTCTCCTTAGGGAAGTATACCATGTAGCACAACTGTGTGCAAGTACCACAAGATAGATATAGGCGACACAAGAAAGACATAGAGAGGGATTTTGAGTATGAAAATAAAAAATATAGCCCACATTACTAGGACTACAAGTAACATTCTAGTGGATTCCGCATACACAAACAATATATGAGTTTTGCAAGTGACTTTTCTAAGAAATGTGACAAACTCCAGTTTACATAAACTATCCTAGAACATTGAATCTTATTTTCATGCCAACTGCCACCCAATGATGAAGCCCTCACTCTCTATCCACCATAGAGAGGCTTCTTTCACAGTGGAAAAGGTAACACCGATGAGCACAAAGAAACTAGCAAGCAACACTATGGAAAACACACTCACAAAAACCTCCACAGAGCCACTGTAACACAAAAAGACCAAAAAATGACAAGAAGCTAGAGTCGATTCGTGACCACTATATGTGTATCTCTCAACTTCACAAATCTTTTTATAAGCTCGGATCGATTTCTCTCATATATTCTCAGAAAATTGCAAACTACTTCTTATATAGATCTCCAAGCCAAGAGAGTGGCTCAGCCAAATCCAATCATTTACTACACCATTGATGCTTACTACACGTGTGCTACTCTAGACTAACAAAAGTGGTCGAAGAGTTGGTTAATTTTGGAGATGTGGTCTAATTTTATGGTACTGACATCCAATTGACTTAAAATGGCCTTAGACTTAGGAATATGGCTTTGAATGCCAGGCTCTTCTTTATTGTGAGTCAAGACTTCATTTTAAGTATCTCCACAAATCCAATAGCCTATTTGACTCTCAAAATCATGTGATGTTGAGGAAGAATTTTGTTTCTATTTGATGTGAGGTGGAAAGGTGACTAGGCTCTAGTTGGACGAATTTTGGAAGACTAATTTTTAAGAGTAATTTTAGGACGAATTGTAAAAGACTAATTTGAAGTCTAATTTTGAAGAGTAATTCCATGGACGAATTCTAAAAGACTAATTTGAAGTCTAATTTTGAAGAGTAATTCCATCGACAATTCACACAATCTAATTTTGGGAGACCAATCTTGACCTGTTATGAGGATAAATTTTGTGGGTGATTAATGAGGGAAAATTCTGTGGATGAACTTTCACGATAAAAAATGATGGCGAATCTCTAGCAATGGTGAATTCTCAAGGATGAGAAATGAGGCCAATTCTACAGGGCAAATTCTCAAAAACAAAAAATGGTGCAAGGACGTATTCGCTCCAGGGAAAATTCACAAGGGTAACTTTTTGGCCTTATTTGCTTCATTCATCTAATATAGAGATAAGTTTAGTTTTCAATCCTAGCTTTATTAGCCATGGGAGTGCCCTTGCAAATGCAGTATTGACTATTTTCCCTAGCTTACTCTCAAATCATTAGATGGTGGACACCTTCCAGAGATTAGATGGTGCTGCAAATTCTTGCATTATATCAGGAAAAACTGAGTTGATTAATGCAAAGTAGACCTCTTGGGCTTTCAAAGAAGCACAAATAATCACCCAAGTACTTTGGAAGATGATCCCAAAATCATTGAATCAAAACAGATAACTTGGTCTTTTCACTATGAACAAAAAAAAATGCTATTTTGGTCATCACACCTACTCAAGAAAATGAACAGTACTCCTTCCCTAGTAATAATTGGAAAAAGTCCTTTCGAGCATATCTAAGTGACTAAGATAGCTAGCTTTCACAAGTCATTTCACTTAAAATGATCAACTATGCTCAGAGAATAATGTTTAGCAAACCTGAGATGCATCCCGATATTTTTGGGAGTTATTAGTATGCAAAATAGTGGGAAATATTTTGCCCATAACTCGCGAATGAGAGAGCCAATTAAACTTAAACTTTGTAAAAAGAAAATAGGCAGTCTAATGAATCTATATCAGCTTAAATCACAGCAAATGACCAAGTACACGCTGAGGAATGGATCAGAGAATCTCACTATTTGTGAGTAGTATATGATAGAGTGGAAGAGATGAGATATGAGAAAATTATATGTATTAGTGCACATACATTACATTGACATTGGCAATGAATGATTGCACAATGTGAAGTCAATAGAACTACTATAATGTGAGCTCAATATTCCACAAAAATTCCTCTAAAATCTCTATTATATCTTCCTCTGTTTCATGTGACCAGGTAGTCCTCTTTTTACTGAGAAGGATGCCATCATTGCAGCTCGTGATGATGAGATCAAACAACTGACTCAGACAGTGACCGATAAGGAGGATGCACTGAAGGCCTTGGGTGATCTGCTAGAAACAACGCGACTTCAACTCCTTACAGTTGAACAGAAGGGTCAAGAGATGGCTGAGCAAGCCTTACAAGTAGAAACAAAATTAAAGAAAGTCACAGAAGAACTCTTCCAGAAAATCCAGTCACTTGAAGAGGAAATAGGCCGAAATCTTAAGCTGAAGAAGGATGTTGAAGCCATCCAGAAAGAAAGGCAGGATTTTTTCAAAACAATATAGTTTTAGTCACAAGAGCGTTAGGAAAAAAGGTGAACCCTGGATGGGCCTTTTAGCTTAAGGAGTGATTAGTGATGGACCAATCAGAAGAGGGTGGTGGCCACAGTCTATACCCTATAAAATACTAGGTTGAAGGGGGAAGAGAGGACAAGATTCCTCTATGTTCAGGGTTGTCTTCTAGAGAGAGAAGAAATCTCGTAATCAGGCTGGGCCCAAAAATTCAAAATTTTTAAAAAGTTGTAAAACTCATCATAATACCATTAAATGACCTCCATATCACTTTTTAGGGTCAAAAGTGCTACTTTTTACTTCTAATTCAAAACCCGTGCATGTTTTTGAACTAAAAAAGTAACTATTTTCAAAATAACTCAAAAACCTCTAGTTTCCCTCTTTAAACTCCCATTTTCATACCCAAAAACCCAAAAAGTCATATTTTTCACCTCTATTCCCTCCATACCATACAACAAAAGTGTTGTTTCTCCTCCTACCATTCTCCCAACTTCGACAGCAATGACAACAACTCTTACTCCCATGGTAAGCTCAAGAGCTCGTAGGAGACCAAAAGACGAAGTTCACACAATGACGTGCCACAACATCAAAACAATGGAAGGAAGTTGGCTACCACAAGAGTTTTGCAAAGGTGCATGGGTGTACATGCAGCCATCTGGACTTGATCCTCATCGTGTTCGAGATCGTGGAAATTTGGATCTTCCTTCGAAAGGTAAGCTCTTAGGCTTCAAGCAGCAAACACATGGTGGGATGGTTGCTATTGTACAACATGTCTTCACAGTTTCAACCATGAAGTTAGAAAACTCCAATAGAATTAGATATCCAATCCATTGTGAGTATTTCTATTTTTTCAATGCTTCATGGTGTTAAATGTCTTAATTACTCATCTCATATGTTTTTCATTGCTACAGTCATATTTCCTTCTAGTTTAGTGGAAGAGCAACCACTTCATAGTCTTACAAGAACTTTCAAAGCATTACGTGCAGACATTGGGGCATTAGTGTTTCCAGATGTACCTCCTGCTAAACTTATTCGTGAAAGGATCTTCTTTTACACTCACAAGTACATTGTTCCTTCCATAGATGGTGAATATGGAAGGTTGGAGATTATCAAAGTTGATTCTCTTCTTATTTTAGAGTGGCCAAAACCTGATTTTTGGTCCATATCATCTTTCAAGCGTAAGATGGTGATGTACATAACTCTTTGAAATTCACACAAGTGTCTAGATCAAAAGGTCTTCATTGGACTCTACCAATCCATTGCTTTGTTTTCATATTTCAAGGCATTCCTTTTGTAGAAACTCCTACAATGTTCCTATGTAAAGATATTACATACGAAGTAGTAGAAGGATTGTTAGGGGAAAATTGGGGTTATGTAGAAGGATTGTCAAAAGGGGATAGATATCATTGTAGAATTGGTGACACAGGTATAGTGTTTCGCTATTTAAAACATCGCACCTCATTGTACATCAGATTTTATTATGATCGTTGGATGTGTAAACTAGGAGAGTGAATACCTTTGCAAAGCTCGGAGGGATCTTTAGCTTCATTTGAAATTAATGTAAAGTTACCAAACAATGATATGGAGGTGGTTTTAGTTAATCAACATTGGAACTTGGCCAAATTGAGAGAGCACTTACTTATCATGGGATATGATGATCTTCATGATCTCAAATTTTGAATACGAGGGAACAAGGTAAGAGTTGTATTCCATATATACATATAGATATATATATATATATCTTATTCTATCACTATTGTTCATGACTTGAGAATGTTTTACTCTTTTATGAATTGTCCACAGATTGGAAAGAGATTGGAAGACAAAATCAAGGTTTTTACAGATTGGAGCATGGATGGAACTGAAATTTCATTGTCATAACTCTTTTTTGTAAAGATACTGTGAAACCTGTAAACAAACATATTTTTGCAATGAAAACTTTTTCACATTTGCTTCAAGGATATTTTGGCCACATTCTACTTGTACCTATACATTCTCAAGGTTTTTCTTGAAAGAGCATTCTTATTGTTTATTTTCTTTGATGTGATCTCAAATGTCAAAGTTTTCCTTTCCAAGACTCTTATGTTTTAATTTAAGGAAAAGTCACTTCTATGAAAAAGTGGGACCCATCACTTAAAAATTCTAGAAAAGTTATAAATAAGAGTCCTCTCTCTTCATTTATCACTTTTGCAACTACATTGAGTGTTAGAGCAGTTTGCATTTGCAAGCTATGGCTTCCACCTCTGTACCTACTAAGAGTGCACGCCACAAGTTTCTAGAATTTTTGGAGGATTCGGATTATAAAGGTCAACATGACCTATATGATCTTCTCTCCAAGGTTCCTGACCTCCATGGAACCGTGCAAATGAATGCCGATGCTTTGGAGGAGCTACTTCAATATATGCAAGTTCATATGTTGCGTTTCTCCATCGAAATACCACCATATGATGGAACCTGGGTTCCATGTTACCTTCTCACCTACATTCACAAAGGTGATGAGGCATTTGCAAAACGATTGAAACGGCTCCAGGTAATTGCAGACGAAGCAGGGCACCTTCTTGATGAAACTATGCCACTTATAAGGAGATTGAATAGGAAACGCAAGATGGGTGCAAAATATCTTTCATTCATTGCTGCCACAATTTTCTTTGTGAATGAGGAACCAGAACCAATTCCTCATGAGATCCCTCACCTTCTTACAGGTGGTTTTGTCGATGATAAAAAGGAACCACCTCAAGAACCCTTGAATCTCCTATTAGAGAGAGAAGCTATTGAGAAAACTTATCCTCTTGGTGTGGATGATAAGTTGAAAGAAGTGCCTAAGCCATCCACATCTTCAGAGCCAGAAGAAACTATTCCAGAGGTGGAGATTGAAACTTTTTCAGTGGTTCTTGTCAAGGGACAAGAATATTTGTTTTTACATGATGTAGAGAAGGCATTTGGGCTATGGCTGGATGAATGCCTAAGTTTGTTTTGTACTTTGTCAGAATGTCCTTTGGATAGTACCTCTGACTTGTTGGAGAAAAAGTGTTTGCCATTTGGTGACTTAGTGGCCGACACAATAAAATTGCTTTGCAATGACATACTTACAAGTGAACATCAACATATCACAAAAGAAAAATTTAGTAATGCACAAGAAAGGATATTGGAATCAGAAGTTCCCGCCTCACCAGTAATCGAGCAGAGTGGGATGTCCCACACCAGCATTAATTAACATCTTCAAGAGAGAGGAGAAGAAGAAGATAGAGTTCAAGATTTAAGTATCTTCAATTCATGTCATTCATTCTTACAAACACATACAGCTACTAATCATAAAACTTTGTGTAGGAGGCGATTGAAGTCAACAAGTTTGCAGCAAGGAGTGGAGGTGATCGAGTTGCTCATGGAGTTGGCTCATCCCTTGCAAACTACATTGGGAAACTTCCCAAAGAACATTTTGTAATTATCCATAAAGAGTTCAGTCCACACAGGGCCACTTCATGACATGGTGTCTAAAGGCCTTAAGTAAATTGCTTTGTTTATCAACCATTACACAGGGGAGTAATTGTATCTTTTTAGTTAAGAAATCCCTTTTAACTACAACCTTAAGTTCCAACTTCCGTGGAAAGGTCTTAGGTCAAATAGGTATATCTCTAGGTCTAGGAGTTAGAAATATTGATGAAATAGCAACCTCAATTTTGACTTACACCCTACCCATGGCTTTGGAGCGTCGAAAGAGAGTCATTGAGAAACTCAAAGCCTTAGTATATTATCTAAAATTCTTTTGGACCTGCATGTGATGTATTGAGGTCATGTAGGGCATTGGGAGGCATTGGGAGGTTCTTTACTCTCATTCTTTTGTACCTTCTTTCCTCTCCTTTAAGGTCATGTAGGGAATTAAGAGGCCAAATAAAGCCCTACCACAGAAGCGCGCGAGAAGGCCCTCCAAAATGTTTGTAGGGCCTTCTCCTGCATTTCTGTGGTAGGGCTTTATCTGGCCTCCCATTGCCCTAGGTGACCTTACATGAGAGTGAAACTTCACTAGATGGATATTGACTGAGAAAATACATAAAGGGCCTCTATATTATAGATCCCTGACCATCCCAAGAACCCACATATAGATTGGTTAATAATTAGATTAACCATAAAAGATTAACAGACACCAAGTTCTTTGTGATGGTAGGTACATGCAAGACATCCTTGAGACATCTTCCTTCCTCCTTGTCATCCGAAGCTACATCTCCAACATGCAAGATCTCATGGGATGTATCATCACTTGTTTCTACATGTCCTTCACCTTTGGGAGCATGTAGGTTAGTAAACCAAGAAGCATTGCAACTCATATGGTTGCTATATCCACTATCAATATACCAAGTGTTCTCTACTTTATTTGAGTTCCCATCCATGTTCATCATCAAGAGATTATCATTTTTTGAACTTGTAGAGGCATAATTACCTCAGCCTTTTTATGAAGAACCTTGATTATAGCTCCTTTGCTTTTCTCCTTGGTAGCAATCTCTAGCATAGTGACCAAACTCGCCATCTTCATTCACATTTTGTTGATTTCTTCCTCATATTCCTCTTGTTCTTCCTCTACCTCTTTGTGATGAGGTGTCTTGGTCATGTCCTTGATTGCTTGAGTGGCCTTGCCTTCCTCCAAACCTTCCTTTTCCCTTGCCTTGTTCTCATCTTCTTTTGCCCCTTTGATTACCTAAATAAAAAAATTGTGCATCCTTACTTTTAGTCATGAACTTCCACCTATGTTCATTTCTTTGGTGACCATGAGCGCAACCAATTGCTCAAATTCAAGAAGATTATCCCTTACATATACTAAAGTGGTAAAGGGTTTCCACGTCTCATCATCCCTCAAATGAGTGAGAGTATAAAACACAAGATCATCATCGTCTATGTGGCTCTCAAGTGTCTCCCATACCTTCATGCTTGAATCTAAGTTTTGGATATGGCGGATCATGCTATTGCTAATGTGTTGGCAAAGGATAAAGATAACCCCCTTGTCGCTTTCATTCCATTCCCTAAAGGCTCTTCGCTAGTCATTGGTTGGAGTTTCATCCACCCTAGGTCTTGGCTCACTTCCACTAATCAACCCTTAAAGGCACTTGCCCATAAGGTAGTTGGAGACCCTAAATCTCCATGGTTGATAGTTCCCCTCGTCTAGCTTTTCAATTTGAGTGTTGAAGTCTCCCATCTCTGGTATTTGATACTTTCTCTAGCCCCTGGCTAATGCTCCAATGTGTTCAAAATGTAAACGAGACTCTGAAGTTACCTTAATCCAAAGCCTTCCTTAGATGGACACCTTGCATTCTTGAAAATTTGAGTAGAATAGCTCTTCCTTGATGTGAGCTACCTCCAACAAGCTTTTAGTGATGCAAATCTTCAACCACCAACTCCAAGAGGTCTTTTTTCTTGTATTTGATGCCTCCAAGATGCTAAAATTCTCTGATACCACTAATGGAGGAAGTATCTCAACCCCTATGCAATGACAAAGCATAAATGACCTCCATAGGTACCCTTCTTTTACCTTTGCACACCAAAAATGTTGTTTCTCAGAGCATATGTAGAGAACTCCAATGAGCTTTTGTGCACCTATAGTAGACACCAAGAGCTTTCGAGTAAAAAAAATTTCACTCAAAATACAGACTTACACAAAGAGAAACAATGTCCACACAATGAGCTAGTTGAATGTTCACAACTGCTAGTCAAACAGAGACCTCACTTCACTCCAGCAAGTTTTTCTCTGAGAATATTTAGAGAATGAATCTCAAAATTAAGTGAATTTTAGAAAATTTTGATAGCTACCCAATGACACCAAAATCATAGAAAATGTATAAATAGAGAAGGATAACCAGCCCTTACAAACACAAAGCAAAATAGTTCCAACAAAGCCTACATAGAGAGAGATATCAATCACCCAACATCACTAAAATGAATGTTTCTCGCAATCTACTCAGAGAATGCTCCAAAAAAGTGGTGAGAAAATATAGACTCTAATAGCTATCCAATGCAACAAGAATTATATCAAATGGATACATAATGAGGGAGAACCAATGCTAATAACTGAGGGATAGAGAGTTGCAACATTGCCTACGCACAGACATAGATATGCCTACTCAAAGAAAACAAACAAGCAAGCAAGGGGCTTGCTATACAACTCCAACACTTAGTGCTCATATGAAATGAGCTAAAACTCCAAGAAGATGGCACAAAAGAAGTCAAGATACATGCTCCTTTTATAGTGAGAAGTGTGCCTCTAGAATCTAGGAGCTACCTTTCCAAATGAGCCTCCTAACCTGGAGGACTTAGTTGAGATGCCTTCGGGAGTGATTGAATAACTTTTCTCGATGGAACGTCATGGCATTTGGCTTCATTTGATTTATCCACATGTCCATGAATGATTTCACACAACTTTTTATCTTGAAGCTTGACTTTTAAGAGGAAATGTAGTAGAAGATCACATCTAATTTGCAATTTCTTTGTATGTTGGTGGGAGACCCCAACCTCTTGACTTGTGGCATAAGGGCTTCAATTAAAACATTGAAATAATTTTAATGCTATGGGGCAAAGAATAAATGATCAAATATGTGAGTATACAAGGAGTATATGAATTCCATAAAATTATGCCACATTAGTAAAGTTTTTTCAAAGAAAAAACTTGATTTGTCTTAATGAGAGATTTAACTCCAAGTATGTTGAAAGCTATCTTTTTCTACTAGTAAGATCTATATTTGAATCCCTAAGTACCAAGTAGCAACACATATGAGTACATTGGGTATATGTAATTACATTAGAAAAACCTTCTAGCCAACACTAGAGTAAAAAATACCCATGTATGGGGAATGGTTCAAATCAAATCTAATCAAGGGAGACATAAGTGTAACATACATGAAAATTAGAGAAAGTGTCTCTAGATCAAAGGAGAGCTATGGGGCTCAGACATTACTTTGAAAAATGATAAGGAATATTTTATTGGATTTATAGTTGAAACATATCATCTTTGATTGATCAAAATGATTGCGAACCATCTGCTTCCTATCCTTGCAATGCTTAGGTGGATTTTTTATATTAATTTTATAAATCTAGCTTCTTTATATCTTTCAAAAAATCCAATACAATCATAGACATGCTCTCTAGAGAAAAATATGGTAGTTATTTGGATGACGCTGTCGGGCTGTGTAGATGCTCGGATGATGGATCAAGTCATCCGCCAAAATCAATCCGCACACGCAGGATGCTTGAAGCAAACTCAAGTAATTCTCTAGCACTTGAAAGGTTGTTAGTACTTAATGGTAAAACAAATAGCCAAAGTGAATTGTACATAATTTCAACTTATGATTTCACCAAACAATTATAATTGCAAATATATTACGGAAGAGTCAAGATTCACTTATAAAAAATGGATTTTTAAGAATATCGATGTACTAGATCCAATAAAAGTTAGAATTCTGAGCTCTGAGCATCTCCAACGAATACTAAGTTGCTGCTATGAATCCATGATGCCGTGAATATGAATGGCTGTCCAGATTCATATATCAAATGAAATTCCTCATAGAGTTTAGAATGAATGACCATTTTTCTTGTTTGTTCAACCTCGTGTTTGTCGTTCAAGAAACAAATCATTAATCACATGCTTTAACTTTTGTAATTCTCTAAAACCATTGAACATGCATGGAGTATTTGTTTTCCTGATTTCCTTAAAAGGGATACTTTTCTGTGTAGGATGGTAGCAAGTGAGACGTCCATTATGGGCGTACAATTTTCTTAAAGAATATTAGTAATATTGTTGAATTAAGTCAATTTCAATTTAGAAAACCTATAACTAGATGTTAATGCATCGATCACTCTAAGACTGCAAAGACATGTTCTAATGTATACATGAGTTCTGTAACAAAACATCGAAGCAAGTACATTCCCAATAAATCCTCATGTTATAGGTTTTGATGTACAACATCACTCGTGTATTCAACGTTTATTGCCAACCGCAAAAGATTGCAATCGCAGATCACGTAAAGAGAGAAGACAAAATTAAAACAAAACCTCTCACTCAAGCGGCACATACATTAATTTGTTTAATTGTAGAAGCATGATATATAGTTAAATTATGCGCTGATTTGGTCATCATCACAAAACTCTTCAACGAAAACACTTGTCTGTAGCACAAAGAGGAAAACTATGGCGCAAAGAAGCATTGACTTTCACAAATAGACGCAATGCTTAACTCGTGAGAATTTTATCAGAGCACAAGTCCAACATCATACAGTGGATGGTGCAAACTCAGATTATGAACAACAACAGAACTCACTATCACAGAGGTAGGAAAATTTACTGGAGTTTGGTGTCATCAGATGCTTGACCGAGTCCGAGTGTCCGAACCGTATTTTTTTTTTTTTTGATAAAGGAAGTTCAGCCCTATCCTACTCTCCCGGACTTGAATTAATTAAAAGAAAAGAAAGGTACAAGAGAAGGGGAAAAGTGCCCATGGGATCCCCCGAATCCCACAGAGCGGGGGTAGCTTTTATAAAGTTTAGATGGCATTACAAAGAAGGTTAGTCACGCTCTCATCACCCTTATGCGGGGCCCACATCGGTTTAAGCTTGTTGTAGGGAGCACTTGATGATGCCTAAAAAGGGGGGGATTTCTTACAATTAGCAATCTTTTTGCCAAGGAGGAATAGTGATTTCTCAATCGACCACGTTGTGGGGAGTCACCAAAGTTGCAAGCACACCTTTCTCGCCAGATATTCCTCCCTTCTGATGGCGTTCTAGAGAGGCGGAGCAACTGAACGCTTCTTCCAACAGAGCATGCATCCAACTGATATGTTTTTGAAGTCTAATTTTCTTTCGGACAATCTGCCAGAGCCTTTGTGGTGGACCTTACAAGGCTTACATGAAGTTATAGAGGTTGATAAACCCCGCATCCCCATCATGCGAGCCCACTTTGTTTTCAGCTTATTGTTGACATATTGTATCTCTTTGTGATGTCTAAAGGGGGGTGTTCTTACAGTTAGCAATTCTTTTGCCGAGAAGGAATAGGGACTTCTCGATTGACCACTCCTTGGGGGTATTACCAAAGTTGTGAGCACATCTTTCCCGCCAAATCTTCCAAAGGATCTCTCCGCTGATCGCATTCCACAATGCTGCAGAGCAATCGATTGCTTCACCAATGAGGGCTTGCTTCCAATTGATTTGTTCTTGGAGTCCTAGAGAACGACCAAGGACTCTCGATAGCCAAAGGGATTTAGGGAAAGCAAAGAACACGTGACCAATATCCTCTTTGATATGGCAACATCGCTTGCACCAAGGTGGGACACCACAGATCTTGTTAGCTTTTGCATTGGTCCATATTCGAGGGTGTAAAATTTGCCGTAGGAGGACGGACTTTTTGTTTTCAATGAGAGGGTGCCAGATAGACATAAATTTCATATCCCATCGGAGTCGCATATAGTTGAGACACCATTTCTTGTTGAGACTGATGGGAATGTCATTGTGAGCTTCGACATAAGGAAGCTTGGAGAGGCGATTACCATTAAACCATTTAAGGCCCATTAGGTCCGGAGTATCCTCTCCCATCACTAGTCACATTTAGAGCGGTCCCAAGCATGGCGTCTGCTCAATAAAACATTCCATTCCTCGTACGTGACCGCAGCACTAGGGTGAAGGTCCTCAAAGTCCACCCATCTATTCATGTCCTGTTTCCAGAGGTGCTTCCATTGTTTGAATCCGTTATTCTAGAGTCTCTTGGCACTTAAGACATTCCAAGGCTCCACGCTTCTCATGCCTTGGATTGGGAACCAAATAGAGTCATTTTGTCTTATACTTGCAGCCCACTACCAATCTTCATTGATTCTTATGTGAGGTTTGAATCTGTTCCAGCTCAACCACAAGGATCTTACCAGGATCGATCCTTTGCATGAGACTCGAATCAAAGAGAATAAGAGGGTGAGGATGTCGAGGTTTTTCCATCCAGGGTATCCCACCAGAGTAATCACGTTCGTGTTTCTGAAAATTAATGACGCCCAAGAGGAATCTCTGTTGCACTAGGCCTTAATCCTCCACTTTGCTGCAAGTTTATTGGCCATGTTGCTAATGTCTATAATACCAAGACCTCCACTCTCCTTTCGGATAGTGCATATGGACCATTTGATTTTAGGCATTCCCCTCCTATTATGGTCCCCAGTCCAAAGAAAGTTCCTACAAGTACTTTCCAATTTGGCTAATTCTTGATCCTTTGGTCTTCAGAAAGAAATAAAGTATATGATTGAGGATATGAGGAATGTGTTGACCACCATGGCCCATCCAGCGAGATTAATTTGCAAACCCCTCCAATAGTTAAGTTTGTTATTAAGTCTGGCGAGGATCCAAGCCCACCTTTGTTCTAGAGTAACACCGAATCCCATGGGGATACCAAGAATGCGAACAACCTGACCCGATTGAATGCTTTGGCATCCCTGCACAGTGAGGAAATTGGGTTGAGTCCCTTTGATAGCCCTGAATGCTGTCTTGGAATGGTTAATTCTAGACCCAGAGGCCACACAAAAAGTGTCAAGGCACCACCAAAAGGTTTCAAGGCTGGTATCATCATTGTGAACAAAGGCATTTGTGTCGTCTGCAAAAAGCATCATGGTCATTTGCCTAGAGTTATGTGGCAAAGTGATGCCTCTTATGCGAACAAGCTCCATCTGTCGCTCCACAAGTCGGCTGAGTCCTTCTGTGGCGATGGCGAAGAGTAGCGGGGCCAACGGGCAACCTTGCCTGATGGATCGTTTCAGTTTGATTGCCTTTTAGCGATTGTAAAATATAGTCCCATTCCAATTTGTCATATGCTTTGTCAAAGTCAATCTTGAGGAAGACAGTGTCTTGATTAGATTCTTCAACGAAGTCGAGACCTTCTCAGATATCAATGATGGCTTCCAATATTGATCTTCCCTTAATGAAGCCTTTTTGGTCTTTGCTAAGCCACTGGTCTAAATGGCAGGATATCCTGTTGGCCACAACTTTAGCAAGAATCTTTTACCCAGTTTGAAGCATTGTGATAGGTCTCCAGTTCTCCATTATGTTCCTCTCCCCTTTTTTATGAATAAATTTTTATGATGTTGTTGTTGAGACAAGCGGGGAGGGCACCAAACTCGAGTGCCTCAAGGCAAACAAGACGCAAGGGGGTGGCCATCACATATTTGAATGATTTAAAAAACTCATTAGTGAGCCCATCAGGCCCCGGGCTCTTGCCATTCGGAAGCGAATCAATAACTTCAACAAGGATCTCCTGTTCAGAAATGTTGGCGTCAAGAAGAGCGCTCAAGCTGCATGGGATTCTCTACAAGGAATTCCAAGAGATGGTGGCCATGCAATCCCGCCTATGGGGGGAGAGGGGACAGGCACCTCCCAAGAAACTCTTGAAGTGAACTCCTATAATGCCAATGTTCTCTTCCTCTATCTTACATTCCACCCCATTCTTATCAAGCAGTAGTGGGATCTTGTCTCTAATTTGTTTTCTTCTGAGAATATTGCACATCTCTTTGGAGGGTCTATCTGCCTTACCAGCCCACCATTCCTTAAGATAAAGTTGAAGATTTTTCCTTTTGATCTTCTCCTCGTATCTTAATCTTCCTCTGATATTTTGGAGTCCCTTCTGAGATTGAATCTTCCCTTTATTAACTTCTTCTTTGAGTCTCCGGAGTCGGCGGTATAGGTTTTCTCTACTTCTTTGGCGGATGGATTTGAGAGCCTTCATGGTCCCAATCAAGATCTGATGAGACTTTTCCACCACGTTTCTCCAACACTTGGCTGGGGAGGTGCAGACGAGGAAGGCCTCAAGCCAAGCATTAGTGATTTCTTGATGGATAGAGGGGAGTGAAAAGACAAATGGACTCATGTGAAACCAAGGTGCTTTGGGACTTTTGGATAGAGGGGGGAAGGTGAGTACCATTAGGTAATGATCTGAGATGGTGAGGTTGATATGTTGCATTAGGGTGGGAGGACCCCATTGATGGACAAGATTCTACGAAATGTAGCTTCTATCGAGTCTTGCTTTCCTCAAGTCCTCACCCAATTGAAGATTGGACCAAGAGAAACCGTTCGGGTCCTTGACTTCGACCAGATCCAAATACAGTTTGGTTTGGTCCCATGCGTATTTCTCCTAGCCATCAATGATGCAACCCTTGTTGTTCCACCTATTAGAGGGTTCTTCCACCATATTGAAGTCACCGCAAACCATGACATTATGAGAAAACAAGTCCAAGGAGGACCAAGTATCGATCCTTGCAGCATCCTTGTTTGGAGCATACATAGAAATCAGGGAGAATTGAAAGGGGGTGCTAAATGTAAGTACCATCCACCCATGGTTTTTGTCTCCACTAGTGTGGTCAAGCTTATTAGCCTAGAAGTGATTGATACCGATGGCAGCTCCACCAGAACCACGCTGATGGGTTGTGGAAAACCACACATGGGATTGAGAGACGCCATTAAGTCTTTTTTGAAGGTCTTCTCCTTCAATTTTGATCTCCTGAAGACAAATGAAATCCACATTTAAGTTAATGTCACAGAGCCATTGACCAATAATGGTGGCTCTTGCGGGGTCAGTTAACCCCCTAGTGTTTAGTGAAACAATGATCATTTTCTTTCACTTCCCTCATTCCGAGGGTGGGACTTCTCTTTCTTTCTCTTGGAGTCTTCTTTCTTTCTTGAGGGGGGGTGGTCGCGACCATGCGCCTTTGGTTTAAGGGGGCTTTTCCAAGGCATACTTGCCACCTGTTTCCCCTTTCGAGAAGCCTCCTAAGGGGGAGAAGGAGGGGCCATTTCCCCTATTGTTGTTCCAATGATGGAACTTTCATTTTCCATATTTTTCTCATTGCTTGTGGTGAATCCATCTTCTTTGCTAGATATGTAGTCCTCTTGATTGACCTCATTAGAGGGGGGCCACTCCAAGGGTAAGTTACTTGTGCCCGAAAAGTCCCGGATCCATCTTGGATAATCAAGCTCATTAACTTCCTTCTCGAGGTTGCAGTATAAGTTATTGAGTGCCTTTTTTGGCATGCGGGTCTTCTCTAAAAGTATCCTTGGGCTTGAGCTTCTCCTAGGGCTAGCTTTCCTTCTTCTTCTAACCTCTGTAAACCCTTCTGAGTCGGTTTCTAGGATATGTTCATCCTTGACTTTCTCTTCAATGGTTGGGCCGACCTGCTTCCCCTTGAGTGTTTGGGCTTTATTGGCTGATTCTTGCTTACTCTTCTGCTTGAGGGGGCAATCTTTAATTCTATGGCCTTGTTGACCACAATGAAAGCAGACATTGGGTAGATTTTTAAAAGTGATCTCCCGAACCGTATAAATTAAACGAATAAGAAAGTCAAGATTTAAATTGTTAAGCCATGAAGCATAAAGCTCTGCACATATAGCTTCTGTGTCACATCTAACATCAAGAGGTCAAAGCATCACTTTTGTCAGATAGTATAATTTAGAGCATATAACCACAGATCATACATATAGTATTAATGAACTTACAATTACCGCATTGTCTATAGACGGATATGAAATTTTCTTGGAGTTATTGTCGTCATCTTTAGCTAGTTCCAATCAATAGTTCGGTTGTTCCACTGCTCATCAAATGACTTTTCTCTTTCACAGTTATGCGCTTCGGATCTTTTCTCAATGTACATAGCATCTATCCTCAAAATCGAATGCAAATAATCTTCCCCCTCTTCCTCTGTGTTGCGCTTCTTATAAGTTGCTCAGATTTTCTTATTGACCCACCAATCCTGGCATAATCCTCTCAAATTGATGGCGTCCGATAGCCCCCTCCTTATACATGCACTCCCAAATTGTCAGATCATCATACGTTCAAGGTGACCTTCCTCCTTCATGAGATGATTGCTGCGCGACTGCTTCTCTGAGTCGTCTCTGATCGTGATTCTCTTTTTGCCAGCAAAAATTGTATATTGCTAGAAGATCGTAAAAATTGGCCTCCCTCCAACAATGAAGCAGAAGGATATATATTTTGTGGGTATTTTACGACTAATCCGATGCATGACCATCCTTCTTCTTACCTTGAAACACCAGCCACCCTTTTTTATTAGCGTACCTGCTTTGAGTGATCTTTAGACACCAGCCACCCTTTTTTATTAGCGATCTTTAGACACCAGCCACCCTTTTTTATTAGCGTACCTGCTTCGAGTGATTATAGAGTGTAGATCATCACCATTGCTTTAGTCTCACAAAAGAGCGGACTCTAATCCCTTCATATGCGCTCCTTGCTAATTCTTTATTTTTTAATAATTGCTTTTGTACCATGGATCATATAGCATTGCAATGAGCCAGATAGTCATGTTTCCATCAACCTTGGTCATTTTCTATTTCAAGTGGGGAGCATATTTCTCTCCAACATTGTGTAGGTCTTTGAGTGCCTTGACTGCTTGCAACACTCTACCACATAGTTTTTGGCTTGACGTTGTCATGTGTGCAGCATATGTACTAAACAAGTGTCACATTAAAGCACTACAGTCTATCACTCCATATGAGGCTTGGCATGATCCCAAGCAATTCGTTGCTCATCTGTGTGTTTTAGGTTGTCTGGCATTAGTTGATATATCTAGATAGTGATGTGTGTGAACACACTAGGACCACAGGGGCACCTTTTTCCCTCTTTAGGAGGTTTTTTTCCCTCGGCTTGTGCATATTGCCCTAATGGGCTACTTATCTTTGTACATTCTCTAGTAATACATTCAGTATTGTGTGTTGTGCTCCAAGCTTCTTCTTCTTCCTTGTGGTGTTCACATGCTTCTGCAGACGTCTAACTCCAACAATTAGTATTAGAGAAGGTCGTCACTTCATCAAGGGCACCATCGACACTCCTCCGGTTGCAGTCTCATAATTGCACGAATTTTGGTGAGCATACTCAACATGTCTCCGAGATCAAAACAGCTTTGCTGTGTGATGCTGAAATCGTGATCTGAGCTCGTTTTGGCCTCCGAATGCACTATCACAATGCTTGTGCAGGCTATTTCGTCTTTTTGTGCCAAAGGTATATACCAGTTTCTGTTCGTTAGTATAAGCATCTCAAAGTCTGCTACAGGTCTAGCAGAATTCGTCTGGGTAGTTTTGTTCAACTTTTTGAGATACAGTCAATTTTCTACATCAAGGTATTTTAGTCACCGGCCATGGCTGAAAGCCGTGATGTATTCTGTATGTTGGCTGTTGAGGATAAGTTGGATGGTACCAACTACTTGTTATGGGCTTATATGATGCGACATGTGTTGGTTGCAAAAGGACTTTGAAACATTGTGCAGGGTGTCGAAAAACGTCCTATCACACCTGTAACTGTTACAACTGTAGGTACTGAAGCTCATGCAGAAGATGTCGAAGATGGTGATATTTTGCATATTCATGTTCCTGTTGCGGTTTCTGCTGCACCTACTGCAGAGCAGATTCGTTGGGATGGCAGAGATGCCCAGGCATATGCATTGATAGCTTTGTCTGTCAAACGTGCCATAATTCCTCATATTCGCTTTTGCAGAACAGCTAAGGATGCTTGGGATACACTTACCACATTGTACCAAGTTAGGAATGAGGCTGATGTTGCTTACCTCCGAAAACAGTTGGAGAGTGAGCACATGAATGAAGGATTCTATGGATAGTTTCTTAGCTTTCATCATACTTGTCCTCCAACACAAGAGCTAGGAAGAATCAATTGTGGATGGAATTCACAACTCTCAAGAAGCAATCAAAGCAAGGAGTGGCCGACTATGTAACCAAAATGAAAGATGTTGCATATCAACTTGCAAGCATTGGAGAAGAGATAGAGGAAGATCACATAGTGAGGGAGATCATCAATGGGATTAAAGATGATGACAAGTGGGAACCCTTCACCACTACAATGGATCTCTACATGGATATGCAGATACCTGATCTCAACACCTTGATGGGACAACTCTTCACCCATGAAGCAAAGCTCAATAGAAATGGTGACAACTCAAGAGGTAACCAATATTTTACCCTTTATATAGATAAGAATAAAGCTAAGGATATATATAAAGTAAGAAACAAGATGAAGAGGCTAGTACCTCTCAAGCCAAAAATGCAGGAAGAGGAAGAGGTGCTAGAGGTAGGGGCTGAGGAGGTAAGCAAGGTAGGGGGAGACCCTACAATAGTTCACCATGCAACTTATGTGGTCTCAAAAACCAGACTACTGAAGAATGCTACAAAAATACAAGGAACCAAAGGGGAAGAGGCTTCCATAGAGGAAGCTATGGACAAACTAGAGGCATGGTGGAGGCAACTACAACCACAACTTCAATCAAGGCTACAACAACAACAACTATTAAGGAGGCTCTAGAGTAAGAAGGTTCTTCAATAACTACACTGAAGACCAAGAAGACTCTCTGCTCATCATGAACATGACATCCAAGAAAGGTAAAGATGATGATCATCTCTTTTAAATTGACTCAGGTTGTTCCAATCATGTGGCAAGGAATGTAGCACTCCTATCTGATGTTGAAGAACCAAAAGATAAGCATGAGGTACAAACACTTGATGACACCAAACATTCAGTCAAGCAAATTAAAACTGTTAAGATATCATATGGTAGTATGAACCTTTTGAGCAAAGTTCTGTATGTGCTTGCCATAACCAAAAATCTAATTAGTGTTAGGCAGATTGTAGAGAAAGGTCTACAAGTCAAGTTCACAAAGCATGGAGCATATGTGGAAGACCCCTAACAAGGATTCAAAAGGATTGCCAAAGGTGAGAAGTCAGGTAGATTGCTTACTTTTGAAATTGAAGACATAAGGAACATAGCACTATTCAGTTATAGAGACCAAACCCTATCTGATTTGGGAATAAGGCACAAGAGACTAAGACACATAGGAGAGAGAACTCTGAAACAAATTTGCAGGGATCAAAGTGTGCTTGGGATTCCTAATGTGACCAAGCAGCACATGATTTACAAATTTTGAGCTTGCCAATTTGGAAAAGCTCATAGGCAACCGGTTATTCAACAAGAAAGGATACATCCATGAAGATTATTTGGAGCTTGTACACACTTATGTGTGGGGTCCTAGCAAAGATCCATCCATCTCAGGTTCAAGGTACTATGTCTCTTTTATTGATGATTACAGTAGGTGGACAATTCTCTATTTCATGATGCATAAGAATGAGGTGTTTTCATGTTTCAAGAAGTATTTGGCACTAGTTGAAAACAAAATAGGAAGGAGCTTGAAGAGAATCAGATTTGATGGAGGTGGTGAGTACTTTTCACATGAGTTTGATCTATTTCTAGAGGACAGAGGCATAAAGAGGGAAGTAACAACCAAGTATACTCCAGAATTGAATGGAGTGGTAGAGAGAAGGAACAGGTTAATTGTTGAAACAACTAGGTCTATGCTAAATGAGAAAAACTACCTAATTATTTATGGGTAGACGATGTTTCTACAGCTACCTATTTGGTTAACAGGCTTCCATCCAAGACATTGGATGGTATGAGACCATAAGAATCTTAGAAGGGCAGGAGATCCTCATTGGATCATGGCAAAATATTTGGGTGCATTGCCTATGCACACATCCCATCATACACCCCATCCCATCATTGGGTGTGATCAAAATCAAAAGGCATTCATAGTTAGTAGGGATGTAGTATTTGATTAGAATAATTCTTAGTTTCAAGATGATTGCAGGAAAGTCAAATTACCATATGATTTGGAAAGTGATTTTCAACCCTAACTCAAGGAGACCAACATCAAGCAGAAGACATCAATTTCGAAGATGAGGAGCATATTGACTTCAAAGCTTGGAAGTCAAGAGGCAAGTGCAAACACAAGCAACTAAAGGATCTTCCTGAATCTTCCAATCAAGCCTTAAGGAGATCACAAAGAGAAAGCAATAAGCCCATAAGGTATGGATATGATACATCCTTAGTTACAAAGCACTCTGTATACATCACTATAGATTCAATGGTAGAGGAGCCTTCTTCATTTGAAGAGGCTAAGAAGAAGAAAGAGTGGATAGAAGACATGCAGGAGGACGTGGAAGCATTGTAGGAAAACCACACTTGGGACCTAGTTCCCATGAAACCAGATATGAAGGTTATTGGTTCAAGGTGGATATATAAAGTTAAAAAGTACTCTGATGGTTCTATAAATAGGTACAAGGCAAGACTAGTGGCAAAGGGATTTGACCAAACACATGGAGTAGATTATGAAGAAACATTTTCACATGTGGCAAAGATGCCAACAATCAAGGTATTGGTGAGTCTTGCTACATCCAAAAATGGGAATTTATATCAGTTAGATGTCAAGAATGCATTATTAAATGGTTGGATATTAGAAGAGGTATATATGGCAAAAGCACGAGGTTTTGAAGATGAAGAAAACCAAGGTATGTATGCAAGCTTAGAAAAGCACTCTATGGTCTCAAGCAAGCTCCTAGAGCTTGGAACCATAGACTTGTTACCTATTTGCAGGATCAAGGCTTTGTAGCAACCAAGGAAGACTCTTCTTTATTTGTGAAGAAGAATAAATGAGAGGTCATCTACTTGTGTGTCTATGTAGATGATATAATTATTACAGTTAATGATTCTGATGGTATCAAGCAGGTTAAGGCTCAACTGATGAAGGAATTCAAAATCCGTAATCTAGGGTTGTTAACCTATTTCCTTGGCTTAGAACTTGTGTATACAGATTCAAGTATATTAATCACACAAAGAAAGTACATAAATGAGTTTAAGATGGAGAACACTACAGTTGTAGCCATTCCTATGGAGATCAATCATAAGTTAAGTTCACATGAAAGTGAACCACTTGATGATATTATAGGGTATCAACAACTTGTGGGTAGTCTTAATTATGCTACATTGAAAAGAGTGGATATTGCATATGTTGTGAGTACATTGAGTCAATTCATGCATATACCAAGGAAGCCACACATGGAAGCTGCAAAGAGGGTGCTTAAGTACCTAAAGGGTATAATAAATGAGGGATTATTATATCCCTTCACTTCTGACATAGATATAAAGTTATATTCTAATGCAGATTGGGATGGATCTAAGGATGATAGGAGGAGCACTTCAGGGTACCTATCTTTTGTAGGTTCAAAACTCATATCATGGTCATCCAAGAAGCAACCATTTGTGGCCTTATCTTCCACAAAAGAAAAGTATAGAGGTTTGGCTAATGCAATTGCGGAAGCTATTTGGCTTAAGCAATTCTATATAGATTTGGAGATACATTTCCACACTCCAATTATCTTTGGAGATAATACTAGTTCACTTCATTTGGCTGCTAATCCTATGTACCATGCGAGGACTAAGCACATTCAAGTGCAATATCATTATTTTAGAGAGAAATCTCTTAGCAAGGATATCCAATAATCCTATTTATCAACTCATTTGCAATGTGCAGATTTACTTACCAAAGCATTGGATGGAACAAAGATGAACAGGTTCATATTGATGATTGGGCTACAAGAGATCAAGGAACGATGAAGATCAAGCATGTTAGGCTTGACGGGGAGCTGTTGATGCAATTAAGTCCAAGCCTACATACTTGATGAATACACATAAGCTTGATGTATTAGCATATCACTTGAGAAGCTTCATATGTACAACTTCTTGTAACTTTGAATTTAATTACTCATTGTAAAAGGTGCGAGGAGTTAGGAAGCATCTATCTCATATCATTTGGTACTTGAGGTCAAGAGAGAATCAATCCTATACTTGAGGATCACTTTCTGGTGGAGATTTGAATTTGAATTCAAATCCTTGGGTGCAACAAAAAAGCTATAAAACATGAGAAGAAAATCCCACGTGCATCTCGAGGTTCTGAGATCATTTCCATGTACCTTCATTGAGAAGAGGAGCTTACCTCATAGCTATCTCATTCTACACTCATTGAGCAATGCCTTATTGCCAATGACGTAGTAATTTTACATGATTTAGTTAATACATGTTCATTATTTCCTACTCTCATATCTCTATCACACTCTATCAGAACAACGACTTTGTCTGAGCTAATCCTCACTGTGTAGTGCATCACTTTACATTCATCATATTATCTACTTTGATCCTACAAATGTTCATTGATATTGGTTCTCACAATGGTTGGATATCATTCAATTAATGCTCACTGGTTTGTGATTGTCAAGGCCCATAAAAGTCAGGGTAGTTGCTTAACTTGCTAAACATATTTCTCTGCATATAGTTTATCATTTTAGATGATTCCACTCCTGAATGGTAGCTTGTGAAGCTAATTGAAGTTCACCAAAAAGAAGTTTACTCATTGCTATTGTACTCAGAGAATTGAGTAAAACACTGAGCAAGTGTCTCAACAAAATAGCAAGTTTTGTGCATTGGATCATATGCCTACCTATCTGTCTTGATGCTATCATTTATGCATCATCTTCAAAGCAACATATATGATCATTTATGCTTATTAGCTAGCTCAGGAGGCCCGCAACACTCTCCAACCATCACTTATAGCAGGTGTGAAGCAGGTTTTAGTTACACCAACTCATCTCTTGTAATTATCCACCATCTCCTCCAACAGTTCATGTGCTTTTGCAGACCTCAAACTTCAACAATTGGGATTTGACTAGGTCGCCACTTCATCTAGGGCATCATCAACACTGTGCAGGTCATAATATAAAAAATTTGACTATTGAAAATCTCATATTTTCTCTATCCAAGTTGTGAACTAAAGCATCTGATTCCAAAGTGGCATGTGTGAGTGATAACCTTTTCCAAGATACTAGATGCTCTTGGATAACAAGGTTCCTCAACCATCTCTCTCCCATATCTAATATATTTTCATGAATAGTCTTAATTATCATTTTCCTAGAAAGGTATTGTACACCCTATCAGATTGTCCTCCCTTGAGCTAACTCCCACAATTTACTAACATGGAAAATTGGATGAACTTTGTACTATGGAGGAATTTTTAGATGATAATAATCACCATTGTAGTATAAAACCTTCCAAAACTATAAGTGGTGGAAGGGTGATAACGACCCAAAACTTTGAAAGGTATGAATTTTTTGGGGAATAAATTTAAGCCAATGAATCACAAAGAAAGGCGTTGATGGCCACTTTGATACCATTACAAAGGATATGTTTCAATGGATAGTACAATTACAATTTATTTCAAAAAAGTTAAATATATCATTAGAGTGGTTGCTAAGCTTAATATATATTTCATACGAATCTCTAAGTACTCATTCCTATACATGAATTTACAAAATCAACCATAAAAGAAAACGAATTATCATATTTTACATCATTGTGTTGAGGTAAGAGAGATATCACAAGATTTTCTAGTATGAAGTTATATAATGTTATTGAAATTCAAGGGAGCTGGAAAAATAACACAAGGAAGAAGAAGAAGCTTGGGAGAAAAATGCATAGTTACTACTAACTATGGAATCTACAAAGATAAGTATCACATTTGGGTTATTAGTGTATATACAATGGGGAGGAGGGGGTGGGTAAACATTTGAAAGAGGGGTGTAGGTTTTGAACAAGAGGGATTGGATTATTTTGTATAGTTTAAGAAAGACCTTCAACATAGTGATTGCTATACTTGTTGAACATACGAGAAACAAGATAGTTGTAATGATGAATTGAGTGAATTGGACTAAAACCAAAATAAAACCTGATGATAATTTTTTCCCCTACACAAGCTGTTTTTCTTTTGAATTGTAGATTCTAGAAGCTGAAAGAAATGCTAGATGTATATCAATGCTAGTGAATATAAGGCTATGAGGAATGTTGGATGTGTGATAATGCTAGTAAATACAATAATACATGCAAAGAGAATGGAACCCAGTAATCCAAGATGGTTGGTATCAAAATCACAACCTTAGATATGGGAAAAGATGAGAGACACCCCCTAGATGAAGAAGATACCAACAAAAAGTCATTCTTAATGTCATGCTACCTCCTTTACTCAGGTCTAGATCACTAATCTACTCATTGGACACATGGAATTTAGAAGGGATGCTTGAAATCTAAACCAAGGAACATCATGTCTCCAAGGATGACACACAATTTAGGATATGACATGTGCACGTGTGCAAGACAATGTGAGAAAGACAAATATGAATAGGGAGGGGAGAAAGAAGAAGCGGTAAAATGCCTTTTAAAAATTTCTTTTTCCCCTCATGACTCTATGTACTAAGGGGTGTTGAGTGAAATGGAAACATGACTTCTTTCTATCTGGAGAGAAATATAGGATTTGGTTGATGGAAGAATGCTTTTGGGCACTCCAAATATCACATTCTCACACTTTTTCTAGCCCCTCCAACAGTCCACTAGGTTGGAATGTCACGCTTGGAAAGGCCATATCTTGAGCTACAAAACTTCAAATCTCTCTCTCTCTCTCTCTCTCTCTCTCTCTCTCTCTCTCTCTCTCTCTCTCTCTCTCTCTCTCTCTCTCTCTCTCTCTCTCTCTCTCTCTCACACACACACACACACACACACACATTCGGGAACTAATTCCTCCAACTTTGACTTGGAGCATTTCATCCGCTATCCTCTCGACAACTCTAAAAGAGGATCTACAAGAAACTTGATTAATTAGACCGCACAAAGATGGGGAAGGTCCAAGCAAGAAAAGTTATTCACGACATTTCTTTGACTTTAAGATACTATTTTCTAATGGAGTGATTGAATCGAAATCTAAAGTGGTTGTTGTACATGTCATTGACGAAGAAAAAGAGAGAGACAAAGAGAGAGAAGAGAAGAAGGGAAAAATGAGAAAATAAGTATTAATATGCACGAGTATTCGAAGGAAAGAAATCCAACAATTCTTGAGTGATTTGATCATCTATCAATCAAGCTCAAGTCAAGCTCTTTTTTTTATTGCAACCTCCTTGTCATGAACATGAACTCCGTGACATACTTGGGAGGGGATTATTAAATTATTGAACTAGTAGATTGATGTAAAAGGAGGGGGTAAGTAAAATATTGAGCAAGCAAATCGACATGAAAAGAGGAGGAAATAAGTAAATATCAAGGTTTGCTAAAACTTTCTTCTTGACTCGTTATGGGTGAAATTGTAACTTTTCAAAAGGACGTGATTACTCAATTTATGCAGTTCAATAGGAAGAGAAAAGAAGAAGTGGCATACAATCATTCCATGAGTTTTGTTAAAGAAAGTGGTTATTTCAATGGTAAAAATGTTATAGAATTTTATAAACAGTATGAATTGGAAGCCAGATACCTTGGGGTTGGACTTACACCTGTGAATAACGTAGAACTTATCAAAAAATTTATGTATGTGTCCGAATTACATTTATGTAGCCATCTTGTGATGGAAGCATGTTGGTACATTTGGCAAGCTTAAGCGCTTGGCTACGAAATCAAGACTACTCATAAAATCATGTATCTCACGTGGAGGACCACATATGAACACATTCTTGTCAATATAGGTGTATTTTCCTTTGTATAAATGTAAAAATCAAGAAAGAATAGAATCTCCTGAAGTTAGGGAGCTGAACCCACAACTCATGTGGTATAAGGAATCAATTCAAATCACCCCTAAAGTGTAGGAACACTTTTATGTGAGGGAAAATCAAAATTCAAACTAACTTGATGAGTATAAATAGAGATGTTTTTAGTCGCAAGGTAAGACTGAGCCATTCTAAGAGATATTGAGCTACATCATTGAGCATACCTTAAGCGCAACATATTTATGAGTATTCCACTATACTTTCCTTGTATCATATGTTCCTTAGCTTACATAATTTGATACATTTCTTCAAGTTCATTTCTATCTATTGATCTCTATTGCATCTTCATCATTTCAACAAGCAATTTTTCTCAGTATACTCAATCATTGGATGCACTTTAACTTGGTATAGTTAGAGTCAAGTGTCTACTATATACACATAAAATTTCATTAATTTTGGTTTGGTGAATCTCGAGATATGAGCTAATGAAGTCGATTGTGTATGCACATCATCTTGCTCCTCAAAGGTCGGGATGACCCCTGAGTTGCTAAACTCATTTCTGAGTGTATAGTGCCTCTAAATTCATGAAATGATTTTCTTGGATATACATTGGAATTAGATGTGTGAAAAAGTTCTCTAGTCAATTCATACCAGGTTTGAGCTTTGAGCAAAATATATGAGCACTTCCATTCCCAAAATAGAGGGGTTTCTCACAATCCTTCCATATGCAAGTTATCTGTTTTGGTGCAAACTTTTGGGAATGATGTTCCAAAGTACCTAGTGGTAATAAATGCATTATTGTGAAGCCAAAGGAGTCTACTAAGCATCCCTAGAGTCAACTTGGCAGGTGTAGAGCAAGTTTTGTGCAAGACCATCTCATCTCTAGAGCATATATATCCATCTCCTCATAGAGCACAAACAAAATGATCAGAATATAAATTGATTACTCTTCAATATTTTTACACTTGAGAACGTCGATAAAGTAACATGAAAAACATTCCTAAAGAGGATACATAAGGTTAATTATTCAATCTTAGATATCAAAAGAGGATTTGATCGATAGTACGGTGACTTATCTGAATATGACAAGAAAGTCATACAGCATGAGAAGGTATCATTGTTTCTACAGGTAGTGGATATGAAGGTTTGTAAGGAAATTCTTTCGTGATTGCAAGACATGCAATCTCAGTCTAGTCTTACAGAGGACTAGGAGCTAGTTCAAGATGTCGTTAAGAGATATGTACAAAAACAAAAAAAAATGGCAAAGTTCATGCAGGAGTGGCAAGAAGATTTGCAAGAAGAACAAATGTAAGTAACAAAAGAGCTTGTTCAAAATCAAAAAGGGGATTCATCAGTTTACAAAAGACACTTGTCTCAAAATAAAATGGATGAAATATTTAAGAAATTTAGCAATCTTACAATTCAAAGTGTGAAACAATGACTGAGTCTCGATCTTTATGTGCTAAGACAAACAAACTTGAAAGCCTCTTGAGATCAAGAGATGTATCTAGTGTGAATCGTTGGAGTACAACAGATATTCATGTGAAATTTCCAAAGATGTGTTATCTAAGAACCTAGTGTTTATAAAAGAAAAGATGATCTATGATGCTAAAACTTGTAAAAAGGCTAAATAAATTTCAATGGAGGAGGCATGAAAGCATTCTTTCCTAGTACTTCAAGAAACTTGGCTTCAACTTCCCATATATCCATATATTCTTTGTAATGAACTCTCTAGATCAAGGGCACAAAAATTTCAAAAACATCTAGCAATGAAATTCAAGGGGTAACTAGATAGAAAGACCCAATTGATACACTATCGGTATTCACTTGCTTATGTTCATCCATGGGATATGAAGCTATAGTCAATGAAAAAAGGAGAAGATTTAATGAGGGAGAGAAAGAGAGAAGAAGAGCTAGGCAATAGGTAGAAGCACCACAAGATCAACGTCAACCACCAAATCTAAATCAATCAGCCCACACAAATTATTCCACCAAAACCAAGCAAAAGTCCTATTGAAACTCAATATCCACCTTCTGTTGAGGTATTGGTACCTATTCAAACTTCATATCTTTTGCAATACTATAAGAATTAAAGCCTACTAAGATAGGGCAAGGAAAATCTAAGAACCTTCTTATATGTTGAAGTTTTATATAGAACAAGCTATTGAATTGAAGCAAATCCTTGAGAAATGGGTCCTTGAGAGTGTAATTGAATATACTCTGGCAGAGCTTTTAGGGATAGACAAATGAAAACCTTTAGATGTGATAATCAATCTCCTTGATGGAAACAATAGCCAATAACTGAAGCTAAAGAATTCAAAAGATTAGATGAGGATTTACATACACAAATTTCATAAGTACGAGTATAGGAAGGAAAAATGTTCTTGATCAAATTGAAAGTATTGTGCAACCATGTAGATATGATGAAATATATTTGGAACAAAGTTCCCAAGAGACAATGCCCTATAGCCAATATAGTATCGTGCCACAAAATAATTGCTAGTTAGATTAGAACAGATTGATACTCTTGTGGTTGTGCTTATTGAGCATAGGTTTGAGATTAATCTAATATCTAAAGGGCTTTATATGAAACTTAAGTGGCTGATTAATATGCAATCGAGGCTGAGAATTCAAGCCGTTAATGTGATGCTAGGAGACCTTCATAGTGCATGTCCTTAGGTACAAGTTATGATCAATGATGTGAGTGATTATCAGAGCGTCTTTGTTCAAGCAACTACATGCTTCCTATGTAAGTTCTTTTTCATAACCTAGTTCACTTCTATTTCATTTCCATCATTATGTTGTTTCTAGCATATTTGAAGCCTATCTAGATTGTTGTGGTTTGTGTGTATCACAATCCATTTTTCTCAATATGATCATGGATTCATGACGATCCAAACAGCTTCATCAAAGGAAAGTCAATTATTGAAGTCATCATCCATATATAGGAAGGACTCAAATATGCTAAAGAGAAATACTGAAACCTTCTCTTCCTCAAAGTGTATTTCGAAAAAGCTTATGAAATATTAGAATGGAATTTTATTCTTCAATCTCTCAAGGAGGGTTGCATATCAAAAAAGCAATGATGATAAACATGTTTTTCAGCTCCTTTATCATTTACTATCTATCTTGTTGAAGGTTTAAAAAAATGAGTTGATGATGGTGGAGAGAGCTTGCAGAAACTTTGTTTGTGTAGGAGAACCTAACATGATGGGGGCTCCAAAGATTAAATAGGAGATATGTGCTAGTCCCAAGCATTGGGTGGTCTAGCTATCTTGGATCTCGATGCCTTGACTAAAAAATTTGTGGCCAAATGGATGACCAATGTTTGGTCTAATGAGAAGAAATCTTAGACCAAGCTCATCTTCAAGAACTACAATAACATGTCCATCTCTAACATGTCCATAGATGGAAAGACCTTAATTGGCTTACACTCTTATTCTCTCCACTTCTACTCATTCCCTAGGGATCGGATCTGATATGCTTGTTATGTTTGGCAACATGATTCTTTATGGTTCCCTATTGCTAGTATCAAGAGCATGGAGAAAGAAAATATCCTAAGATCTCTAAGAATTTTTATGCTAAAGTTTTTAGCATGCACATACACTATATGTGTGTGAAGAAGAAGTGGGCAATAACAAAGCACCTCTGATTAGCACTAATAGATCTCCAATAGTAGCACAATACACTATGTGAGAGTGTATGGTAGATAGAAGGTATAGTATAACACTTGATGTCTTCATATATCCTTTAGAGCCCACATAAAGCACAGTGTAAGTTTTCTAAAAAAAATACTAAAAAAAACACTATAGAATTTTGTTAGACTCATATGTATGTCTTTGGTTGATGATTCATCAATAGAAAAAACTTCTATTTGGTTTTATTTGGAGTCCTTCGATCTCAACTTTATTTAGATTAAATTTCATCCAATGTAGTTGAAGTTTTATTTGAAAATCTAATCCAAAAACAAAAATTCGGATATTATTTGTGGATGGGTTTTAGATATGAGATGGTAGGGTGCTATATATGGTTGGATAGCTCTCTTGAAGCCTAGAAGAGTATGCAATAAAACATTTTTACCATCTTTGACAAAGGTTAACTATTTTTTAATAATTAGGGTTTGCTAGAAATCCAGGTTTGATTATTTTTTTTTAGATTATGAACTTTAAAATTAGGTTTTCTAGAAATTAAAGTTTAGAGCTAATTTGATACTATTTTTTAAGAATTTTCATATTAGATAAGATTTGATCATCTACATAACCTTCAATGTCTTTCTCCTGATAATGCCTTCTTATAAGCATGTGCCATATTCTCACTTGTAGGAATATAAATAAGTTACAGTATGCTTTTTGGCTATGTGCTCAAGTATAGTGATAATAAAGCTCAATATGATTTTTCCTCGCATGATGAACAGAGTTCTTTGTTATAGCTATAGCAATTTGAATATTTGAAAATATCTCCATATGTAAGTAAAAATAAATGCCAAGATAACCTCAAAGTCTTTTGTAACCATATAGACTTAAGTGTAGCTATAAAGGTTGCCTTATACTTTGCTTGACTTGAAGATGTAGCTATTGTAGGTTGTTTCTAGAATGCCAAGAAATTAAGCATTATCCAACAAAGAAACAATGGCCACTTGTTCATTCACTTGAGCCTTTGTCACTTCCAATCGGAGTCTGCAAATTTTTTGAGTGTAAAATATGGTGACTTGGACATACCATCACATAATTTTTTTGTGGCCTTCAAATAATTGAAAGTATGCTTAGTTTCAATCCAATTAATTTTAAGATCTTTGTGTATGAACCTTGATACTCGATAAATAGCAAACTATACGTAAGAATGTGTACTAAAAAGGCATTTCAAACCTTGTTGAAAGCTTTTGAATATATTTTTGTTATGTCATGAATATACAATCATCCTTATGAATAAAGTCAATGCCAAGATAATAATTTACCAAATAAAAGTCATTAACATCAAATACTCTTTTTGTTGGAGTTTGAGGTCTTCCAAAGTATATGAACATCACAAGGAAGAAGAAAAAGCTTGGACCACAACATAATATAGAATGTAATACCAAGTGAATGTAGAAAGATAAGTGACACGTTAGGTACATAGATGTCTATACAAGCCAGGGAAAAAAACTCCTAAAGAGGGAAAAAAGTGTCTTGATGGTCCTAAGTGTGTTCACAGACATCTCTACCATAAATATATCAACAAATCCCCCTCTAGAAGTGATGCAATGAACAAGGAGTTAGCACTCATGTATAAAAAAGTGTTAAGCTATGTTGAAAGAAATCAATCCATAAAAGGAAGTAAGCTCAAAGCTTTGCAAAAAGCTTCAAACTTCTCCCTAGGCATAGAATTTGTGAAAAGGTTTGCAAAATTATTGTGTGTGGGCACATAAGCCAAACTGATCTCTCCAATAGAGAGCCTTTCCTCGACATAATGATAGTGCACCTGAATGTGAGCATGGAACGGGTTCCTCGCAATTACCAATGCATTTTGACAATTAGTGAAGATGGTGGTGGCAGAAAACTCATGAACACTCAAATCAACCAAAAGGCATATGAGCCACACACATTCAAAAGCTATTGTGAAATTTTCCCTGCACTCAGTCTCAAAACTATAGGTGATGATAGTAGGTTACTTCTTTCTCAACCAAGATATGCATGACCTACCAAGCATGAAGCAAAAACCACTGGTGGACACATGTGTGTCATGAAGACCAACCTAGACTGAGTCACAAAAAGCATGTAAATCTAGCACTAATGATCCTCCCTTGGGAGGCACTTAACTATCTAGAAATGCTTCATACTTGGGCAATGCTTAATACTTGAGAGACACCAAACTATCCAAGGTACCACTCAATAGTGAAAGATGTGCTTAACCAAATATCACATCAAGTTATGCATAACTAAATCAAGCATCCAATAGCCTGCTCATAGAGGACAACATCAAATGCATCTCCAACATTATGTAGACTCAACGGTAGACCTTTTTCCATGGGAGTGGCAATAGGTTTGCAACCTTCAAGGCGAAAACATTGCAATAATGTGTCAATATATCTTGTGCTGCCAAAATAATAATGCCAATGCCACAAATCTGACATCTCAAAAGAGGCATGCAAATCAGCCTTGAATTCAACAATATGCTTCTCATTAGGACCAAATGAATAGTATACCATCAACATATACAACAATGATTAGAAGCACATCATCTACATACTTAACATATAAGGTGATCTTAGTTGGATTGTTCTCAAAACCATGTGCTAGCAAGTAGGCATGTCTCTTCTCATACTAAGCATGTGATGCTTGCTTCAATCCATATAATACCGTTTTCAACATGCACACTTTTTTTCATGCCCTTTCTACACAAAAACATGTGGTTGGAAAACATACACTCCTTCATTAAATCACCATTCTCAAATGTAGACTTAATGTCAAGTTGATTTACATTTCAACCTTGATGAAATGCAAGTGTAAAAATTCTACGAGTAGTGGTCATTCATCATACAGAAGCAAAGGTCTCATCAAAATCAATGCCTCTCTCTTGAGCATGAACTTTGGCAACAAGCCTAGCCTTATACTTATCGACTACTCCATCTGCCTTATGTTTCAGTTTGTATACCCATTTAGTACCAATAGCCTTTTTTCTTGAAGGAAAATCACATGAAGGCCAAGTAGCATTCTTCATAATAGCATCATATTTTGATTGCATTGCAGCCATCCAAGTTTTTTAATTTCATGCTTCGTCAAAGGAAACAAGCTCATTCTCATCACAAAGGCTAGAGGCAGCCATTGCATAGCAATTTGATGCAAAGGAGATACTATGAGAGCCTGAACGAGTATGATATGACAAAGGTGCATCTAATTTAATAGCTTTTAAAGACTACATGAGCCATTTAGGTATAATTTTAGCCACTTATATGCCAATCCTGTCACCAAGAAGTGCATCATCTAAATCCACATCAAAAATGGAATGATCTGGATTTGGAACTTCTAAAGGTTGCGAAATTGCCTCATTTGGACTATCACTTAACCATCCACCTATAAAAAGAAGCAATAGAGTTTCATACACATCCTTCAAGCTAACTCATGTCTTCTTGGTACATGAAAATAATGGTTGAATTGCATCATCCACAAAAATAACATGACCACAAAAAAATGCATTTACTATGTGGATATTACCAACAATAGCCTTTGTTTTGCAAATTGTACCCAACAAAAATATATTTCACTACTTTGTCGTCCAATTTTTTGTGTTGTTGTTCAGGCACTAATGCATATGCCAAACAATCAAAGACATGAAGATGATCAATAGATGCCTTGCAACCATGTCAAGCCTCATATGGTGTGATCGATTGCAATGCTTTGGTGGGATATTTTTTACGTAAATATGTTGTACACATTAACAGCTTCAAGTAAGAAGTTGTGGTAAAGCCCAACTTTTTATCATACACCTTGCCATTTTCATGAGAAACTATTTCTCCCTTTCAAAAGTCTATTTTGTTGAGGTGTATACGGCATTGTAAAGTAATGTTTTATCCCACGATCAACCAAACATGCATTAAAATCAAAAGACATTCCCTTCTCCCCTGGATCAAAATGGAGATCCCAATTTACATAAAGACATATTTTCAACCATAATTAAGAATTGTTTAAAGCACATAAACACTTTGGAATTTGATTTCAATGCATACACCCATGCTTCTCAATAAAATTCATGAACTAAAGGTAGTTCCCAAATGAAGCTATTTGCATAGGACCATAGAAATCACTACAAAGAAACTACAGTTTATGAGCAGCTCTAACCAAACCATCTTTTGGGAATGAGGAATGCTACATTTTGCCCAAAATACAGTCTTCACAAACATGTTTAGAAGGTGCCTCAAGTTTGGCTGGAGAGGGTACCATTTCAAATTTCCGCAAGCATAGTAGACCAACAAAATTAAAATGATGAAACCATGCATGCCAAAGCATTGCATCTAAAAGTTTGAGAATCTTGAACTGCACATCATAAAACATTCATAGATTTTGCATAGTTTATGAGTTTATACATCCCATGACATAAAATTCCCAAAGTAATAATAACATCACCATTTGAGAGATCACGAACTGTACATATGTGATCAACAAATTTGACAAACTAAGCTAATCTTGGCTAATGCTAAAACTGACAACATGTTTTCTTGATTCTTGACACATATAAAGCATCTGCTAATGTGAAAGAACTACCATCAAGAGTAATCAAAAATGATCTTACCAACTTTGATTACAAGATAAGAGGAATTGTTAGCACATCTAATGATATTCTTTGTAGGGGGAGGCTCAACTAAACTAAAGAAACTATGCTATGAGGCATTATGTTTGGTTCCCAAACTATCAAAGTATCAAACATCTGAGTCCAGTAATGACATATATTGCTCATTAGAAGATGGTCCATACCTGCAAATAATATTAAGTGCCCATTCTTCATTCTTAACAAGATCAACAAACTCCATTTTAGGTGTAGAGGCCTCTGCAACATCCATTCTAGCCTCTTTCTTCTTTGCCTCTTTGCAACCAATTTAGGAAAACTCTTTATGACATGATCATTTTCCTTAAAATACTTCCAAAAGTATTTCTACTTCTCTTTTTTCATACCATCTTTGTCTTGCTTCTTCAACTATGCAACATTAGCATAATTTTGCTTACTAGTAGATGAGATCCATTTACCTTTACCCTTTTAACTAGCTAAGAAAGCTTGATCTACAATAGGCATAATTGATCTGTTCTATATGGATCGATCTTCTTGCAACAAAATAGAGACCAATGTCACACGGAAGGAGATAAGGAAGAGAACTCACACACACACTCACAATCAAAGAGGAGCACACACACACTTTGAGGCAAGGAAGAATGATCTTCTTCTTCTTCTTCAATTACATAAAAGGAATGTACAAGAATGACCTAAAGCAACATTACAACTAGTGCACTATATAAAGAATAGTACATAAGGAAAATCCCAATGTCTGCGAATGGGTGAGTTGGCAAGGTTGCTTAACTTGCTAAACGTATTTCTCTGCATATAGTTTATCATTTTAGATTATTCCACTCATGAATGGTAGCTTGTTAAGTTAATTGAAGTTCCCCAAAAGGAATTTTACTCATTGTTGCTATACTCAGAGAATTGAGTAAAACACTGAGTAGGTGTCTCAACAAAAATAGCACCTTCTGTGCATTGGATCATATGCCTACCTATCTGTTTTGATTCTATCATTTGTGCATCATCTTCCAAGCCACATATATGATCATTTATTCTTATTAGCTAGCTAAGGAGGCCCACAACACTCTCTAGCCATGACTTATAGTAGGTGTGAAGCAGGTTTTAGCTACACCAACTCATCTCTTGTGATTATCCACCATCTCCTCCAATAGTGGTATTAGAGCAAGCACAATCAAGATGGGAGATGGTTTTCCATCCTTCATTGACAAATTGGACAAGAAAAACTACTCAGCATAGTCCCTAAGGATGCAAGCATACCTTCAAGGGAGAAGCTTATATGGATACATCTCACGAGATGAAGACATGCCAATCTTCAGGAGCAAGAATCAACCAACAAGGAAAGAGAAAGCGAAGCTAACCACATGGTGTGCAAAGGATGCTCTTGCAAGGTCATATTTACTAAACTCAATCTCTGATTTCTTGTCACCTCATGTTAGAAATTGTAAAACCTCCCAAGAGACTTGGGAAGTGGTTTCATCATTTTTCTCCTCCAACACAAGAGCTAGGAAGAATCAATTGTGGATGGAATTCACAACTCTCAAGAAGCCATCAAAGCAAGGAGTGGCCGACTATGTAACCAAAATGAAAGATGTTGGAGACCAACTTGCAAGCATTGGAGAAGAGATAGAGGAAGAGCACATAGTGAGGCAGATCATCGATGAGATTAAAGTTGATGACAAGCGGGAATCCTTCACCACTGGATCTCTACATGGATATGTAGATACTTGATCTCAACACCTTGATGGGACAACTCTTCACCCATGAAGCAAAGCTCAATGGAAATGGTGACAACTCAAGAGGTAACCAATCTTTTGCCCCTTACATAGATAAGAATAAAGCTAAGGATAAAGGTAAAAGTAAGAAACAAGATGAAGAGGCTAGTACCACTCAAGCCAATTATGTAGAAAGAGGAAGAGGTGCTAGAGGTAGGGGCAGAGGAGGTAAGCAAGGTAGGGGGAGACCATACAATAGTTCATCATCCAACATATGTAGTCTCAACAACCACACTACTGAAGAATGCTACAAAAATACAAGGAACCATAGGGGAAGAGGCTTCCATAGAGGAAGCTATGGACAAACTAGAGGTAGGTACAACAATGGTGGAGGCAACTACAACCACAAATTCAATCAAGGCTACAACAACAACAACTATCAAGGAGGCTTTAGAGGAAGAAGGGACTTCAATAACTACACTAAAGACCAAGAAGACTCTCTGCTCATCATGAACATGACATCCAAGCAAGGTAAAGATGATGAGCATTTCTTTTACATTGACTCGGAATGTTTCAATCATGTGGTAGGGAATGTAGCACTCCTATCTGATCTTGAAGAACCAAAAGCTAAGCATGAGGTACAAACAGGTGATGACACCAAACATTCAGTCAAGCAAATTGGAAATGTTAAGAGATTAGATGGTAGTATGAACCTTTAGAGCAAAGTTTTGTATGTGCCTGCTGTTGGAGTTAGACATCTACGAAAGCACGCGAACAGCACAAGAAAGATGAAGAAGCTTGGAGCACAACACACCATATTGAATGTATTATTAGAGAATGTACAAAGATAAGTAGCCCATTAGGGCAATAGGCATATATAAAAGCCGGGGGAAAAAAACCTCATAAAGAGGGAAAAAAGTGCCCTAATCGTCCTAGAGTGTTCACACACATCACTACCTAAATATATCAACAAATCCCCCCCGAGAGTGATGCGGTGAACAAGTACCTAGCACTCATGTATAAGGAAGTGCCACGCTATGTGGAAATCACTCCACAAAAGGAAGTAAGCCCAAAGCTTTGCGAAAAGCTTCAAACTTCTCCCTAGGCAGAGCCTTCGTGAAAAGGTCTGCAATGTTCTCCTACATGGGCACATATGCCAAGCTGATCTCCCCAACAAAGAACCTCTCCTTGACATAGTGATAATGCACCTCAATGTGCTTAGTGCGAGCATGGAACACAGGGTTCCTCGCAACTGCCAATGTGCTCTAACTGTCGGTGAAGATGGTGGTGGCAGAAGACTGACCAACACCCAAATCAGCCATAAGGCATCTGAGCCACACACACTCAACAGTCGCTGTGAAAGCTTCCCTATACTCAGCCTCACAACTGGAAGTGGCCACAGTACACTGCTTCTTGCTCAACCAAGATATACATGAGCTACCAAGCATGAAGCAAAAGCCACTAGTGGACACACGAGTGTCATAGCAACTAGCTGAATTAGAGTCAGAAAAAGCATGCAAATCTGGCGGTAGTGATCCCCCCTTGGGATAAAACAACCCAAGTATCCGAGTACCACTCAAGTAGCGATAGATACGCTTAACCGCCTGACCATGCTTGACTCCTGGGCAATGCATAAACCTGCTCATATGTGAGATAGTAAACTGAATATTTGGCCGAGTAATGCATAAGTAAATCAAGAATCCAATAGCCTACTGATAGACAACAGCATCAAATGCACCTCCAGCATCATGAAGACTCAATCGTAAACCTGTCTCCATAGGAGTCGCAATAGGCTTACAGCCTGCAAGGCCAAAATATTGCAATAATGTGTCAATATATTTCATTTGACACAAAGCCATTCCACCATCAACATGCATAAAACTGAATGCCCAGATAATGATGCAAATGCCCCAAATCAGACATCTCAAATGAGGCATGCAAATTAGCCTTAAAATCAGCAATATGCTTCTCAATAGGACCAGTGAGCAGCATGTCATCAACATAGACAACAATGATCATAAGCACATCATTAGCACGCTTAACATATAAGGTGCTTTCAGTTGTACTGTTCTACAAACTTGTGCAATCAGATAGGCATGTATCTTCTCATACCAAGCACGTGGTGCTTGCCTTAAACCATATAATGCCTTCTTTAACCTGCATACCTGGTATTCATGCCCTTTCTGCACAAATCCACGGGGCTGAAAAACATACACTTCTTCATGCAAGTCACCATTCAGAATTGTTGTTTTAATGTCCAACTGATGTACATTCCAACCATGATGGGCAAAAGTGCACAGATGCTCCGAACAATAGTCATACGGCATGTAGGTGCAAAGGCCTCATCAAAATCAATGCCTCTTTCCTGTGCATAACCCTTTGCAACAAGCCTAGCCTTATACCTATCAATTGTACCATCAGGTTTATGCTTCAGCTTGTATATCCACTTAGTGCCAATGGCCTTCTTGCCAGGAGGCAAGTCACATAAAGACCAAGTACCATTCTTCATTATTGCATCATATTCAGATTGCATAGCAGCCATCCAATTTTCTAAATTTTGTGCTTCATCAAACGAAACAGGCTCAGTCTCATCACATAGACTAGATACAACCATAGCATAGCAATCTGATGCAAAAGAGGCACTATGAGAGCTTGATCGAGTATGATATGAAAGAGGTGCATCTAATTTGCTATCACGCAAGGTTTGCACCAGCCATTTTGGCATAGTTCTTGCCTGCTCAATATTAGCTATCTCATCAATAAGTGCATCATGTAAATCTGCATCAGAAATGGAATGATCTGCATCATCACATGAAACTTGCAAAGGCTGAGAAGTTGCCTCATTAGGACCAGCACTAGACTGTCCACCTGTAAAAAGAGGCAGCAAAGTATCATACATGTCTTTGGAGCTAATAGATGTCTCCTTAGTACATGAAAGCAATGGCTGAATAGCATTCTCCAGAAAAACAACATCACGGCCAACCAGAATGTGTTTAGTCTTTGGATGATACAGACGATAACCTTTACTTTCAGAACTGTACCGAGCAAAAATACATTTTACTGCCTTATCATCCAAAGACAGACAAAGCTATCAATGCATGTGCCTGGGCATCTCTGCCATCCCAACGAATCTGCTCTGTAGTAGGTGAAGCAGAAACCGAAGCACAAACATGAATATGCAGAATATCATCATCTTTGACACCTTCTGCATCAGCTTCAGTACCTACAGTTGTAACAGTTGTAGGTGTGATAGGACGTTTATCGACACCTTGCACAATGTTCCATAGTCCTTTTGCAACCAACACATGTCGCATCATATAAGCCCATAACGGGTAGTTGGTACCATCCAACTTATTCTCAACAGCCAACATACGGAATACATCACTGCTTTCAGCCATGGCCGGTGACTAAAATACCTTGATGCAGAAAATTGATTGTATCTCAAAAAGTTGAACAGAACTGCTGAGACGAATTCCGTTAGACCTGTAGCAGACTTCGAGATGCTTATACTGGCGAATAGAAATTGGTATATATCTTTGGCACAAAAAGACAAAATAGCCTACACAAGCACTACGATAGTGCGTTCCGAGGTCGAAACGAGCTCAGATCGCGATTTCGGCACCACACAGCAAAGCTGTTTTGATCTCAAAAACACGCTGAGTATGCTCACCAAAATTCATGCGATTCTGAGACTGCAATTGGAGGAGTGTTGACGGCACCCTAAATGAAGCGACGACCTGTTCTGATACCAATTGTTGGAGTTAGACGTCTGTGGAAGCACACGAACAGCACAAGGAAGATGAAGAAGCTTGGAGCACAACACACCATACTAAATGTATTACGAGAGAATGTACAAAGATAAGTAGCCCATTAGGCCAATAGGCGTATATACAAGTCGGGGGAAAAAAACCTCCTAAAGAGGGAAAAACGTGCCCCGACAGTCTTAGATTGTTCACACACATCACTACCTAAATATATCAACACCTACCATAACCAAAAATCTAATTAGTGTTGGGCAGATTGTAGAGAAGTGTCCACAGGTCAGCTTCACAAAGCATGGAGCATATGTGGAAGACCTCCAACAAAGGATTGAAAAGGATTTCCAAAGGTGAGAAGTCATGTAGATTGTTATATACCTGTCTCCATAGGAGTGGCAATAGGCTTACAGTCTTCAAGGCCAAAACGCTGCAATAATGTGTCAATATATTTCGTTTGACACAAAGCCATTCCACTATCAACGTGCATAAACTGAATGGCCAAATAGTGATGCAAATGCCCCAAATCAGACATCTCAAATGAGGCATGCAAATCAGCCTTAAAATCAGCAATATGTGTCTCAATAGGACCAATGAGCAGCATGTCATCAACATAGACAACAATGATCAGAAGCACATCATTAGTACGTTTAACATATAAGGTGCTTTCAGTTGGACTGTTCTCAAAACCATGTGCAATCAGATAGGCATGTATCTTCTCATGCCAAGCACGTGGTGCTTGCTTTAAACCATATAATGCCTTCTTTAACCTGCAAACCTGGTTTTCATGCCCTTTCTGCACAAAGCCACGGGGCTGAAAAACATACACTTCTTCATGCAAGTCACCATTCAGAAATGTTGTTTTAATGTCCAACTGATGTACATTCCAACCATGATGGGCTGCAAGTGCACAAATGCTCCGAACAATAGTCATACGGCATGTAGGTGCACAGACATCACTATGTACAAGCTGCAATTTCTGCGTAGCCCGAACTGAACCATCTTTTGGAAAGGAAGAACGCTGCATTTTGCCCAAAATACATCCTTCACAAACATGTTTTCCAGGTGCCTCAAGTTTGGGCAAAGAGGACACCATTTCAGATTTCTGCAGGCGTAACAAACTAGCAAAATTCAGATGACCAAAGCGTGCATGCCAAAGCTTTGCATCTGACATAGCCTGAGAATCATGAACTGCACATGCCGAATCATTCACAGATCTTTCATAGTCTATGAGCTTATACAACCCACGATATAAAATGCCAGAAGCAATAATCACATCGCCATTTGAGAGATCATGGACTGTACACCTGTCATCAACGAATTTCACAACCAAGCCAATCTTGGCTAATGCAGAAACTAATAACAGGTTCTTTTTTATCCCTAGCACAAATAAAGCATCTGACAAAGTGAAAGAACTACCATCAGCAGTAGTCAGAATGATCTTACCAACTCCCATAACAGGATAAGAGGAGTTATTGGTCCATGTGACAGTATTCCCTGTAGGGGCAGGCTCGAGTGAAGAGAAGAAACTGCGCTGCGAGGTAATATGTTTGGTTGCCCCACTGTAAAAGTACCAAACATCTGAGTCCATTGCAGACATGCACTGCTCATGAGAAGATGGGTCAAAACTGCAAACAGTAGTAAACGCCCATTCTTCTTCCTGCACAAGATTAGCTGACTCTGTTTTTGGTGTAGAGGCTTCTGCAACAACCATTCCAGCCTCCTTTTTCTTTGCCTCTTTTGCAGCCAGTTTTGGACAGTTCTTTATGATATGATCATTGCCTTTACAGTACTTACAGAACAATTTCTGCTTTTCTGATTTCTTCTCATCTTTATCCTGGTTCTTCGATTGTGCAGCATTTGTAGATTTCTGCTTACTAGTAGAAGAGCTCCATTTTCCTTTGCCCTTCTGACTAGCCAGGAAAGCTTGATCTGCAACACGCATAATGGACCTGTTCTTCCTGGACTGATCTTCCTGCAACAGAACAGAGACTAATTCCTCAAATGACAAGGCATTCGGATTGCCTTTCATCATCAACCGAAGAGCAGAGGCAAAACTCTGATATGAATCAGGAAGACCATTCAGAACGGTCTACACAAGTGAGCTATCTGGTATAACCTCATCAGCAGAAATCAATTGTTCCTTCAGGACTTTGATCTTTGTAAGAAAACTGTCCATAGAATCACCTTCATTCATGTGCTCACTCTCCAACTGTTTTCGGAGGTAAGCAACACGAGCCTCATTCGTAGCCTGGTGCAAAGTGGTAAGTGTATGCCAAGCATCCTTTGCTGTTTTGCAAGAGCGAATGTGAGGAATAATGGCACGTTTGACAGACAAAGCTATCAATGCATGTGCCTGGGCATCTCTGCCATCCGAACGAATCTGCTCTGCAGTAGGTGCAATAGAAACAGCAGCACAAACAGGAATCTACGGAATATCATCTTTGACACCATCTTCATCAGCTCCAGCACCTCCAGCACCTGTATTTGTAGTACCTGTAGTCGCAGGTGTAACAGGACGTCTTTCAACACCCTGCACAATGTTCCACAGTCCTTTTGCAACCAGTACATGTCGCATCATATAAGCCCATAATGGGTAGTTGGTACCATCCAACTTATCCTCAACAGCCAACATACGGAATACATCACTGCTTTCAGCCATGGCCGGTGACTAAAATACCTTGATGTAGAAAACTGACTGTATCTCAAAAAGTTGAACGGAATTTCCCACACGAGTTCTACTAGACCTGTAGCAGACTTCGAGACACTTAAACTCGCGAACAGAAACTGGTATATACCTTTGGCACAAAAGGACGAAATAGCCTGCACAAGCGCTGCGATAGTGCGTTCGAAGGCCGAAACGAGCTCAGATCGCGATTTCGGCACCACAGAGCGAAGATGTTTTGATCTCGGAAACACCCTGAGTATGCTCACCAAATTTCGTGCGAATCTGAGACTGCAAACGGAGGAGTGTCGACGGCGCCCTAGAAGAAGCGACGACCTGCTCTGATACCAATTGTTGGAGATAGACGTCTGCGGAAGCACGCGAACAGCACAAGGAAGAAGAAGAAGCTTGGAGCACAAACACACAATACTGAATGTATTACTAGAGAATGTACAAAGATAAGTAGCCCATTAGGGCAATAGGCGTATATACAAGCCGGGGGAAAAAAACCTCCTAAAGAGGGAAAAAAGTGCCCCGGCAGTCCTAGAGTGTTCACACACATCACTACCTAAATATATCAACAAGGATATATCCATGAAGATTATTTCGAGCTTGTACACACTGATGTGTGGGTTCCTAGCAAACATCCATCCATCTCAGGTTCAAGGTACTATATCTCTTTTATTGATGATTCCAGTAGCTGGATAACTCTCTATTTCATGAAGCATAAGGATGAGGTGTTTTCATGCTTCAAAAAGTATTTGACACTAGTTGAAAACCAAACAAGAAGGAGCTTGAAGAGAATTAGGTCTGATGGAGGTGGTGAGTACTTTTCACTTGAGTTTGATCTATTTCTACAAGAGAGAGCCATAAAGAGGGAAGTAACAACCAGGTATACTCCTAAATTGAATGGAGTGGCAAAGAGAAGGAACACGTTAATTGTTGAGGCAGCTAGGTCTATGCTAAATGAGAAAAAATTACCTAATTATTTATGGGTAGAGGATGTTTCTATAGCTACCTATTTGGTTAACAAGCTTCCATTCAAGTCATTGGATGGTATGACACCATATGAAGCTTGGAAGGGTAGGATACCCTCATTGGATCATTGCAAAATATTTGGGTGTATTTCCTATGCACACATCCTATCACAAATCGGAGGGAAACTTGACCCTAAGGCTGGAAATGTATATTCATTCGGTATGACTAGAATCAAAAGGGATATAGACTATAAAGTCCCACTAACAATGCATTCTTAGTTAGTAGGGATGTAGTATTTGATGAGAATAATTCTTGGCTTGAAGATGATTGCAGGAAAGTCAAATTACCATATGATTTGGAAAGTGATTTTCCAACCCTAACTCAAGGAGACCAAAATCAAGCATAGGGCATCAATTCAGAAGATGAGGAGCATATTGACTTCAAAGCTTGGAAGTCAAGAGGCAAGTGCAACCACAAGCAACTAGAGGATCTACCCTGTCTTCCAATCAAGCCTTAAGGAGATCACAAAGAGAAAGTAAGAAGCCCATAAGGTATGGATATGATACAATCCTTAGTTACAAAGCACTCTATATACATCACTAAAGATTCAATGGCAGAGGAGCCTTCTTCACTTGAAGAGGCTAAGAAGAAGAAAGAGTGGATAGAAGCCATGTAGGAGGAAGTGGAAGCATTGCAGGAAAACCACACTTGGGACCTCGTTCCCAAGAAACCAAATATATGTAATTGGTTCAAGGTGGATGTATAAAGTTAAAAAGAGCTTTGATGGTTCTATAAACAGGTACAAGGCAAGACTAGTGGCAAAGGGATTTGCCCAAACACATGGAGTAAATTATGAAGAAACATTTTCACCTGTGGTGAAGATGCCAACAGTCAGGGTATTGGTAAGTCTAGCTACATCCAAAAAGTGGAATTTATATCAGTTAGATGTCAAGAATGCATTTTTAAATGGTTGGGTATCTGAAGAGGTATATATGGCATAACCACCAGGTTTTGAAGATGAAGAAAAAGCAAGGTATGTATGCGAGCTTAGAAAAGCACTCTATGGTCTCAAGAAAGCTCCTAGAGCTTGGAACGATAGACTTGTTACCTATTCGCAGGATCAAGGCTTTGTAGCAAGCAAGGCAGACTCTTCTTTATTTCTCAAGAAGAATAAATCATAGGTCATCTACTTGTGTGTCTATGTAGATAATATCATTATTACAGGTAATGATTCTAATGGTATCAAGCAGGTCAAGGCTCAACTTATGAAGGAATTCAAAATCAGTGATCTAGGGTTGTTAACCTATTTCCTTGGCTTAGATATTGCATATGTTGTGAGTACATTGAGTCAATTCATGCATGTACCAAGGAAGCCACACATGGAAGTTGCAAAGATAGTGTTTAAGTACCTAAAGGGTACAATAAATGAGGGATTATTCTATCCCTTCACTTTTGACATAGATATAAAGCTATATTCTCATGCAGATTGGGTTGGCTCCAAGGATGATAGGAGGAGCACTTCAGGGTACCTATCTTTTGTAGGTTCAAAACTCATATCATGGTCATCCAAGAAGCAACCAACTGTGGCCTTATCTTCCACAGAAGCAGAGTATAGAGGTTTGGCTAATGCAACTCAGGAATTTATGTGGCTTAAGCAATTATATGTAGATTTGGAGATACATTCCTACACTCCAATTATCTTTGGAGATAATACTAGCTCACTTCATTTGGCTGCTAATCCTATGTACCATGCCATGATTAAGCACATTGAAGTGCATTATCATTATGTTAGAGATAAATTGCTTAGCAAGGATATGCAATTATCCTATGTATCAACTCATTTGCAATGTGCAAATTTACTTACGAAAGCATTGGATGAAACAAAAATGAACAGGTTCAAATTGATGATTGGGTTGCAAGAGATCAAGGAAAAATGAAGATCAAGCATGTTAGGCTTGAGGGGGAGTCTGTTGATATATTTAGCTAGTGATGTGTGTGAACACTCTAGGACTGCCGAGGCACTTTTTTCCCTCTTTAGGAGGTTTTTTTCCCCCGGCTTGTGATGTATTCTGTATGTTGGCTGTTGAGGATGAGTTGGATCGTAGAACTACCCATTATGGGCTTATATGATGCGACATGTATTGGTTACAAAAGGACTATGGAATATTGTGCAGGGTGTTGAAAGATGTGTTGTTACACCTACGAACACAAGTACTGCAAGCAGGGCCTAAATTTCACGGCCAAGACAAAATTTCATATGACAGGCAAATTTTTCTTCTACCTTTCATAACAAAAATTTTGACATGTTCATACAAGGCATATACATATAATATATATACAGATGTATAAAAAATGACAGGCAAATTACCAATTAGAGCTTGTCATTTGACAGGAAGTTTCAAAAAACACCTGTTTTGACAGGTAAAATGGCCAATGACAGGCAAAATGCCTGTCAATTTTAGGCCCTGACTGCAAGTATAGCTGCTGGAGTTGTCGGAGATGGTGTTGAAGATAATAGTTGTCTTTTGTGGATGAGAGACAAAGCTATCAATGCATGTGTCTATCAAAAGTGCCATTGTTCCTCACATTCGCTCTTGCAGATCAGCTAAGGATGTTTTTACTTACCACATTGTACCATGCTAGGAATGAGGCTCCTATTGCTTACATCCGAAAACAATTCGAGAGTGAGCAAAGATCATGGATTTTAAAGAATAACTGATTTCTATTGATGAAGTTATACCAGATAGTTCAGTTGTCTAGACAGTTCTGAATGATCTTCCTAATTCATATCAGAGTTTTGCTTCTACTCTTCCTTTGATGATGAAAGGCAATCCAAATGCCTTGTCATTTGAGGAGTTAGTCTCTGTTCTATTGGAGGAAGATCAATCTAGGCAGAACAAGTCCATCATGCATGTTGGAGATCAAGCTTTCCTAGCTAGTCAGAAGGGCAAAGGTAAATGGAGCTCATCTACTAGCAAGCAGAAATCTGCAAATGTTGCACATTCGAAGAAGAAGCTTGGAGCACAACACACAATTCTAAGTGTATTACCACTAGAATGTACAAACATAAGTATCGTGTTAGGTCAATAGGTGTACATAAAAGCTGGGGGGAAAAAACCTCCTAAAGAGGGAAAAAAGTGCCTTGGAGGTCCTAGAGTATTCACACACATCACTCCTAAATATATCAACAAATCCCCCTTGGGAGTGATTTCCACATAGCTTGGCACTTCCTTATACATGAGTGCCAGCTCCTTGTTCACCGCATCACCCCCAAGGGGGATTTGTTGATATATTTAGGTAGTGATGTATCTAAACACTCTAGGATCGCTGGGGCACTTTTTCCCCTCTTTAGGAGGTTTCTTCCCCTGGCTTGTATATACGCCTATTGCCCTAATAGGCTACTTATCTTTGTACATTCTAGTGGTAATACACTCAGTATTGTGTATTGTGCTCCAAGCTTCTTCTTCTTCCTTGAGTTGTTCACGTGATTTCGCAGACGTCTAACTCCAGTAGAGTTGTTGGTGCAATTAAGTCCAAGCCTACATAATTGATGAATACACATAAGCTTAGTGTATTAGAATATCACTTGAGAAGCTTCATATGTACAACCTCTTGTAACTTTGAGTTTAACTACCCATTTTAAAAGGTCAATAAACCCATGAGGAGTTAGGAAGTGTTTATCTCGTATCATTTGGTAGTTGAGGTCAAGAGAGAATCAATCCTATACTCTAGGATCACTTTTTGGTGGAGATTTGAATTTGAATTCAAATCCTTGGCTCTAACAAAAAAGCTATAAGACATGAGAAGAAAATCCCACGTGCATCTCAAGGTTTTGAGATCATTACCATGTACCTTCATTGAGATGAGGAGCTCACCTCATAGTTCTCTCATTCTACACTCATTGAGCAATGCCTTATTGCCAATGACTTTGTAATTTTACATGATTTAGTCAATACATGTTCATTACTTCCTACTCTCATATCTCTATCACACTCTATTAGAAGAGTGACTTTGTCTGAGCTGGTTCTCACTCTGTAGTGCATCATTTTACATGATTTAAAGCATGATATCTTCAGCATACTTTCTACTTTGATCATACAAATTTTCATTGATATTGGTTCTTTCAATCGTTGGATATCATTCAATTAATGCTCTCTTGTCTGTGACTGTCAAGGCCCGTAAAAGTCGGGGTAGTTGCTTAACTTGCTAAACATATTTCTCTGCATATAGTTTATCATTTTAGATTATTCCACTCATGAATGATAGCTTGTTAAGATTGAAGTTCCTCAAAAGGAATTTTACTAATTGCTTTTGTACTCAGAGAATTGAGTAAAACACTGAGTAGGTGTCTCAACCAAAATAGCAAGTTTTGTTCATTGGATCATATGCCTAACTATCTGTTTTGATTCTATCATTTGTGCATCATCTTCCAAGCAACATATATGATCATTTATGCTTATTAGCTAGCTAAGGAGGCCCATAACACTCTCTATCCATCACTTATAGCACGTGTGAAGCATTTTAGCTACACCAACTCATCTCTTATGATTATCCACCATCTCCTCCAACAATGAACACTATACCTCTCAAAGAAATGATAAAGTGATATGTGTCATCGTAGATCATCACATGTTGAGCTTGATATCTCAACACTCCCCTGAAGCTCAATTTCATGTCCTATAATCCAAGCATCTTTTGAAACTTCTTCAACTTCTCAACTCCAAGTTCTTTAGTGAAAATATCAACAACCTGCTCATCTGTCCTCACACAAACAAGGTCAATATCACTTGCTAATACATTTTCCATGATAAAATGATAATGCGCTTCCATATGTTTTGTTATAGCATGAAAAATATGGTTCTATGCTAATTGTATATTGCTAAGATTATCAAAATAGATGGTGATAGGCTTTTGCACTTCCACACCTAAATCTGCAAGTAGCATCTCTAACTAGGATGCTTCACATGCTTCCATTGCAGCACCTCTATACTCAGCCTCTATACTCAAAAAAGCAATAGTAGATTGCATCTTGTTATTCCATGTAATAGTTGCGCTTCGAAGTGAGAGGAGAAAGCCACTAGTAGATCTTCTATCTAGAATACTACTAGGCCAATCTGCATCAGTGTATCCATGAACCTGCAAATATAAACTAGCTTCATAAAACAATGCATAATCCAAAGTAACACTCACATAACATAGAGTGTGCCTCAGTGCATCTAAATGCGCCTTCTTGGGAACTAGAAATTGGCTTACAATCAACCATACCATATTTATGTAACATAGTCAAGGCATATTGCCTTTGCGACATCCATATGCTTGTTTCTATATGTATAAACTCAATGCTCAAGAAATAGCGTAACACACCAAGATCTTTCATGTCAAATTCTTGCATAAGGATTTGCTTTACCTCTTTAATGCTTTCTTCATTATCAACACCTACAATGAAGTCATCAATGTAAATAGCCACAATCATGATGTCATCATCACTCTTCCTTGCATATAGTGAATGCTTTGCATCACACATAGAAAACCCAATGGTGGTTAAGTAATCAGCAATCCTTGCATGCCAAGCACAAGGGGCTTGTTTAAGCCCGTACAAAGCCTTTTGCAACCTGCAAACTTCTAGTACCCTTTTCCCAGTAGGAAATTTATCATTTTGAATCTCCAAGCATGGAAGTTGTTCTTGTCTAGATTATCGCTCATAAGCTGACTCATTTCATCTGCATTTGCCATTTCTACAACAATTCACAACACTAAAAAAACACTACAAGCAATACTTCTACTTGAATAGTATTGCACTTTGACATGACAGTTCAATCTCAAAAAAGAACACAATTTTCATGTATCAATAGTACATAAAATCACCCACGCCTTTTCATGTACTCTTCACTGTCAGCCTTCTCCATCTACAGCCACACTGGCTTTGATACCATGTCACGAGGAAGGAGATAAGGAAAAGAGTTAACATACACTCACAATCAAATAGTAGCACACATAGAGATTGAGCCAAGGAAGAACATACAAGAATGATCTTCTTCTTCTTCTTCTTCTATTACATAAAAGGAATGTACAAGAATGACCTAAAACAACAATACAACTAGTGAAATATAAAAAGGACAATACATAAGGAAAATCCTAATGTCTGCGAATGAGTGAGCTAACAAGAAACAAATATGCCATCTCTCGATAGATAAATCTAGTAAAGTTCAATGAAGTATCCCTAACATATACCAGAGTGACCACTATACATGTCAGAGAAATGAAAAAGTGATACATGTCATCCTAGATCATCACATGTTGAGCTTGATATCTCAACAAATAACTCCTCCAATGTTAAAGCATTTGGATTCCCTTCCATCATCAAACAAAGAGTAGAAGCAAAAGTCTAATATGAATATGGAAGACCATTAAGAACAGTCTGCATACGTAAACTATCTAGCAAGATTCCATCCGTAGAAATCAATTACTCCTTAAAATCTTTTATCTTTGTCAAAAAATTATCCATATGATCTCCTTCATTCATATGCTCACTCTCCAACTATTTTTAGAGGTAGTAACACGAGCCTCATTTTTTGCTTGGTATAACGTTGTAAGAGTATCCAAAGCATGTTTTGCTATGAAAGAATTTCAAACTTGGTTTTAAACCCAAAACCTATGAATATCTTGTAAAATCATCAATTAAAAATGTAAAAATATATATGACTATGTAGACTGTGATCTTATTTTGTACATTCATATCTGAGTGAATAATTAGAAACTTTATTATGGTTGAAATAAATCCATGCTTCTTGAAAGACAGTTTGTGTTAAGTTCGCTTTTGAGCATCCTTCACATGAATGTGCATCATTTGGTAAAGCAAAAGTAGGCAAGTTTTCAACCATACATTTGTCCTTCATATGCTTGAGAGTTGTATAATTGATGTGACCAAATCTTGCGTGTCAAAGATTCATTCAATTTTTTGGAGATAAAGATATCCGAAGAAGATTATCATGGTTTATTTTTTGCAGTATAAACATATCACTTTTATTTTAACGTTCTAAAAGACAATTATCTTCATTAGGTGTAAGGATTTGATATGAATCCTTCTTAACTATTACTTTATAATCATCTATACTAAATGTTGAGATAAAAAGAAAATTCTTCTTGATCTTTGATACATACAATGTATTTGAAACTTTAAAAGTATCACCCTTAATTTAAGTGTGACTTCTCCCATACCAACAATATCCAAATCATGACCATTTACAATTATAACTCTTCTAGTTGTAGAATTAGTAAGTGATAAAAATACCATCTTGCAATTTTTCATATCTTTAGTAGCTCTAGAATCAAACATCTAAGAATTCTCTGATATAGCATGCAACGCTACTTGATCAAAAGGTGCGTTTATACTAACACATGCAAAAGTATCTTCTTAAGAAGAGATTTATCTTTTGAACTTTCTTCAACATCGTTATTTGCACTTTGTGATATGATGACTTGGCTTCTTGCAACAATTCAACATTCCACTCTTAGGTGTAGAAGTAGATGAGGTTGAAACAATTGACCATTAGATGTAGATCAAGCAGTTGATGTAGAGGTAGAAGAAGATATGGAAGTACATTTTGAAGTAGATGGCTTACTTTTCTCCTTAATTTTTGATTGAGATTGCTTCTTAATCTTCTTTTTGTTCGTCCTTCCTTTGGATGAAGAAACCATAGCCTTGGATGAAGAAACCATAGCCTCATCATTCTCTTCCATGCCTTTTTGCTCATCTTCATCTTGAAACAACAAAAACTTCAACTCTTCAAATGTGATTTCTCTATCTCTTATGCAAAGAGAAAGAGATGCAACAAAAAAACGATGTCTAGGTGGAAGCCAATTGATTGAGCTATTCACTATATCTTCATAAAAAATGTTAACTTCAACATTGAAACGTTGATCACAAATGTCTTTAAACTTCAAAATGTGTGATTGAATTGACTCACTAACCTTCATGCATGTATAGGCTAATGTCCTCTTGAGCTTAGTTTTCCTAGCTAGATTTTTGCTTTCATAGAGATTCTCCAACTCTAGCTATGCTTGACAAGAGGTTTTGCATTAGCAGATTCAAGAAATAATATGATGTTTCACACCCATAGCTATAAGAGAGAGTGCTTGTATATCTCTTGAGTCCCATATGGATTGGTCTTCAATAGGTAATAGCTTGATAATGTCTTTAATTGTGAAAGATGAGAACTTCTTCCTCCTCTTCCATAAGTTGTTGAGCAAAAACTAGATCAACAAGCTTCTTGGAAGAAGATGCAATACTCCACTACTTTTCTTGTTCTTCAATGCGTATCATTGAAATATTAAACAATTTCTTGAGCACTAATAAATCCACCATCATGAAACTCCACACAAGATAATTAGACATTCCATTAAGCTTATCCTTCCAATTTATCTCTATAGTAACTAATCCTAGGAACAAGTTATGCATGTGAAATAAGCTCCGATACCAAGTGTTGGAAGTGAGGCAGGCCCAATGATATGAGTCACAAAATCTTCAAAACACTAGAATAACATGCACACATCCACACTTTTAACCAGATAAGATAGATCAAAGACAAATCAAAAGTACACTAGAAGTAAGAGATGAAACAAGTAGCAAAAGAGTTACTCTAAAATATTATATATTGATGAAAAATAATTGTAAAATATGTGTATATACAAAATGGCATGAAGGAGTGAATATAAAATGGATGTAAGAGCAAAATATGATAGTAATTTCGTTTACTATTGACATAGTAGGCTAAAAAACTTGGTACAACAAGACTTGAAGTGCAATCGAAAACATGTAGCAACTCAGAAAGAATTCAAAATTCTCACATACTATGTGTGTGAAGAAGTGGGCAGCAACAAAACACCTCCAATCAACATTAATAGGTCTCCAACAACAACACTGTATGTAATAGTGTATGATCGATAGAAGATACACTTTGAGGACCACTTGATAAGTTTATATAGGTTTTAGAGCCACACAAAGTATGGTGTGAGTTTTCCCAAAAAAAAAATACTTAAAAACACCATCGATTTTCCTTAAACTCATACGTGTGCTTTCGTTGATGATGATAGAAAATGCATAATTCCAATTGTTTTTGTATAAGCTCTTTGACCTCAAATGTTTTTAAAAATTAAATCTCATCCACTTATTGTAATTAAAGTTTTAGATGAGAAGTCAATGAAAAGCAAAAACTAAGGTTTTATTTTGGATAAGTTTTAGTTATCAGATGATAGAATGTTATTCATGGTTGGAACTCTCTTAAAGCACTATAAGAATATGCAATAAAAAATCGCCATCTTTGACCGATCTTTGACCTTTTCCATTTCTTAGAAGGTTTGTTGGAAATTGGGGTTTGGAATCGATTTGACATTGTTTTCCATTAGTTACAAAGTGGACTACGAAGATTGGTGCTTATTAAGGCATAAGATCAACTTAGAATGCTTTAGAGACTAGTCTCTTACTCAATCATGAATCATGATCCCTCCAATTTAAAGGGTTTGAAATGGAACAATGGAAACAAGATTGAGGATGTTCCAAGAATGCAAATAAACCTAAGTATTCAGCAATCTTTAAACAAGAAATGGTGCACAAATTAGTCTTGGATTAGATGGGAATTAGATGGAAATTCAAATTCAAGGACACGTGGCATCCACTTATACGGAGCAAGAAAGCAGAGTCAAGTTCGGAGATATAGCTTAGTCAAATTCCATGATATGTCCAAGCCTGCATAGCATAGTGGTTGATGCTTTGAATCTCAAGGAGGAGGTCTTGAGAATCCTGGCTGGACATATCCATGAGTTCCCAAAGATGGGTGTCCATGAAGTTCCCCAAGATGGGTGCCTCTACCTTACGAGGTCGAGTGTGTGCGACTTTCCAATTCATTGTAGTCTAAAAAAGAAAAAGGCAAAGACGCCCCCAATATGTGAATGTGTAGGTCCAAAGGGAAATCAGACAATCGACTCGAAGCTGTCCCCAACAAGGGACACCACTTCATGTGAATTTACCCGTAATATCTCCTAGCCATGTCGGTTTTGATATGATCTATAAAGTGACATACTTTGGGTTTCAAATCTGACACCGCATGTAAGCCATGACCCGAGTAACAAATTGCCGCCATCCAAAAATACTATGCACAATGAAATGAAGTGTAGAAATCTATTGCTTTTGGGTACACGGTGACATCGTTCCCTAACAAAAGGACACGGAATTCAGAAATGACATGTCAAAATCTCTCTGATGCAAAGCCATGGATTCATGTCAGGAGAAGGCTCTTCCATATCCAAGGCTACTGTATTTTGAGGAATCATTATCGGATGATAAAATGGCTATGTATAACTAAGAGAAACCTTGTCCCGACAGCCCAAGGCCTGCATTCTGAATCATACTGCTGTCTAGGTGATAAGCATCTGAGGCGTGGCTTATCATCTTGCACACGCTCTCTTGCACAAGTCACCAAGTATGAACATCTGTACAGAAGAAAGCTAAATGCTCGTACATGACTTTGAAGCCCAGACAATGAAGCAGGGCGCTTCCTGATTCATGAACAAATGGAGTTCCCCAGACAATGAAGCAGGGCGCTTCCTGATTCATGAACAAATGGAGTTCCTACGAAAACCTTTGGATTAAAGTCAATCCATCGTTTTGCATCTCCATCCTGACATCAGCAGGGGGAATGAAGTACTCTGACGACAATCCAGGCACATTGAAGACAATGTCGTTTATGGACCATGCCTCCTCAATCCGAGTGAAGACGTGGCTTGCTTCCATATCTCCAGATTTGGAGAGAACTATGGTAGATTGTCCTGTATATGGAAGTGTGATGCCATCGACAGCTTTGTAGTCGCTGAATGTGGACTCAATTGTTGTATCCAGATACATACCTTCATTTTTCCCATTTTCATGGATGCGGGTCACATGCTTCTCTTTAAGATGGACCAACAATCCTGTCCTTTGGCTGAAGTAGCCAGAAAGGGAGTGTTGCACAATTTCACAAGCTTCATCGCTTCTTTCACTCAATGTCGATGGGTCAGAAGCAAGCTTCAGGGCAAAGCAGCTCTCATCCCCTATCTTTGTTTCACCCACACAATGAGCGTTTGAAAAAATGTTCGCCGTGGTCACTGGATCGATACCCTGTTCAAAATTAGCCCGATAAACAATCAACAGATCACATGGTCCTCTCTCACACCTCCGGTAATATTTACACAATAGCCTATACACACAATGTTACCCCATCACCCTAAACCATTACTCATATCGGATGCTTTACAACTTCTTACAAAATTTCATTTCTATAACTGCATGTTACAACTCTATATAGGAATATTCTGAGAAAATATAACCAAAAATGGTTTCCCCCTGCATAAAATTACTCCCACCTGAAGTCTCCTTCTTCACATGCATGATGCACCCGCCTTTCTTAAGATGAATTACAGGATGTAGTGCAAAATACACGCCAATGAATGTAACATTCTTCAGCAAGCTATTGCGAGATATTGATGCATTGCAAACGAGAGCATGCAATGTCTCAAAAGAACTGAATTTTATCACCTGAAGTGCCCGCCTTAGTGGCGATACGGGACCTTTCACAGCATGTACATCCAGACCAGGGCTACAGCGCCATACAATTTTTCCGTCACTTCCTGCTTGAACCATGCTTCCCTCAAGGGTGAGTTCCATATGCCACTTGTTCGGAGACAGTTGCCAGAGATTAAACCAGCCATCACTTACAGATTTTGTGGGCATCTTAAAGATCCTAATGGTTGTGTCATGCTGGGAAAGAGCCATCTTCACCTTGCCAGATGTGTAAGAATTATGAATCAGGTTTTGGAGTTTCATCGCTCCAGTGGCTGCAATATATTGCTGAACAATGTACTGTGCGGAAGACGCCTCCTGTTGAAAGGACTCGTATGATTAGAATGCGATAGTGAAAATGCGAGGAAATGAGAATACTACAATGATGATGATGTTCCACGCCATATCTCTTTCAAGCAAACCTATGACTAAGCATGCAGATACACTTGCACTACGCACTAGCCTATCTCGGCAATGGTAATTGAACAACAAAAAAGGCTAAGATTACAACATTCAGAGACCGTAGCCTAGAGATGTCGAACCAAACGTCATTGTCGAGGTAACACAGACAGAAGCGTCCAATTCCAGACCTAGTCGCAACAATTTGAATTAGGTGCAATGGGAATGCTATCAGTATGGAATCTTAATTCAAGTAACATGAGTAGAGCATACACAGACAAGAGGTCCTACCTACGCCAGGACCATTTTGTTTGTATTACCAGAAACTCCTCATAATCGTCAGCAATAAGCTGCTCATCTGACATAAAGCTCTCTCCTAACGAATACACGCATTCAAACACAAATGCCGCAGCCTGTACCATCTCCCATATCAAAGCAGAAAAGAGCACACAACGCTATATGATATGATCAAGTCAGCATCGTCATAAGCAATAAGCTTTTCATCATCTCTCTGCTAATAACCTCCGAGACAACGAATAAGAATCGCAAGGAACGCCTTCTTGCCTACACACCACCTTCTCCATCATAGCAGAGAAGTCCTAATGCTTGGTTACGACGTTTACCCCTTGGCCTAAAGGAGCGCATAATGGTAGCATCTGATACAGTTATGCATGAGCGACCTGATAAACCAAGGAAGCACCTAAATGTGAAGCAGACTAACTGTGAGGAACACACAATGGTGACGTCTTTGCAGATGTGGACTCTGGGAACAGAATCAGAGCTGGATACCGCACACCTTAAATGTACTGGCATCAACTGTGAAACCATCATAATGCCTTTCATGCACTTATCAAGCTTAATCAGATATTGAGGGATCATACAATGGGGACATCCTTGCAGATGGAGACACTCGACAGAGGACCCGAGCAGAACACGGGAGATGGGGCGAGGGGGCATCCGAGGACACTGAGAAGTAGCCGTGGATCGGTAGAAGGGCGACGCTTGCTACCCTTCATCCAGCATGTTACACCACAACTGTCCTCGTGAAGCTCTTCATGGCCTTCAGGGACAGGACCCTCCATCAGAGGTGCAAGAGCTTCTCCAACAACAACCTCCATCACGCAGTTCGCACCCGTCCTTTTGAGCTTCATGACCATCAGCTTTGGCAAGGGCAAAACGTTCAGGTGAGCAATTACGGGAGGAACTCCTTCAACTTGTCAATCACCATGATCGCTATACAAAAGGTAGGCTTGTTACTCCGTCACTGTGAGGATACCGGCGTTCCTGAGAAGCAAAGGGGGGTTTCTTTTCTATGAAAAGCAGCCCGGCAGCGCCTGTTGCTGTGTGTATCTTCTTCCGTGCATGCAGATCCTGCGGGCCCCACGGACGTGGAACTTCTCATGACTCATGAGATGCCGGGGGAACACGACCTGAAGGTCCAAAATTGGAGGGCATGGAGCGATACGCAGGTAGCGTGCGGCGTGCCCACTGGCCTGCGTAGGTCTGCGCGCATGCGGAAACGCCGAGGCAAAACTGGAGCGTATGTCTGACGTTCCAACGTTTTGAAAATTGAAATGAGGCCATGGCGAAGAATCTTCAGCTTGTTTGGGCCATAGATGGAGGACTCGCGAGCCGTCTGGGGGACGGCTGCTCCAAGAGCCAAACGGATCTACATAGAGAGAGAGAGAGAGAGAGAGGAATATGCACACTTCCTTCTAAACCCTTTGAAACAGACATCTTCCTCCAGGGCAGGTGCAGATGAGAAGGTGGCAAACAAAGAAAAACCTAGGTTAAGATTTACACAGATCCCAGCGGAATATTCACCAAAAATCGCAGTGTTTCGAGGGGAACATTCACCAAAATTTGCAGTGTTTCGAGAGAACCCTACTCGCTTTCAGATACAAAGGCAGAAGTTAGAGTAGTCTTTGAGTTCCTTGCTATGGTGAATGGTTGAAATGATTGACCTTAATTCTATTTAATTAAAAGCATACTTATATTATTTCAATTTTATTTAATATTTATTATTAGAAAAATGTTTTAAACAACAAGTAATTGGTCCATGCTATCTCACTTCACTCTTATTTAGATAAATAGCAATGTCATACCTCGAAAGGGATTAGGGATTTCAATCATTAAAGCTTCCATTTCTTTTAAATATATATTGGAGATCAATGAATGATGTTCGCAATGCTTGTTAAAAAGACCTACCCACAAGATTCAATGAACCCCTCAATCAATCGGAAACCTCCTTGATCAATGGAGGACCTCCCCAATCAATGGATAAGAAACAAAGAAAAGATGCCTTGTCAATGCAATCAACGAAACATATATCATGGGAGCCATTGTGGACCTATGGAGGGGATATTGTGGGCCTATGGAGCGAATATAGAATGATTTTTGAAACATATATCATGGGGGTCATTGTGGGGCTCTAGAGGGGATATTGTGGGCATATGAAGCGGATACAGAATGACAAAGAGTCCCAAAGTGGCTTCTATTCTTCTAGTGTACTCTTCAAGGTTCACTACACAAAAGCTCGTTGTGAGCAATCTTTTCTTAAAGCATGTGAAGCAATACATTTGAACCAAATGATGTTGGTTGCTCTAATTATATGTGTTGTGGGTTGGATCCATCAAGAATAGGTCACATTGGTTGAGACATTAGCAATACTATACTAAAAACACCACACCCACAATCACTATTATGTTGTGAAAACCATCTCTACACCAAGCTACTCTGTTAGAAGATGATCTACATAGACTATCACATGTGCGTGTGGGACAAGGGCTAGTCATAGCCAAGGTTCCTAGCTCAACGAATATCATAAGGTATTTCAAAGGTAATGGGAATGAGTGTGCATGATGGCCACATGTCCGCACTAGAGCATTCCTAGTGAGAGAAGCTAGATGGAAGCTTGAGGACCTTAAGCCACCACGATATCATCTAGTGAGAGAATCTAGATGGTAGCTTGAGGACCCTAAGCCACCACGATATCATGGCTCCACTAGTGCACGAATTGTTGATGTTGTAGAGGAGTGGCTAAGCAAGTGGAAGCATTTCTTCCAATTATGTCATATCATGGACGATGGGCATAAGATTCAACATGCTACTTATAATCTCATTCACGTTGCCCATAGGTGGTGGTGTAAAATCAAACAAGACAAGAAAGAGCCCACTACTTGAAAATAGTTTATGGTCTTGTTTTATAATAATTTTGTGCCATCAAATGAGAGGTCTAGGGCACTAGATACTTGGTTTTTCATCCGATAGGAAAACCAAATATTTCGGGACTATGCAGGCAAGTATAGGGAGGTACTGCTTAAAGTACATGACTATATTTCGTAGTTTATCCAAGTCCACAAATTTATCTTGGGATTGAGAGAAACAATTCGACCATTAGTAAGGAAGGAGAGGTGTCACTCTTTGGCACAATCCATAGAGATGGCTCTAGTCTATGAGGACAATCATAAGGGCATAGGCTCCCAGGGCCAAAGATCCCCATGACTAAGATGAGTCAGCCCTTTTCCTCTAGTCCTTCTATCTTGACCAATGCACAACCTTAGAACAAGGCTAAGCACATGCACATGATCAAGATAGTTTCATGAGCTAAGAGATAGGTGTCTGCTCTAGTTGAGAGGGCTTATAAGAATCCTATACTTACCCCTCAGCAGAAAGAGAAGTCAATGAAAGAAGGGTTATGTTATGGGTGTTTAGGACAGCATCGATTCAAAGACTGTCCTAAGAAGAAAAAAGATACCAGCCACCATAGTAGGACATAGGCAAGGAGTGATGCAAATGAAGATTTTGGAGATTCCCCATCTCAGGTATCATCTCCTAAAAGTTTCCTTATACAAAATTCATTGTTATAAGAGGAGTCCTAGTAGGACATCCTATCAAGGTCCTCTTTGACACTAGATCTACACATAATGTCATTATTTGTGGACTTTTCAAAAGGTTACACTTAGACACTATGTAGTCAGAGTATGTCTGCACATTGGAGTTAAGGGATGGGAAGGGAATTGAGACATGGGACCGAAGAGTAGTTGGTCTACCCATTGAGATCTAATCCTATGAGGACAGATTGGATTTCAAGATAGCATGATTGAACCATTTTGATGTATTCCTAAGAAAGAAGTGGCATGCTAGGAAACAACCAGTTATAGACTTTGCTTCACATGTTTACCAGTTTGAGAAGGAGGGAAGGCAATTGTTGATCCATGGAGAGCCAGATCTCCAAGAGATCTGATTGGTGACTACAACCAAGCTACTCAAGATTGATTGTATGTATATTTATTTTTTGTATTTCGTGTATTCATCTTGTGTAGTGATGGATTCTTGTAGTCAAGGAAACTCAAGTTGGAATGCTCAAGTACTTTAAAATAAATAAAGAGCAAAAACCCAAGAGTACTTGCTTCTAAAAGAATAACATTTGGGTTTACCTCCTTGCAAGAATATTGAGCAACGATCAAATTGGTACCAGGAGCAAGTTCAACTAGTCAACTTCCATTTTGAATGATCTTATAGGAGGAAAATGAATTCCATAAGTTTATGGATAAGTATATGGAAAAAGGGCTTATCAGACCTAGTTATTGACCCTTTGCAACACCACTTCTTCTAGTGAAGACAAAAGATGGATCTTATAGGATGGGCATTGACTACAGAGCACTCAATAAGATTAACATTAAGCATAGGTAGCACCTAGTACTTTCATGATGTTAATGAATGATATTTTATGTCTATTTATTGGAAATTTTGTTGTGGTTTCATAGATGACTTGTTAATGTATAGTACCTATGTACATAAGCATGAAAGTCACTTAAGATTGGTATTAAATAAGCTAAAGGAAAATCAATTGTTTGTAAATCGAAATAAAACTCAATTGTTCCTTCTAGAGATAGAGTATTTAGGGCATGAATCTTCTTCAAGGCAAAGTACCCTTTTCATGGAAGCAAGAACAACAAGAAAGTTTTGATACTCTGAAGCAAGCCGTTTTAGAGGCTCCAATACTCGAAGTGGTAGATCCATACAAACCATTTGAGTTGGAGATAGATGCTAGTGGCATAGCCATAGGTGGAGTATTGAGCCAAGATGATAGGCCAATACCTTTTGAAAGAAAAAAATTGAGTAGTGCATAATGCAATTGGCCAGTGCATGAACAAGAGTTGTATGCAGTGGTGAATGCTCTTAAAGTCAAGAGACACTATCTTTATGATGCAGACATTAACACCATGCACTCAAGTAATTTTGTAGTCAGCCAAATCTTTGAGGTAGACATGTGCTCATTGGGCTTAGATCATGCAAGAGTTTCACATGGAAATCTTATATAGAAGAGGCAAAGAGAATATTGTAGCTCATGCATTATCACAGGTAGTGTATCAAATGAGCTTTACAATTCCATTTTGACATACAATCATTTTTTTGAATCAAGGTATTTTAGTCAGCGGCCATGACTGAAAGCAATGATGTATTCCATAGAGCAACTTTGGTGGGATGATGGAGATGATCAAGATCATGCATTGATATCTTTTGTCTATCAAATGTGCCATTATCCCTCATATCCACTCTTGTAAAACATCAAAGCATGTTTGGGATACACTTACCACTTTGTACCAAGCAAGAAATGAGGTTCGTATTGCTTACCTCTGCAAACAATTGGAGAGTGAGCATATGAATGAAGGAGATTCTATGGATAGTTTTTTTTACAAAGATCAAAGATTTGAAGGAGCAATTGATTTTTTGCAAACAAAGTCTTGCCAGATAGTTCACTTGTGGAGACATTCTTAATGGTCTGATGTCATGGGTTGTATATGCTCATAGACCATGAAAAATGTGTGAATGATGAACAACGTGTGTAATTCAAGATTCTCAAGCTATATGAAATGCAAAGCTTTGGCATGCATGCTTTGGTCATCTAAATTTTGCTAGTTTGCTACACCTGCAGAAATATGAAATGGTGTCCTCTATGCCCAAACTTGAGGCACCTAGTAAACAGGTATGTGAAGGTTGTATTTTGGAAAAAATGCAGCATTCCTCCTTCCCAAAAGATGGTTCAGTATGAGCTACTCAAAAATTGTAGCCTATTCACATCAATGTATGTGGTCCTATGTAGATTGCTTCTTTTGGGAACTACCTTTACTTCGTGACTTTTATTCATGATTTTTCTAGGCATGCATGGGTATATCCATTGAAAGCAAAGTTTGAATTGTTTATGTGCTTCAAATAGTTTCTAATTTTGGTTGAAAAATTTTTAGCATGTAAGATGGGCACCCCCCATTTTGATCAAGGGAGGGAATACATGTCTTCTGATTTTAATGCATTTTGGGTTGAACACGGGGTAAAACATGAGTGTACAGTGTCATGGACACCTCAATAGAATGGATTTGTTGAAAGAAAGAACATATCTCTCATGGAGATGATGTGTATTGACAAAAGTCAAGCTTTATCACATAGCTTCTAGCTTGAGGTTGTTATGTGTGCAGCATATGTACGTAAATGGTGTCCCACCAAAGCACCGTAGTCTATCACTCCATATGAGGCTTGGGATGGTTGCAAGCCATTTGTTGCTCATTTACATTTCTTTGATTGTCTAGCATATGCATTAGTTTCTGAACAACAATGCAAAAAATTGGATGATAAAGTAGTGAAATATATTTTTGTTGGGTACAATTATGAAAGTAAGGGATATCGTCTGTATCATCCATAGAATAAACACATTTTGGTTAGCCATGATGTTCTTTTTGTGGAAGATGCAATTTATCCACTACTTTCATGTACTAAGGAGACATTAGTTAGCTCCAAAGATGTGTATGACACTTTGCTACCTCTTTTTGCAGGTGTTCCATCAAGTGCTGGTCCAAATGAGGCAATTTCTCATCCTTTACAAGTTTCAAATGATGATAAAGATCATTCCATTTCTTATGCAGATTTGTTGGAGTTAGACATCTGTGGAAACACGCGAACAACACAAGGAAGAAGAAGAACCTTGGAGCATAACGCACAATACTAAATGTATTACCACTAGAATGTACAAAAATAAATAACTCGTTAGGGCTATAGGCATATATACAACTTGGGGGAAAAAAACCCTCCTAAAGAGTGAAAAAGGTGCCCCGATAGTCCTAGTGTGTTGACACACATCACTACCTAAATGTATCAATAAATCCCCCCTAGGAGTGATTCAGTGAACAAGGAGTTGGCACTCATGTATAAGGAAATTCCAAGCTATGTGGATTCAATCCACAAAAGGAAGTAAGTCCAAAGCTTTACGAAAAGCTTCAAACTTCTCCCTAGGCAGAGCCTTCATGAAAAGGTCTACAATGTTCTCCTGTGTGGGCACATATGCCAAGCTAATCTCTCCAGTAGAGAACCTCTCCTTGAGATAATGATAATGCACCTCAATGTGCTTAGTGTGAGCATGGAACACAAGGTTCCTCGCAACTGCCAATGTGCTCTGACTGTCAGTGAAGATGGTGGTGGTAGAAGATTGACCAACACCCAAATTAGCCATAAGGTGTTTGAGCCTCACAACAAGAAGTGGCCACAATAGGCTACTTCTTACTCAACCAAGATATGCATGAGCTACCAAGCATGAAGCAAAAACCACTAGTGGACACATGCGTGTCATAGCAACCAGCCTAGTCAAAGTTAGAAAAAGCATATAAATCTGGCGGTAGTGATCCCCCCGTGGGATAAAACAACCCAAGTAGCCAAGTACCACTCAAGTAGCGAAAGATGCACTTAACCACCTGCTTATGCTTGACACCTGGGCAATGCATAAACCTGCTCATCTATGAGACAACAAATTGAATATCTGGTCGAGTAATGCATAAGTAAATCAAGCATCCAATAGCGTGTTGATAGAGAATAGCATCAAATGCATCTCCAACATCATGAAGACTCAATCGTAAACCTATCGCCATAGGAATGCCAATAGGTTTACACTCTTCAAGGCCAAAATGCTGCAATAATGTGTCAATGTATTTCATTTGACCCAAAGTTATTTTGCCATCAACTTGCATAAATTGAATGCCCAAATAATGATGCAAATGCCCCAAATCGAACACCTCAAATGAGCCATAAAAATCAGCCTTGAAATCAGCAATATGCTTCTCATGAGGACCAATGAGCAGCATGTCATCAACATACACAACAATGATCAACAGCACATCATTAGCACGCTTAACATATAAGGTGCTTTCAGTTCGATTGTTCTCAAAACCATGTGCAATCAGATAGGCATGTATCTTTTCATACCAAGCATGTGGTGCTTGCTTTAAACCATATAATGCCTTCTTTAACCTACACACTTGGTTTTCATGCCCTTTCATCACAAAGCCACGAGGTTAAAAAAAATACACTTCTTCATGCAAGTTAGCATTCAGAAATGTTGTTTTAATGTCCAACTGATGTACATTGCAACCATGATGAGCTACAAGTGCACAGATGCTATGAACAATAGTCATTTGGCATGTAGGTGCAAAGGTTTCATCAAAATCAATGCCTCTTTCTTGCACATAACCCTTTGCAACAAGCCTAGCCTTATACCTGTCAATTGTTCCATCAGGTTTACACTTCAGCTCATATACCCACTTAGTGACAATGGCCTTCTTTCCAGGAGGCAAGTCACATAAAGACTAGATGCCATTTTTCATGATAGCATCATATTCAAATTGCATTTGCCACCATCCAATGTTCAGAAATTTGTGCTTCATCAAACAAAATAGGGTTAGTCTCATCGCAGAGACTAGAGGCGGCCATAGCATAGCAATCTCATGCAAAAGATGCACTATGAGAGTCTAAACGAGTATAGAGGTGCATCTAATCTATCATGCAAAGTTTGCACTAGCCATTTTGGCATAGTTTTTGCCTCCTCTATATCAGGTCTCTCATCAACAAGTGCATCATGCAAATCTGCATCAGAAATGGAATGATCTGTAGCATCACATGAAACCTGTAAAGGGTGAGAAGTTTCCTCAATAGGACTAGCACTAGATTGTCCACCTGTAAAAAGAGGCAGCAAAGTATCATACATGTCTTCAGAGCTAACACATGTCTCCTTCGTACATGAAAGTAAAGGATGAATAGCATCTTCCACAAAAACAACATCATGGTTAACCAAAATGCCTTTAGTCTATGGATGATATAGATGATAGTCTTTGCTTTCAGAGCTATACCCAACAAAAATACATTTTACTGCTTTATAATCCAATTTCTTACAATGTTGTTCATGCACTAATGCATATGCTAGACAACCAAAAATATGCAAATGAGCAATAGATGGCTAGCGACATTCCAAGCCTCATATGGAGTGATAGATTGCAGTGCTTTAGTGGGACACCTGTTAAGTACATATGTTGCACACATGACAACCTCAAGTAAGAAACTATGTGGTAAAGCCTGACTCTTGACCATACACCTCATCATCTCCTTGAGTGACCTGTTCTTTTGTTCAACAACTCCATTCTGTTGACGTGGCTATGTCACTGTATACTGATGTTTTATCCCATGTTCAGCCCGAAATGCATTAAAGTCAGAAGATATATATCCCCCCCCCCCCGATCAGAATGGAGGGTTGCCATTTTACATGCTGATAGATTTTTAGCCAAAACCAAAAATTGTTTGAAGCACATGAACACTTTGGACTTTGCTTTCAATGGATATACTCATCCATGCCTGGAAAAATCATCAATGAAAGTCACGAAGTAAAGATAGTTTCCAAAAGAGGGTGTCTGCATAGGACCATAGACATCACTATGAACAAGCTACAATTTTCTAGTAGCTCAAACTGAATGATCTTTTGGAAAGGAGGAACGCTGCATTTTTCCCAAAATATAGCCTTCACAGACATGTTTTCCGGGTGCCTCAAGTTTGGGCAAAGAGGACACCATTTCAGATTTTTGCAGGCATGGCAAACGAACGAAATTCAGATGGCCAAAGCGTGCATGCCAAAGCTTTGCATCTGACATAGCCCGAGAACCATGTACTGTACATACTGAATCATTCATAGATTTTTCAAAGTCGATGAGCTTATACAGGCCATGACATAAAATGCGAGAAGCAATAATCATGTCACCATTTGATAGATCATGCACTATACATCTGTCATCAACAAATTTCACAACCAAGCCAATATTGGCTAATACAAAAATTTATAATAGATTTTTCTTGATCCCTGGCGCAAATAAAGCATCTGACAAAGTGGAAGAGCTACCGTCAGTAGTAGTGAGCATGATCTTACCAACTCTCATGATAGGATGAGAGGAGTTGTTGGTACATGTGATAGTATTCCCTATAGGGCCAAGCTTGAGTAAAGTGAAGAAACTACACTATGGGGTAATATGTTTGGTTGCCCCACTATCAAAGTACCAAACATCTGAGTCTACTGTAAACATACACTCTTCAGGAGAAGATGGGTGAAAACTGCAAATAGTAGTAAATGCCCATTCTTCATTCTACACAAGATTAGCAGACTCTGTTTTTGGTGTAGAGGCCTCTACAACCACCATTCCAACCTCTTTTTTTGCTTGCCTCTTTTGCAGCCAGTTTTGGGCAGTTCTTTAGGACATGATCATTTCCTTTACAGTACTTACAAAAGAATTTCTGCTTTTCTGATTTCTTCTCATCTTTGTCTTCCTTCTTCGAATGTGCAGCATTTGTAGATTTTTTTCTTTCTAGTAGATGAGCTCCATTTACCTTTGCCCTTTTGACTAGCCAAGAAAGCTTGATCCAGAACATGCATAATGGACATGTTCTGCCTAGATTGATCTTCTTGCAACAGAACAGAGACTAGCTCCTCAAATGACAAGGCATTTGGATTGCCTTTCATCATCAAACAAAGAGTAGAAGAAAAACTCTGATATGAATCAAGAAGACCATTCAGAATGGTTTGCACAAATGATCTATCTAGTATAACTTCATCAGTAGAAAACAAATGTTCCTTCAAGTCTTTGATCTTTGTTAGAAAATTGTCCATAGAATCACCTTCATTCATATGCTCACTCTCCAAATGTTTTCAAAGGTAAGTAAGATGAGCCTCACTCCTAGCCTAGTACAATGTGGTAAATGTATCCCAAGCATCCTTAGCTATTTTGCAAGAGGAATGTGAGGAATAATGGCACGTTTGATAGACAAGGCTATCACTGCATGTGCATTCCTAAAGAATATAAGCATCTTCAATGCCATCTGCATTAGCATCAATACCTGTATTTGGAGGTGTAATATGACGTTTTTCAACACCATGCACAATGTTCCACAGTCCTTTTGTAACCAATACATGTCACATCATATAAGCCCATAATGGGTAATTGGTAACGTCCAACTTATCCTCAACATCCAACATACGGAATACATCACTACTTTTAGCCATGGCCATTGACTAAAATACCCCGATGTAGAAAAATGATTGTATTTGAAAAAGTTGAACAAAACTACCCTTATGAGTTCTGCTAAACCTGTAGTAGAATTCGAGACAGTTATACTAGTGAACCAAAACCTGTATATATATCTTTGGCACAAAAAGATGAAATAGCCTACATAAGCGCTGTAACAGTGCGTTCGGAGGCGAAAACAAGCTCATATCACAATTTTGGCACCATAGAGTGAAGCAATTTTGATCTCTAATCAGCTTGAGTATGCTCACCATTTTTTGTGCAATTCTAAGAATGTGACCGGAGGAGTGTCGATGATGCCCTAGACAAAGTGGTGACCTACTTTGATACTAGTTGTTGGAGTTAGACGTTTGCAAAAACATGTGAATAACACAAGGAGGAAGAAGAAGCTTGGAGCACAATACACAATACTGAATGTATTACCACTAGAGTATACAAAGATAAGTAACCCAATAGGGCTATAGGCGTTTATACAAACCGGGAGAAAAAAACATCGTAATGAGGGAAAAAAGTGCCCCGGTAGTCCTAGTGTGTTCACACACATTACTACCTAAATATATCAACAAGATACATGATGCACTTGTTGATGAGAGGGTTGACATAGAGGAGGAAAAAACTGTGTCAAAATGGATAGATGCAGACTTTGCAAGATAGGAAATTAGATTGTTGACAGCAGTCAGGGAAGTCAGGGTAAGACAAGGGAGCTGCCACAAATAGTGAGAGCAGAGGGAGAGTCAAGCAGGACCAAGTAGGCACAATAGTCAACGAAGATCCGGCAACTAGGCCTATCCATTTTTTTAAAGATAAATCTTTTCTAGAAATGATTTTAATCACTACACCAACATTATAAATACCATGTTTGGTAGGTTAAACTCCATTTTGTTCAAATCAAGGAGCCCTCAAGCTTGATCAGTATTAGAAGTACATACGTATCAATTTTCATAATTTTTAGACTCCATTCGAGCCCTCAAATAAGCCCTAGAACCTAATTTTTAACTAGGCCAAACACTAGGTCTGGACAGGCTCAAACCTAGTCAAAAACTATAAAAAGAGTTAGAGAGCTCATTTTTGAGATTGGCTTGTTGGAGCTTAAAGCTTATATAAAAGATATATTTTGTAATAGAACACATTCCCTTGCTCCATCTCTTTGTTTTTCCATGTGTGTGCATGTGTGTGTGTATGCTAGTGTGCTTCTCACTCATGCACTTGTGCATCTCACTTGCTCACGTTCATCATACCCTCCTCACGTGTAATACTCTGATGAGCCTCTTGGTTTTTGGACCACCCAAACATGAACTTTGATGCATCTGAAGAAGACGACCAGCTAAGAAAATGGAACGCAAGTTCACAAAGATCGATAAGACTTCTTAACCGCCCAATCACTTGAATCTCCTAAAAATCCCTCTTCTCTATAATTACCAGAAAGGGTAATTTCACACATAGACTCTCACATGAGTGCCACTTGGCACTCATGTGAATATTCTTCTCTATATGATCTAGAGGTAGTTCACACCTCTACCTCAAGGATATCCTATATCACATTTCCTTCCCCTTAACTCTATTTTTGTCCTAAAAATGGTATTGGAAGGTATCTAAGAAAGAGGGAATTTTTAGGAGCAACACTCCCACTATATCCCCATGTACTAAAAGTACATGGTCATGTCTCTGTGTTGTTTCCCCATATCCTTCCCCTTAAGAAGACTCTTAGGAAGGTAATCTAAAATTGGGAAATCGTCTCTGAAGGGTGCTTACCTTCTCCCATGTGGCACTATCTTCTAAAATATCTTTCCACTTTACTAGACACTCTTTATATAAGTGACTTGTCATCTGTTTCTCTCGAGTGTGTAGTATGCTCTCAGGTTCATATGGAATAGATGGAACATAAATAGGCTCTACTATCTTACTATCTGGAATAAGGTTATCACATTCACCCAACCTTTTTTTAAGCTAGCTAACATGAAAAATTGGATGGATCTAGCTATCCTCTGGAAGTTGGAGTTGGTAAGCCATCTTTCCTATTCTCTTAAATATTTGGAAGGGTCCACAATACCTAAAAGATAGTTTTGGAAAAGGTCCCGTCTTCATGGTTTTGGATCTAGATGGAACTCTAAGATAGACTTGCTCTCCTATCTCAAAGTTGATATCTCTCCTTTGAGGGTCAACATAGGATCTAGCTCTATCATGAGCTCTCCTAATATTGTCCTTAGTAAGTCTAAGCATATCATTCATCTCTTCCAAGAAGTCCTTTCCAGCTTGAAATTTCTCATTCTGCAATCCTACTGCATAAGGAGCTCTTGGTTGAAACCCATACATAAGCATTAATGGACTATGCCTAGTGGAAGAGTGTTTGGCACTATTATATGAAAACTCTACTATAGGTAAGTACTCTTCCCAATTAGTTTGCCTTTCATTCACATATGCTCAAAGCATATCCTCTAAGATTTGGTTAACCCTTTTTGTTTGCCCATCCGATTGTGGATGTTCGAACGTACTCATGCTAAGTTTCCTATCCAACCTTTTGAAGACATCTCTCCAAAAGTGGCTAATAAACTTCCTATCTCGATCAGAAACCATGTCTAAAGGAAGACCATATAATCAGTATAGGTTCTCCACAAAAAGTCTAGCCAACTTAGGTGTCTTCATTGTAGTAAATGTTGGAATAAATCTAGACATTTTGGTTAACCTATCCACAATTACCTAGACAGAGTCGTGCCCCTCTTTGTGTCTTAGGTAATCCAACTATGAAATCCATGGAGATACTCTCCCACTTCCCATTAGGAATGTCCAATGGGTGGACTAGTCCTCCAATCCTCAACCTTTCAGCTTTATTGACCTAGCATTTAGTGCGCTTAAGCACATACTCTATGACATCCTTATGAAGTCCAGGCCAGTAAAACTGTCTCTTAACAAGATCATAAGTCTTGTTAACTCCTGCGTGTCCCACACTAGGTGTTTCATGACACTCATGGAGAATGTGTTGTCTCATCCCAAGATCTCTAGGGACACACACCTTTCCTTTATACAATAGATGCCCATCATGGATACTGTAATTCTTCCACTTGAATCCTTCTTGAGTACCCGTTGATACTCCATCCTCACTAGAAACCCTTGCATCATGGCCCCCGTTCTCTATGGCTTCCCAAATCTTGGAATGTGTAGGATCAATCCTACATTTTCTTCTAATGGACTCAAGTAGCTCACTAGTGATCTAAGTAAAACTCGGTCCATTGAGCATAGGCATGCGGCTAAGTGAATCAGCCACTACATTAAGCTTTCCCTTCCTATACCTAAGCTCATAATCAAATTTCTGAAGGGTCTCTGCCCATCAGGCCTTATGAACCTTAAGGTCTATTCGATTAGAGCGCCACTTAATGATCTCTTGATCTAACACTATCGTAAATATGGCACCATATAAATAATGACGCCACTTCTTCAAAGCATGGACAATTGTACACAACTCCTTCTCATAGGCGGAGTAATTCTTCTGAGCCAGTTCTAGTTTCTTACTCTCAAAAGCTACTTCTTCAAAGCATGGACAATTGTACACAACTCCTTCTCATAGGCAGAGTAATTCTTTTGAGCCACTTCTTCAAAGCATGGACAATTGTACACAACTCCTTCTCATAGGCGGAGTAATTCTTCTGAGCCAATTCTAGTTTCTTACTCTCAAATTCCTGAAGGGTCTCTACCCATCAGGCCTTATGAACCTTAAGGTCTATTCGATTAGAGCGCCACTTAATGATCTCTTGATCTAACACTATCGTAAATATGGCACCATATAAATAACGACGCCACTTCTTCAAAGCATGGACAATTGTACACAACTCCTTCTCATAGGCGGAGTAATTCTTCTGAGCCAGTTCTAGTTTCTTACTCTCAAAAGCTACTGGTTGACCATCTTGACCTAAAATCGCTCCTATAGCAAAATCACTCGCATCAGTCTCAACCACAAAGGGTTTATTGGGATCTTCTATATGTAAAAGTGGAGCTGTAGCAATTGCTACTTTCAATTTCTCCATGCTTTTCCTCTATTCATCTTTTGAATGAAAGGATTTCCCTTTCCCTTTAAGCTGTTTCGTCATCAAGACAACAAATTTTGGCATAATTCTTAATGAATCTTCGATAGAAGCCTGGTAAAACTAGGAAGATCCGCAGCTCCTTCAACGTTCCTAGGATGTGGCCATTCCATAATAGCCCTTACCTTTTCAAGTTACATCTGGATTCCATTCTAGGAGACTATATGCTCAAGGTATCTAACCTCTGTTTTGAAAAATTCACACTTTGACTCCTTAGCAAAGAGTGAATTTTCTCTTAACACTTGGAGTACTTTTCTTAAGTGCTCCAAGTGCTCCTTTTCTGATCTACTATAGATCAATATATCATCTAGGAAGTCTACTACAAGCTGCCCTAGATAAGGTGGTAATACACTATTCGTGAGCTTCATGAAAGTGGTAGGAGCATTGGTGAGACCAAAAGGCATCACCAAAAACTCATAGTGCCCATTTCTAGTTCCGAATGCAGTTTTAGGGACACCCTCTACCCTAATCCGATGATATCCTAATCTAAGGGCAAGCTTGGTAAAATACCCAGCTTGATGTAACTAATCAAATATGTATTCCAACCTAGGCATTGGAAACCTAATTTTGATAGTTACCTTGTTTAGTGCTCTATAATCTTTGCATAATCTCATAGAGCCAACCTTTTTCTTAACTAGGAGCATTGGTGATGTCCAAGGTGAGTTACTAGGTCTAATGAAGCCCTTATTTAAATAGTCCTGAAGTTGCCTTTCAACTTCCTCATGCTGACAAACACTAAGCCTATAAGGTGGCTTACAAATAGGGTTAGTGATAGTAACTACCTCAATAGCATGGTCAATGTCCCCTCTCTCAGGTGGTAGCCCTCTAGGTAAGTCAGTAGGAAAAACATTTCTAAATTCAAACATAAGATCTTTAAAACCTTCAATAACACACTCTTGCAAGAAAGAATAGTAAAAAGTCATGTGCATATTTACATTTCTAGCATGAAAATATACATCAGATGAAATGTCTGTATAATGCTCAAAGTCTTGACTATACAACAAAAAGATCTCCTATACATACTGAAAATGACAAAGACTATACAACTCTAAAGATGAGATGAGAGGTGCACTAGGTACATTTCTCTCTCCAGAGTATTGTTTTGGTAATTGTGTTTAAGTGTGTCTCCCAACCCCCATAGCTGCTCTCGTCCTAACACAAGGTCTATCCTCTCCATATTCATAATTGAGAAGTTCATATGGTCAGCATAATCCTGCATCTTGACTTCCAAATTGGATATCATAGTATCCCATATCCTCTTGTCTTCCCCTTACATCATAGAAACTATATGTGCACTGTACTGTTTGGGAATCTTTAACTTTTTGGCGAGAGCATAGTTTATGAAGTTATGAGCAGCAAAGTCATCTATGATGACTTGTACTCTGGTCACGTATACACTACCATGAAGTTTAACCAAGTCATGTGGTCCAAACTCAGGTGACCACAATAATTGAGTCAAACAACAGGTGTGCTCAATATCCTCGTGCATCACCTCCACTCCCTTGCAGCTAGAGCTGTCATGAATAGGAAATTTCTGCACTAGGTGGACTACCTTTTTGCCCTTATCAGGGGCCATACTACTCTTCGGTTCTTGATTCTTTTCTTCCCCCTTCTTGAGTGGATAGTTACACTGTGAATGGCTAGGAGACAAGCACCTAAAACACAGGTTCTCTCTCTTGGCCCTCTCAAACCACTCAGCAAGTAACCTAGGCCCTTGGGATCTCTGTTTCTTAATGAAAATTTTGTTTTTCCCTAACAAAAATTTCTTCTTGAACTTAGTAGTGCTAAGAGGTTTGAGGGGCTGATCCATCTCCATAGGAGTATACTGAGAACGGTTATGGTCCTCATAAATATGGGCATATTTGATTGCCTCCTCAAACGTCTTAGGTGCATTTCTTCTTACCTCTCTTTTGATGACTTTATCTAAGCCCCTAACAAACCCTCTTGTTTTTTGGAAGTCATCTAATCCCTTAAGTTTCAAAATGGTCTCTCTATAGTAGGATATGTAAACCGTCAAAGGTCTACCTCTCTGGGTGATCCTATCCCACTCATCCCAGTTCCTCTCTTCCTGATTCTCAAGAAGAAACTCTTTCAAAAAAAGAGTTTCAAATTGAGCCCAGTCCGTAGGGATAGAGTCCACCTCCTTGAGACTCATTCACCACTTATAAGCACTTGAGCCAAGCGAGAGACTTGCCTCTAGCACATAGTACTCAAGTGGGGTGCTCTTCAGTTGATACAAATCATTCCACTTTTGCAAAAAAGTGTAGATAGCATCCTTATTTTTCTCACAGTAATCCCCCATAAAGGTAGGTAGTTTCAAGTCTTTTAGGAGAGGAGCTTCCCTAGAACTCTCTCCTTTGTGTTTACTAGGAAAAGAAGAATCTTTCCTAGCCATTTCTACAGGAAGAGTAGGAGTTTCTTTTTCCTTCCTAGCTATGAAAGAGGTGACATGTGTCTCAAGTGAGATCATTTGAGACTTAAGTTGTTCAATGAGAGACGTCATGCTACCTATGTCTCTTTCTAATCTAAGGGTCTTCTTTTAAATCTACAAATTGTTCGTGAGTAACAAACTCATCGTGGAGTTCCTCATAAGAATACTCCTCTTATTGTGGCTCATTTTCCTCTAGTTTTTCCTCAACTTCTTGCTCAAGCTCTACCTCTTCCATCGTATGGTCGAGGTCCTCTTGTTGTTCTTTAGGTGGAGAACTGTGGTCTAAGATTTGTTTACCCTTGGAATCCATGTTTCACTCCCCCTATTTACTAACTAGAATTTGTGAAAGGAATGGAAGTAAATTTTAAATATGCAAGAAGAAGAGAAATATAGTATTAGAGCACTTCAAATGAATATCCCAAAGTGAAATCAAAGAAATCTTTGAAGCATGAAGGCAGTGATCTACAATCCTTGCCAAGCCCAAACGAAAATTCAAAATGTCCAGTTGGCCTGAGGAGGTTCTACTCACCAAAAACCAACAAGAACAATGCCAAAAACATATAATGATGGCCTCAAATGAGCAAACTTATTGAAAATGAAGCACTTTTGGTTTTCACCGGTCCTTGATAATCTAAAATATGTAGTCCAGCACCTGTATTTCAAAAATATGAAGCTATTCTAAGTGAAAAAAATCAGTTTGGATGCCAAATGATGAAAAACTAGGCCCAAAAGTGGCTGCCTAGTTTTTGCTGAAATGCTGCAGAGGAATTTTGGTTGATCAAATCTTCTCCAAATCAATCACCATTTTTTGCTAACCAAAGCTTAGGATTATAGCTAAATGATAAAGATTTTGCAAATGGGATGTCAGCTCACCAAGCTACGATCCAGAGAAGTCGGATATGTCAAGAGTAGGAAGTGGAAGAGCAATTCTTCATGAAGGGATGACTTTGGAAGGTCCCAACCAAGAGCTTGAAGCTTCCCAAGCTACTCCAATGACCCATACCCCATATCCACAACCCAACATACATGTGTACATCATTAGTTTCCCAAGCTCTTGATCCATAGCCTCACTTTTCTCCCCTCATTCTCATAAAAAGAAACTCGAATTGCACTAAATCAATTACCTTCTCCCATGAACTCTTCCCTTAAATTCAGGAGCAGCACTCTCCTTGCATTTTTTATCCCATAAAGCAGTCAAGATGCACCATTTGTGGGTATAAAAGGTAGGCTTACTTCATTCTACTCCCATCCAAGAGGGGAGGTGAGGAGAGAAGCTTCTCTTGCATGGGTCGTAGCTCTCTTTGTGTGAAGCTTTGGTGTGTTCACACCTCGCGGTAGCACTGCTTGGTATTCTCTGTTGATGCCCGATTGTGGGCTCTGCTTTGAGAAAAAATCTAATACTCCGATGAGCCTCCTCATTTTTGGACCACCCAAACACAAACTTCATTGCACCTGAAGAAGACGATTGGCTAAGAAAACAGAACACAAGCTCATGGAGATCGATAAGACTTCTTAACTGCCCAACCATGTGAAACTCCTAAAAATCCCTCTTCTTTGTAATTAGCACAAAGGGTAATTTCACACATAGACTCTCACGTGAGTGCCACTTGGCACTCATGTGAGTATTCTTCTCTATATGATCTAGATGTAGTTCACACCTTTGCCTCAAGGATATCCTATATCACATCAAGTCTTCCCAAATTGACAAATATGAGGTGGATCTCCTCACGTTGGTACTTTCCATTGTGTTAGAGTACAAATTTGGTGCCATTGCCGGGGATCAAGCTTTGAGGATGAGCTTGTGATGGTAAGATGTAGAGAAACGATGTTGGAGTCATAGGTAATCTTTTACTTTTTACTCTTCTATCTACTTCATCATCATCACCACCATCTCTACTCTCCAGATCCTTCCATTATCATCTTCACCATTTTAGTCATATCCCCACATTCCATTTCCATTTGCTCATTTCACTAGTGAGCATGAGAGAGAGAGAGAGAGAATTTTCATGCGTTGTTTTTGCATGTTTCTTGAGTGTTCTTGTAGGTATGAGCATCCACAGCAGCCATAGCAACTCTAGTAGGTATAAAAAAGCTCTACACAAGTCTCGAGGAGTTGAGCTCTATCAATCACTATTGATAGAAAAGTCAATATTTGGGTAAAACTAAATGCACCACCATAGATTAGAAGACTTGCACATCACAAATCCACAAAAATTTTCAAAAAAATTTTCATTTTCTCTATCCATTAAGATTGACACTATCCATCGTGATGAACAACCTACCCATCGTAATCGATAGACCCCGACAATCACCTCTCTCCTTCACGATCGACAGAAAAATCACGATTGATGCTTGCACTCGGCCAAAAACATATCCATCAGGGCACATAGAGCCACAATTGATAGCGATCAACAGAAAAAACTAAAATTTTAAGCCCATCGTGATTGACAACCCACAATGGAATACCTGTCCATCGCAACAGACAGGTTTCCATCACAATGGACACCCTTGTCCATCGCGATTGAGAAAAATATCATGATTAACACTTGATCTCAACAAAAACTCCATCCATTGCAATGCATCGTGCCACGATTGATAGGTATTCATGCAAAAATCCAAAAAATTCAGCCCATCATGATTGACACGTCCATCCCAATTGACACCATCAATCATGATTGACACTGTCCATCGTGATTGACAGGCCACAATGGCTAGCTCTGTCCATCGTGATTGATATGCATTTTTGGCCAATTTTTTTAGTGTTTTTTTAATTTTCAATTTTTGGCTAATTTGATCATAAATTTCAAGTGATTGGAGCATAGTGAGGCCCCCAAGCAAATAGTTCAAGAAATCTTGTTTACCTATTAGCCTATTTTGATCCCAAAAACCCTAAGTAGACATAAATTGTGGTGATATATTTAGGTAGTGATGTGTGTGAACACACTAGGACCGCCAGGGCACTTTTTTCCCTCTTTAGGAGGTTTTTCCCCCCAAGTTGTATATACACATATAGCCCTAATAGATTACTTATCTTTGTACATTCTAGTGGTAATACATTCAATATTGTGTGTTGTGTTCCAAGCTTCTTCTTCTTCCTTGTGCTATTTGCATGCTTCTGCAGACCTCGAACTCCAACAATTGGTATCAGAGCAGGTTGTCGCTTCATCTAGGGCATCGTTGACACTCCTCCATTCATAATCTTAGAATCTCACAAAAGTTGGTGAGCATACTTAGGCTAATTAGGAGATCAAAACTACTTTGTTTTCTAGTGCGGAAATCACGATCTGAGTTCGTTTTGGCCTCCAAATGCATTATCATAGTGTTTGTGTAGGCAATTTCATCTTTTTGTGCCAAAGATATATACAAGTATCTGTTTGCCAATATAAGCGTCTTGAAGTCTGCTATAGGTTTAGCAGAACTCATCAGGGTGGTTATGTTCAACTTTTCCAGATATAGTCATTTTTCTACATCCGGGTCTTTTAGTCAGTGGCCATGGCTGAAAGCAGTGATGTATTCTACATGTTTGCTGTTAAGGATAAGTTGGATGGTACCAATTACCCATTGTGGGCTTATATGATGCATCATGTATTGGTTGCAAAAGGACTATGGAATATTGTGCAAGGTGTTGAAAAACGTCCTATTTCATGTGCAAACATAGTTGCTGAAGGTGATGCAAATGGCATTGAAGATGGTGATATTCTTCATGTTCTTGTTCGTGTTGTGGTTCCTGCTACACCTACTATAGAGAAAACTTTTTGGGATGGAAAAGATGCTCAAGCACATGCATTGATAGCCTTGTCTGTCAAATGTGCCATTATTCCTCACATTCACTCTTGCAGAACAGCTAAGGATGCTTGGGATACACTTACCACTTTATACCAGGCTAGGAATGAGGCTCATGTTGCTTACCTATGAAAAAACTTGGAGAGTAAGCACATGAATGAAGAAGATTCCATGGATGGTTTTCTGACAAAGAGAAAAGATTTGAAGGAACAATTGATTTTTGTTGATGAAGTCTTGCCTGACAGTTCACTTATGCGAACTGTTTTGAATGGTCTTCTTGATTCATATCAAAGTTTTGCTTCCACTCTTTGTTTGATGATGAAAGGCAATCCAAATGCCTTAACATTTGAGGAGTTAAATTCTATCCTATTGCAAGAAGATTAATCTAGGTAGAACAGGTCCATTATGCGTGTTGTAGATCAAGCTTTCTTGGCTAGTTAGAAGGGAAAAGGAAAATGGATCTCTTCTACTAGTAAGAAGAAATATGCTAATTCTACACAATCGAAGAAGGAAGATGAGGAAGAGAAGAAAACAAAAAAGCAGAAATTGTTTTGCAAATATTATAAAGGAAATGATCATGTAATAAAGAGTTGTGCAAAACTGGCTGCTAAAGAGGCAAGGAAGAAAGAGTCGAGAATGGTTGTTGCAGAGGCCTTTACACCCAAAACAAAGTCTACTAATATTGTGTAGAATGAAGAATGGGCATCTACCACTGTTTGCATTTATGAACCATCTTCTCATGAACAATGTATATCTGCAATAGACTCAGATGTTTAGTACTTTGATAGTGGGGTGACCAAACATATTACCTTGCAGTGCAGTTTCTTCACTTCACTCGAGCCTACCCTACAAGGAATATAGTCACATGTGCTAACAACTACTCTTATCCTATTATAGGAGTTGGTAAGATCATTCTCACTATTATTGATGGTAGTTCTTTCACATTTTCAGATGCTTTATTTGTGCGAGGGAACAAGAAAAATCTATTATTAGTTTTAGCATTCACCAAGATTGGCTTGGCTACAAAATTTGTTGATGACAGATGTACAGTTCATGATCTTTCAAATGGCATGCTTCTGGCATTTTATGTCATGGGCTCTATAAGCTCATAGACTATGAAAAATCTTTGAATGATTTAGCATGTGCAGTACATGATTCTCAAGCTATATCAGATGCAAAGCTTTGACATGCATGCTTTGATCATCTGAATTTTATTTGTTTGCTACGCCTACAGAAATCTGAAATGGTGTCCTCTTTGCCCAAACTTGAGGCGCCAAACATGTATGTGAAGTCTGTATTTTGGGAAAAATGCAGCATTCCTCATTCCCAAAAGATGGTTCACTTCAAGCTACTAAAAAATAGAAGCTCATTCACAATGATGTCTATGGCCCTATGTAGACACCCTCTTTTTGAAACTATCTTTCATGAATTTCATTGATGATTTTTCCAGGCATGCATGGGTATATCCATTGAAATCAAAGTGCCAAGTTTTTATGTGCTTCAAACAATTTCTAGTTTTGGCTGAAAATATGTCAGCATGTAAAATGGACACCCTTCATTCTGATCGAGGGGGGCAATATATGTCTTCTGACTTTAATGCATTTTTGGTTGAACGTGGGATAAAACATCAGTGTATAGTGCCATATACACCTCAACAGAATGGAGTTGTTGAATGGAAGGACATGTCACTCATGGAGATGGCCAGGTGTATGGTCAAGAGTCAGGCTTTACCACATAGTTTCTAGCTTCAGGCTGTCATGTGTGTAGCATATGTACTTAATAGGTGTCCTACTAAAGCATTGTGGTCTATCACTCCATATGAGGCTTGGCATGGTCACAAGCCATCTGTTGCTCAGCTTTTTTGGTTGTATGACATATGCATTAGTGCCTGAACAACATCGTAGCAAATTGGATGATAAAGTAGTGAAACGTATTTTTGTTGGGTACAGTTCTGAGATCAAAGGCTGTCGTTTGTATCATCCACAAAGTAAACACATTTTGGTTAGCCGTGATGTTCTTTTTGTGGATGATGCTATTCAACCATTACTTTCATGTACTAAGGACACATATGTTAGTTCCAAAGACATGTATGATACTTTGTTGACTCTTTTTACAGGTGGAAAATCTAGTCTTGGTCCTAATGAGGTAACTTCTTAGTCTTTATAGGTTTCATGTGATGATGCAAATCATTCCATTTCTTATGTAGATTTACATGATGCACTTGTTGATGAGAGACCAAATATTGAGGAGGCAAAAACTATGCCAAAATGATTGGTGCAAACTTTGCGTGATAGTAAATTAGATTCACCTCTACCATATCATACTCGTTCAGGCTCTCATAGTGCCTCTTTTGCATCAGATTGCTATGCTATGGCTGCCTTTACTCTTTACGATGAGAATGATCCTGCTTCATTTGATGAAGCACAAAATTCAAAAAATTAGATTGTTGCTATGCAATCTGAATATGATGCTATAATGAAGAATGGTACCTGGTCTTTATGTGACTTGCCTCCTGCCAAGAAGGCCATTGGCACTAAGTGGGTATACAAGCTGAAGCGTAATCCTGATGGAAGAGTTGATAGGTATTGTTACCATTAGTGTCCATGTGAAAGGCCAAGTGGCCATCGGACACTTCTTTCTATATGTTCCTTAATGAAACATATAGTGTCCTGGTCAGCCACAGACTCAGAGTTCAACTGCATTTGTAACAACTAAGAAGTCTCTGTTCGTGCTCCTTGTGTATTGTTTTTCTACCTATTCTACACCTCTGTGCAGAGTACCATGTGCGGTGCTTGGAACTTGATTTTCTACTTTGAGGATATCATCACGTAGCCCTTGAGAAGGAGAGCACACTGTGGTGCATCACCAACAAAATACTTCACTAATATCAAAGCATTTTGATGTGAAAATTTTTTTCCTTTTGTGCGACCAAAGTGAGCATCTGCCTGCCACCCAAGGCTTTCTCCAAGGCTTGTGACTAAGGTAGTTACCAAGGCATAGACCTTGGCATACCTTGTCATCCAAGTCACCGAAGTTAGCATTGGTGCCATTGGCTATGCATGATGGAGGACCTCAACGATAAAGGAAGATAAAGGTGTTGGAGACTTCCTCTCCTATTCGCAGCAGAAAGTGTAGAAGGCCTTCTCTGGATCAAGACTTTTACCAATAGCTGAACATTCAAATGAAAAATGGTATCAATTGAAAAATACAATGAACTTGAAGCTTTGATCCCTCAAACTAGACACTTATAGCTTTCAAATGAGCTATCAAACACTCAATTTGTAGTAGTTTTGGTTTGGCAACTCTTTGCCTCAAAACAGGCTGCCTATCCACTTAGTTAGGCAAAAAAATAGACTTCACTAAAACCTGAATAACTTACATAAAATAAAGAATTTGATAAATATGTTCTAGAGAGAGGAATTAATCAAGATAAGCTTTCCAAAGAATATTTAAACTCTAAAAATGGTTAAATACATTGAGAGATATGAATCTCACAAGAAGGATACCTAGAAATTGGTATGCGGCTAGACATAGTCTATGAAACTGAGGAGAATGAAATGACTCAAACCAAATGAACTACTTACAAGGGGACTTCCACACCTTCTTCCTCTATTCTTGAGTGTCCTACCTTGCCTCTTTTATAGCCAAGTGACTGAAAACTCTCATGATGAGTTTGAGAGCTCTTCTCCATAACTCTTCCACTACTTTGAGTAGCCACTCCTCTTCCAGTTTAGCTTTTTGGATTTGATTCTATTTTGATTGATTTTCTTTTGATCTCCACTACTTGCTAAAGTAAATGCTTCCATTTTTCATTTTTGTATTTTCCTTCCATTTGAAGAAAATCTTTTTTTGCAAAAATATATACAACCTTGCTTCTTTATTTTTTAACACTCCCCCTCAAGCTCACATGCGAGCTTGCACCTTCAGCCATATCCTGCAAGTTGACTTCATCCTTGAACCTCTTTAGCTTAGAAGCATCTTAGGACTTTGTAAACATGTCTGCAACCTGGTCATTAGTTCTAGTGAACTTTATATCCACATCCTTGCTCAAAACTTTTTCTCAAACATAATGATAATGCACTTCTATGTGCTTACTTCGTGCATGAAACATTGGATTGTTTGTCAAGTGAATGCTTGATGCATTGTCACCATAAATTGGAATGGTCTATACCTGCACATGAAGATCAACCAACAGCTTCTGAATCCACATAGCTTCACAAGTTGCAAAGGTTAATCCTCTATATTCAGCTTCTATAGATGATCGTGCAACTGTATGTTGCTTCGAGCTCCATGTGATAGATTTGCTACCTATCATGAATACATAACCTGAGGTGGATCTTCTATCTTCCTTCGAACCAGCCCAATCAGCATCATGGAAGCCCTTTACTTGTAGTTCTTCATCAAATCTATAAAACAAGGCATGATTGACTATGTGCAACACATATCTTAGCACTTGTTTGGTTGAATTCAGATGTTTACTTGTTGGAGCTTGCATAAATTGAGAAAGAACTCCAACGATATAACACAAATCTACTCTTGTGATCATAACATAGATCAATGAACCTATAATACTCTTGTATGGTTACATCATGTAACTTCTCTCCATCATTTGAGCATAGCTTTACATTTGTGTCCATAGGTTGAGTGAGTGGTTTGCATTCACTCATTCCAAATCTAAAAAGAACATCCAACAGGTACTTTCTTTGCATCAAGTAGATGCCATCTTTCCCATACGCTACCTCAATGCCTAAAAAGTATTTCAGCTCACCAAGATCTGAAATTTTAAAATCCTTACCGAGTTTTCTTTTTATCTCTATTCCTGCAACATTACTTCCTGTTATGATGAGATCATCAACATATATGCAAATGTATACCTGTTTGCCTTCTTCTTTCTTCATGTAGAGAGAGGGATCTGCACTACTTGGACTATACCCACACCTTGTGAGGTACTCAACCAATGTTTGGTTCCAAGCACGTGGTGCTTGCTTAAGCCCATACAAAGCTTTCTTCAACCTACGAACAAAATCTAGATGCTTTTTATCTTCAAATCCAATCAGTTGAATCATGTACACCTCTTCTTGAAGTTCACCATTGAGAAAAGCATTTTTTATGTCAAGTTGGTACAATGGCCATCTCCTTGCCGCACTCACTGCAATCAAGGTTCTAATTGTTCCCATGTCTCTTCATAGTTGATGCCATGAGTTTGCTTGAATCCTTTTGCTACTAGTCTAGCTTTATGCATTGCTAGAGAACCATCAACATTTCTCTTTATTTTAGTCACCCATGTATTTGGAACAATCTTCATACCTTCAATCTTTGGAACTAGCTCCCATGTGTGATTGTCCTTGTGAGCTTTTATCTCTTCTTGCATAGCTTTTTCCATTCTGTTTGTGTACATGCTTCTTCATATGCATCTGGTTCTTTGTCTTTGACCACTTGTGACATATATGCAAAATGCTTTGCAATAAAACTATCATAGCTAAGCCTTTGAATTGGATACCTTGCTCTTGAAGACCTCCTTTCATTTGCTTTTGAATATTGCTTCTTCAACAGGTTCAACTTTACCTTTGGTGTAATCACCTCTTCAGACTCTTCTTCACTTGTCTTTGAATCATTATTTTGGTCAACACTTTCAGCTTCAGATCTTTACCTGATGTTGGTGATGAGGAATGAATCCTTAATCTCCCCTTCCATGTTGAGCTTTCTCCATGTGATGTAGAAGCTTCTGGACCTGACATTTGAGTGCTTGTTTGTTGAAATTCTTCTTGGACAGCACCTCCATCATCTTTGCAATCTTCTTCAAGAATCTTCTCTTTTCCCTTTCTCTTCAAGCCATGGTCGTAGCTCATCAAATACCACATCTCGTGAGACTCATAGCTCCTTTGTCACCAGATTGTAGCACCTATATCCCTTTTGCTCCAATGAATATCCAATGAAAATACATTTTTCTGATTTGCCTCCATCTTTGTCCTTAGTTCTTGAGGGATGTGAACATAACACACACATCCAAAAACTTTGAGATGTGTAAGGTCAGGTTTCTTACTGGAATAAACCTCCTCGGGAGTTAGATTATGCACTCCAACCATTGTGCACTTGTTCATCAAATAAACAGTCGTAGTAGCTGCCTCAGACCAATAGTTTAGTGGCACCTTCATCTCATTGAGCATGCATTTTACAACTTCTGTGATATGTCTATTTTTCCTTTCAACTATTTCATTTTGTTGAAGTGTGTACCTACATATAAATTGTCGCTTGATGCCATTTTCATAAAGAAAATCTGAAAATTCTTTGGAGAAATATTCTCCTCCTCCATCAGACCTCAAGGTCTTTATGTACCATCCTGTTTCCTTCTCTACCTGTGCTTTAAATCTCTTGAACATAGAGAACACATCTGATTTATTTTTTATGCAAAACATCAATGATCATCAATAAAAGTGACAAAGTATCTATTACCAGCCATTGATGGTCGTTGTGATGGTCCCCATACATCCGTGTGTATCAAGTCGAGGACAGTGCTTGCCACATAGTTGCTTTTCTTGAATGGTTGTCAAGTTTGCTTTCCTAGTTGGCATGCTTCACAAAACTCATGTAGTCCGGCATCATTGAATCTTGGAAGACCTCTTACCACTTCATGGCTGCTCATGTCCTTGAGCTTGGAAATGTTGATATGCCCAAACCTTTTGTGCCACAAATCAATTTCAGCAATCCTCTTGTTTCCAAACTAGATATATATCACCTTTCCATGTGCTTGTTGAATGTCCAAAGTGAACATCCTACCTTCTTTCCTTCCTTGAGCAATCACCTTGAATCCTTCTTTTGGATTCTTTATAAAGCAACCATTTTCATTGAAGAAACATGATACCTTTCTCTACCATTTGTCCTACTGAAATCAAATTCTTTGCAATAGTAGGAACATGAAGAACATCAGTCAATACCTTCTTGTCTCCAAGCTTGATATCTCCATCATGCTCAATTGTGTGTTGAGTTTCGTCACCAGTCTCCACACATCCTTTTCTACTTGGAGCTTGTAGCTTTGTGAATAAATCTCCTTGGCCTATCATATGGTTGCTGCAACCTAAATCTATATACCATTTTTTATCATCACTTCTCGGGTTGTTGTACTCATGCCTCATGACAAGCATGGTTTGCTTGTCTCCTTCACTTGATGTACTCATATAGTTATTTTGGCTCCTTTGGTTGCCTCCATTCAGCCTTCCATGCTTTTGCCAACAATCATAATGTCCTAGTTTACCACAATGATAATATGTTATACCTTTATGAGGATTGTATGAACCTCGACCTCTTCCTCTATTTCTTCCTCGACCTCTTCCATGTGTGTTGTCATTTGAGTTGTCCTTATTGTCCTCTGAGTTATGTTGGGTGGAATTTGTGTTGTTGTAGCTTCTTCCTCTCGAGCCTCCTCTTGAGTTCCTTCCTCTACTTTGACCTCCATATAATATTTGACTATGGCTATCCTTACCTTTGTTGCCTTCTCCTTGTTGAGCAACCTCTTCTGCCACAAGATTTGGTATAATCTCGTCGAATGTTGGTAGAGGGTCTCCATAAAGAATGTTTGTGATGAGGGGCTTCCACTTTTCGTCACTCCTCAATCCATTGAGGGCTATTTGGACGATGTCTTCCTCATCTATCTTGCATGCAACTGATGCTACCTGATCTCGAAGCTCCTTGATCTTCAATGTATACTCACTAATGCTTTGGTTTGAGCTTTTCTTCATGTTGTTGAGCTTGTTCTTGTGTTGCATCCTTTGAGACCTTATTGAGGTAGCATACACCTTTTTCAATGCTTCCCAAACTTCCTTGGTTGTTTCTAAGCTTTGCACATGACCAATCATAGTGTTAGAAATAACTTGTGAGATGAGGAACGTCACCCTTTGATTCCTCTCTTCCCAATCAGCAAATTGTCTCCTTTGGGCCAGAGTAATGTTGGGATCTTGAAGGTCCGCTGGTTGTGGATCATCTCTAGTAACTAAACTCCATAAACCTTTACCTGTAAGGTAATTTTTCATTCTATACCTCCAAGACTGAAAATTATCTTTGTCTAACTTCTCAACTTGTTGTCCTAAATCAGCCATTGAAAACTTCCAAGATTGAAGTTTACCTCAAATATGTTGTGGCGCTCTTTCTTTGACTTTATGAAGCTACCCCTTGATTTGTAGCTTCTCCTTTGCTTCACTTCAGTTCCAATGCTTTGCCTCTTCAAGCCTCCAATGCTCTAATACCAATTGTTGGAGAATTCCTCTCCTATTCGCAGCAGAAAGTGTAGAAGACATTCTCAAGATCAAGACTTTTACCAATAGCTGAACATTCAAATGAACTCTGGTATCAATTGAAAAAGACAATGAACTTGAATTTTTGGTCACTCAAACTAGACACTTATAGCTTTCGAATGAGCTATCAAACACTCAATTTGGCGTATTGGCAACTCTTTGCCTCAAGATAGGCTACCTGTCCACTCAATTAGGCTAAAAACTAGACTTCACTAAAACCTGAATAACTCATAGAACATAAAGAATCTGATAAAACTATTCTAGACATAAAAATTAATCAAGATAAGCTTTCCAATGAATATTTAAACTCTAAAAATGGATACATATATTGAGAGATATGACTCTCACAAGAAGGCTACCTAGAAATTGGTATGCGGCTGGACAAAGTCTATGAAACTGAGGAGAACGAAATGACTCAAACCAAATGAACAACCTACAAGGGGACTTCCATGCCTTCTTCCTCTATTCTTGAGTGTCCTACCTTGCCCCTTTTATAGTAAAGTGACCAAAAACTCTCATGATGAGTTTAAGAGCTCTTCTCTTTAACTCTTCCACTACTTTGAGTAGCCACTCCTCTCCTAGTTCAACTTTTTGGATTTGATTCTCTTTTCATCTCCACTAGTTGCTTTAGTAAATGCTTCGATTTTTCATTTTTGTATGTTCCTTCCATTTGAAGAAAACCCTTTTTTTGCAAAAATATATACGGCCTTGCTTCTTTATTTTTTAACAAGAGGTTCCTAGCACTTCCCAAGAGGTCACTCATCCTAGTACTGTTGCCCTTGGAGCTCGCTTAACCATGGCAATCTCTTGCCACTAAGCTACGCTCTTGTGGTGTCAAAAGAAGGGGAAAGACTAAGGTTAAAATCACCTTGAACATGTTTTGTCCCTCAAAGCTTCATTGTTTGCTTTCAAAATCTATTTTTGAAGCATTTTTGGGGTGATTTTTGGAGCCATTTTGGAGTACTTTCCTGCATAGGTCTTTTCACACAATTTCAAGAACATCAAGAAGAGTGTTCTTTGTACTTCTCCAAAAATAAGTGTTCGCCTTTGGGGCCATGTTTTCAGCCATGTTTGTAAAACTATAGGCTTCACGAAAGGTTTTCAATTGTGGTGGGAACAGCCACTACAAATTTATGCAAGTTTTTGAACCTAAACATCACATTTGACAAACACTTGCAGGTGTTGTTGGCTAGTTTTTGGACTGTGCATTCAGCCTTTCACTTTCATTTTAATTTATATTGAGCACATATACACTATGTATGCTTTTGTGGATACCTCTTATGTACGTCCATGTGATCATTGATATAGTAGTTTCCTTTTTTCATAAAGCCTTTTACATTTGATAAAGAGGGTCACGATGCAGTTTTCTTAATTGGGACACACCCAAATGTTGGGGTCTCTTGGGTGATGCAGGTGGAAGACTTACCTAGCCTCGCCATAGGAGATGTGTGATAGTTGTTCATAAGTGCTCGATAAGCCTAGTTGGCTTCTTTCGGGTAACCAATTATATGCAGTGGATTCAGTGATTCACCATGCAGATTTTGTGATTTCATCAACTACAAAGTGGTCAATTTACTCCTTGATACACTTATTGATCATATTTATTCTCACATAATCCTTCTGGTTGGTCATTACTATTCATTTTTTTGGGAAGATTGCTAAATCCTCTCCAGGAATTTGATACTTGGCCATCCTTCTTTGAGCCTCAGTGGTGTTTGGAATTTTCTAGCTCCATTATCATTCTATTCAGTTGTCTACCATCACATCACAGGTTTTAGGCACGCTTGGTGGATTAGGGTCTAGTGCGAGTGTTCCGAGGAGCTATAACTTTTAGGGCAAAGCTCATTTTGAGATCCAAAAATTTGATGGCACAAACTTTGCTCTATGGAAGAATCAGATTAAAGTTGTGTTGATTCAAAGGAGGCAATGGAAGCCAGTAAATGGAATCTCAAAGAAGCTTGCTAACATGGATGAAGATGATTGGGATGAGTCAGATGGAATGGCCAGGTCTACCATTTGATTGCACCCGGCAAATAATGTTTGCTTTACAGTATTAGACTCTAAAAGTGCAAAGGAGCTTTGGAAACCATTATGCAATACATATGAAAAAGAGACAGCGTCAAATAAAGTGTATCTGATGATAAACTTATATGACCTTTGCATGGAGGACACAGATGGTGTTGCTGCTCATCTAAATGAGTTTGATGCTATATTCTCCCAGTTGCAGGCTCAGAAAAGGTACATGGATAACGAAATGATAGTAGTCTTGTTGTTATGCACCTTGCCATCATCATGGGATACGTTTTGCACAGCCATTAGAAATATTGCACCTGGTGGTAAACTAGTCTATGATAACATATGTGAAGCACTCTTGAGTGATGAAATTCATAGAAAATCTATGGTTGGCACTCAGAGTGGAGATGCATATAATGTTGGTGATTCTTACCAAGGAAAGAATTAGCAACATGGCATGAGCAAGAATAAGGAAAAGAGTGGTCAATGGAATAAGAGTAGAATTAAATCGAGGAAGAGGGATATCAAATGCCATTATTGTCATAAGAAAGGACACATGAAGAAAGATTGTTATGCATTAAAGAATGTTAAAGGTAAAGGACAGAATGTTGATGGACATGTTAAACAGTTACCTGCACCATCTACTTCGACTATGAAGATTGAAGAAATTAATGCTATTTTTGATGATGCTAATGTGTTGACACTTGATAGTATTGTGCCCATTGAGGCTCTTATGGTTGATTCTGTTTCCCACACGTGGCCATAGATTTTGGTGCTTCTTTACATGTGACACCACACAGAGAATGGCTCTCTAATTATGAAACAAAGTCTCTTGGTACCGTGAGACTTGGTGACTCTTACCAGTGTGACATTGTGGGGATTGGAGATGTGGTTGTGTAGTTCATTGATGGTTGGAAATTTACTATGCATAATGCATGCCATGTACCTCAATTATCATGTAGTTTGATGTCAGTTAGTCAACTTGATGACCTTGGCTACAAGGTGTTCTTCTATGCTCAGTCCTTTCACATATCAAAGGGCAATATGGTTATTGCAAAAGGAAACAAAGTTGGCTCACTTTGTCCTTTATTTGTATCATAGAAACAACACTTGTTAGCTATTACTAAACAGTCTATGGCTTGTATTTGGCATGGTCATTTGAGCCATATATCTAGTGGTGGAATGAAAAATCTTTCTCATTCTGGCTACTTACTTGTGTCATCATTCTTTGATTTTTCATTTTGTGAGCATTATCAATATGGAAAGCAAACCAAAAATGTGTATAGAATGCACATTGACTCTTCAATTCAACCCAGATCTCGTTCATACATTTGTGTGTGGTCCTATGCCCACAAGGTCATTAAGTGGTTCGCTTTACTTTGTCACTTTCATAAATGATGCAACTAGAAAAGTTTGGGTATATCCTATCAAATCGAAGGATGAGGTATTCCCTACTTTCAAAAAATGGCTTGCTTCAGTTGAGACTGAAAAAGAAATTAAGCTCAAAGTATTACATTCAAATAATGGGGATGAGTATACCTCACATGAATTCAACCTTTTCTGCTAGTGTAGAGGAATTTGTAGAAAGTTTATAGCTCCTTATATCCTAGTACAGAATGGAGTAGCAAAAAGGATGAATAGAACTATTCAAGATAGAGTAGTCTCTATGCTACATCATGCAAATCTTTCACAAGGCTTTTGGGTAGAAGCACTATTGACTACAGTTCATGTGATTAACCTTTCACCTAGTACTACCTAAGGTATGAAAGTGGCAAAAGAGTTATGGATAGCCACCATATTATGATCATCTTCGAGTTTTTGGGTGAGAAGCATATGTTCATATACCCAAGAAGCTTAGAAAAAAGTTGGACCATAAGTTAAAGAAATGCATATTTCTTGAATATTGTCGAGAAGGACAATTTGGATATTGCTTATGGGATCCTAAAACATGGTCAATGATCAGAAGTAGTGATGCCATTTTAATGATTCTAAGATGCATAAACAGGCCATTAAGGAGGTTGAAGTGAGAAGAGTGGTGTTTGAGTATACTAGCCCTCCAATTAGCATACATAAAAATATTGCACATAGGGACATTCAAGACAATGTCCAATCAGATCAGTCAGCAAATGTTCATGTTCAACAACCATTGAGATGCTTTGCACGTGTCTCACATCCACCATTAGGGGAAAAAATGAACCCTGAATGGGCCTTTTAGCTTAAGGAGTGATTAGGAAGTGACAAATGAGAGGAGGGTGGTGGCCATAGTCTACTCCCTTAATCACATAGGCTAGGCATAGGCTTCCCTTATTTTTGAATGGTCAAATATGGAAAAACCAGGTAGAATGGTGGGTTTCCTTTTGAAAATGGTTTTGAGAAGCCCGAATTTTATTCTAAACCGTTCCATTAGGATTGTTTTCAAAGGCTCATATTGTATCCTTCTTGAGGAAGGCATGATCGCTTCTGCACCCTTGGATAAGACCTTCCATTGGACGTAATCCATAGATTCGAAGATAGTCAAGTTTGGGCGCCTTTGAATGTGGTCCATTAAATGCTATCTTCATCGAACGGGTACAGATCATCTGTTGAATCGAAAAGGTGCCATTTTGCATGGAGCATAGGATGAGGAGATGAATCGAACGACTCCAAATCACTGTGCAAAAGAGCTCAACGTCAAATCTGGCTGAACGTCTGATCTTCTAAGATCTGAGGGTCACAATTCTTGCAGAGCTTGAGCAAAAAAAATCCGGGAGATTCTACTACTATCGCGCATGTCAGACTATGCAAACTCTCATGCATCATACCTTTTGATCTTTGCCATTGAATTGAAGGATCCAATGGACCAAAACATTTTCTTTTCAAATTTGAAACTCAATATCCTATCAATCAATATTTTATTTCAAAATACCACTAGTGGTTTATAAGCCCTCTTAATCCCCTAGATTAGGCTTTTTAATTCCTGAAAAATTAGGAATCCTTACGAGGCCAATGTAGGTTTCACTTTTTCCCCTAATGCCTGATAGATATGTTCGAGGTTTAGATTTTGTTATGCTAACAGATGCCAGTGAGCCTTCTTGCTACAAAGAGGCTATGCAGACAGAGGATCATGTCAAGTGGGAGTGTGCCATGAAGAGTGAGTTGGATTCTATTCACAAGAATGGTACTTGGGATTTAGTACCTTTGCCAAAGGACAAGAAAGCTTTACCATGTAACTTGGTATATAAGCTGAAATTCACATCAGATAGTGCTTCTAAAGTTGCAAGGGGTTTTAACCAACAACATGGCATTGATTTTGAGACAGTATTCCCTATAGGGGCAGGCTCAGGTGAAGTGAAGAAATTGCAAAGGTAATACGTTTGGATGCCCCACTATCAAAATAAAAAACATCTGAGTCTACTGTAGACATAGACTGCTCATGAGAAGATGGGTCAAAATTGCAAATAGTACTAAACACCCATTGTTCATTTGTCACAAGATTAGCATACTCTATTTTTGGTGTAGAGGCCTCTGCAACTACCATTCTTACCTCTTTCTTCTTTGCCTCTTTAGTAACCAGTTTTGGACAGCTCTTAATGACATGATCATTTGCTTTACAATATTTTCAAAACAAATTCTGCTTTTTTTATTTCTTCTCATCTTTGTCTTCCTTCTTCGAATGTGTGACGTTTGCATATTTCTGCTTACTAGTAGATGAGCTCCATTTACCCTTACCCTTCAGACTAGCCAGGAAAGCTTGATCTGCATAATGGACATGTTCTGCCTAGATCGATCTTCCTGCAACATAATAGAGACAAACTCCTCAAATGACAAGGCATTTGGATTGCCTTTCATCATCAAACAAAGAGTAGAAGCAAAACTTTGATATGAATCAGGAAACCCATTTAGAACGGTCTACACAAGTGAGCTATCTGGTATAACTTCATCAACAGAAATCAATTGTTCCAATCAAATCCTTGATCTTTGTTAGAAAATTATTCATAGAATCACCTTCGTCCATATACTCACTCTCCAACTGTTTTCAGAGATAAGCAACACGAACCTCATTCCTAGCCTTTTACAATGTGGTGAGCATATCCCAAGCATCCTTAGCTATTTTGCAAGAGTGAATGTGAGGAATAATGGCACGTTTGACAGACAAGGCTCTCAATGCATGTGCCTGAGCATCTGTGCCATCCCAACAAATTTGTTGTGCACTAGGTGCAATAGAAATCGTAGCACAAACAGGAATATGAAGAATATCAGCATCTTCAATGCCATCTGTGTACCTAAGTCAATAAGCCTTAAGGACTTGTGCCAAAGAGACTAAACCTCATTTGCCACACAAGTGCGTATAGTGGGAAATTGACACACGCTTATTTGTTAATCAGATCAAACGACCTAACGAAGTGTATGAGGACATGTGCACACAAGATGGAAAATGAAGTGATTTAGCTTATATGCATGAGAAAAGACTAATCCACCTCTCTAACACACTAAAAGACTAAAAGTGTCAATCACGATACCACTTACAGCAGTTTTCAGTAAATCGAGGATTTCTCTCAACTCCAAACTCCGAATATAGTCAATAGTGGACTCCTTTCGAAGCTCTCGATGAGACGCATCTATTGAAGGTCGCTTGATTTTGACAACCGTGCTTCAAGTTATGGCCAAAATAGTGAATGGTGGGAAACACCCACACTCACTCCACAACTCCTACAAGCTCACACACACGACAGTCGCTCATCTGCAGGAAAGAAGCAAATCCAAAAATCAGGAGCTCTCCTTCTTCACAATGGCAAAAAGCCTCTACAAAGATTCACAAAGTGACTTATATACATGTGCCCTAAATTTGGTCCTTTCACACAAGATACCCGCACTTTATTACTTAAAAGTGAATTTCCTACGAATTTACAAGGAATATAGTACAATGAGTTGGGATTATGCATCTAGAGGACTCCTCTAGTGCATTTACATGGCTTGAGGGAATTTCTTAAGACTTTGAAGAAGAAAAATGTGCCCATTAATTTGAAAATTTTGGGGCTCTTCTTTTGTGCTTCTTTTCTCTACAACACCATCTACATTAGTTTCAATACCTGTATTTGCATGTGTAATAGGACATTTTTGCAACCAATACATGTCGCATCATATAAGCCCACAATGGGTGATTGGTACCGTCCAACTTATCCTCAACAACAAACATACATAATACATCACTGCTTTCAGCGATGGCCACTGACTAAGATACCCTGATGCAGAAAAATGATTGTATCTGAAAAAGTTGAACAAAACTACCCTGATGAGTTCTCCTAGACATGTAGAGACTTTGAGGCGCTTATACTAGCAAATTGAAACCTGTATATATCTTTGGTACAAAAAGATGAAATAGCCTACACAAGTGCTACGATAGTGTGTTTGGAGGCCGAAACGATCTCAGTTCGTGATTTCAGCACTAGATAACAAAGCTGTTTTGATATCCTAATCACTCTGAGTATGCTCACCAAATTTCATGTGATTTTGAGTCTGTGACTGGAGGGACGTCGATGACACCCTAGATGAAGCAGTGACGTGCTCTGATACCAATTGTTGGAGTTACCTCTACAGAAGCATACAAATAGCACAAGGAAGAAGAAGAAGCTTGGAGCACAACACACAATATTGAATGTATTACCACTAGAATGTACAAAAAGATAACTTACTGTAACCCGTTAGGGCTATAGGCATATATACAAGTCGGGGGGAAAAAACCTCCTAAAGAGGGAAAAAAGTGTCACGTCAGTCCTAGTGTGTTCACACATATCACTACCAAAATATATCAACAGTACATATTTTGTAGCTATATGATTATCCATAAGAAATCATGTGCTTACTATCCAAAAGTCAATAGGAAAGTTGAAAAGCACTATTACATAAAGCTTGTTAAAAACTTTTGATCTCATTGCCTCTATCCATGTTTGGGTTCTTTGGAGTTCTTGATAGGAAGGTCACTACAAAATCTTTGGAGTTCTTGATAAGTCAAGTCAAGAAGAAAGAAAAATGGAGAATGATCTTCACATTGAATCTCACATTTTTTAACTTACCTTATAAGATAAGACCAGACAAATACGTATCTAGATCTTTTTTTCTCTGGAGATTAAAAATCAATCACATGAAAATTTTCTCAAGCTTAAGATCATTTGTGAGGATATTTAGTACTTCGGTTTCAAGTTCATTAATCAAAATCAAAGTTTTCACATTTCTGAATTCCACCATCCAAAGTGGTAAAATTGCTACCTATGGGAGAAATACAATTAGAAATGTTACAATGAGAGTTACTCCCATTGATTAATATCTCCACAATCAAGGCACACAAAGTATAAAGTAAAGAAAAAGTTAAAAAGAAAAAAAAGAAAATAATCATCACTTGCTTTCATGGCCATTTTTGCCCAAGTATATCTCCTTTTTGAGCACACCTTTGTAAGATATTTTATATTTTTTTGGAATATCTTTGAAATTTGGTACATTTCTTCTAATTTTTTTCCTTTGTTAAAATCCCCTCAAAATTATTCTCATTCTCTTTATTTGAAACCTCTTGAAATTTATCATTATCCTTCGATTTAAGTGACTTTGAAGTGTTTTTTCTTTCCTCCTAATGGAATATCCTTGAAGCTATTAGTGTTGGAATCAATTCCTTGAGTTAATGATGCTAAATTGTTCTTGAGGTCAATTTTGGCCATTGTTTTATATGCCCTTAGTAGTTCATTTTCTTTTTTGTTTCTCTTGTAGTGAATTTTTCATCCACTGTTACATCCTCTTTATAGTATACTTCTCAAATTATAGTCCTTATGTGTCCCATACACCCTACTGGTTATAATAGTTCAACCCAATGTTCAAAATGATGATGTAGATAATCTTGATTGGTTGTTTCTATAATTCACCTTTCTCTCATGATGTTTACCCAAGTTGCTTCTCTCCTTATTCCTCAACTATTCATATTGGTTCTCCTTCTTCCTTAACAATGCACATGAGATCCACAATATGATTTCTTTCAATGAAGCTCAAAAATTGTAGAGTGGTTGAATCTGTTCTTCATGTTCTTCTAGAGACTGACCTCATTCACTTGTTTTGAAATTACAATGCTTTGTCGTTATTTCCTTAATCTATGAATCCATTCATAGTACGATGATGCAAAGTGTTGTAGTGAATGTGTATTTTGGTTTTAGTTCAATTCATCATTACAACGATCTTCTTTCTCTTATGTCAATAAGCATAGCAATCAATATACTTAAGCTATTTCTTCAACTATAGTAAATAATCGAGCTCCCCTTACCTACACCCCTCTTTAAGACATTTACCCACCCCCTCCTTCCCATTGTATATAAATTGAGAACCCAAAGTGATACTTATCTTTGTAGATTTCATGGTTAATAGTACCATGTGCATTTTGTTCCCAAGCTTCTTCTACTTGTGCTATTTTTCAATAACATGACATAAGTTCGTACTAGAATATCCTACCCTTGATGCAAAATTTGCACAATTTTACGCCTTAAGTTTATCATGAAAAAATTTCATACTTCTTGAATTTTTGGGTCTTTATCACTCTTACATAAGTATAGGAGTGTTAAAGGGTATATTTCCCTAGTAGAAGCCTTCTACTATTTATAGTTTTGAAAGGTGTTATAACTACAATGATGTTTCTTATTAGTTAAACATTCGTCCAAAAGTTCATCCAATTTCTCATGCTCGTAAATTGTGAGAATTATCTCAAGGGAGCATAATCTGATAGGGGGCACTATATCTTTGTAGGAAAATGATAATTTAGATCATACTCATGAAAATATATTAGACAAGGGAGAGAGATGGTTGATGAACCTTATTATCCAAGCGCATCTAGTATCTTGGACAAGATTATCACTCACACATGCCACTTTGGAATCAAACGCTTGAGTTTACAAGTTAGAAGGAGAGAGTATGATATTTTTAGTAGTTGGGGACTATAATGGTCCATGTGATCCTCCCCTTGTTTCTTTTGGACATATCATACATATGTATATGATTAGTTTACACTAGGGTGTGTGAGGCTCCCTACAATAAAAGCATGCTTATTTATATCTCCCTCTTTTTTTGGCCTTTATTGTTGGTGTGTGGATCAAGCCTAAGTGATTTGCTTAATGCACATTGGACTTCTCTTGATCTATGAAGCATAAATATGAATTCCTTTGTAGATTATTTGAAAATTTCAAAGGTCATTAGATGTTTAGTTTATCTTAGTCAAAGATAAAAGTGAAGAATGGAGAAAATATCATGTTTTATTGAGAGCCAAAAGCCATGAATTATTTTGAATTGAAATTCAAAATCATCCCCTAAAAGTTAGGGTCACTTTTAGTGTTGATATATTTAGGTAATGATGTGTGTGAACACACTAGGACTATTGGGGTACTTTTTTCCCTCTTTAGGAGGTTTTTTTCCCCTGTCTTGCATATATGCCTATTGCCCTAATGGGCTACTTATATTTGTACATTCTAGTGGTAATACATTCATAATTGTGTGTTGTGCTCCAAGCTTCTTCATCTTCCTTTTGCTATACGCATGCTTTTGTAGACCTTGAACTCCAACAATTGGTATCAAAGCAGGTCACCACTTCATCTAACGTGTCATTGACACCCCTTTGGTCACATTATCAGAATCACACAAAATTTGGCCAGCATACTCAGGGTGATTAGGAGATCAAAACATCTTTGCTTTGTGGTGTTGAAATCGCGATCTAAGCTTGTTTTGGCCTCCAAATGCACTATCGTAGTGCTTGTGTAGGAAATTTCATCTTTTCATGCCAAAGATATATACAGGTTTTGGTTCACCATTATAAGCACCTCAAAGTTTGCTACAGGTTTAGTGGAACTTGTTAGGGTAGTTCTTTTCAACTTTTTTAGATACAGTCATTTTTCTGCATCAAGGTATTTTAGTTAGTAGCCATGGCTAAAAGCAATGATGTATTTCATATGTTGGCTATTGAGGATAAGTTGTGCTGAGATATCAAGCTCAACATGTGATGATCCAGGGTGACACGTACCAGTTTTTCGTTTCTCTAACATGTATAGTGGTCACGTCGGTATATGTCAGGGATACTTCATTGAGCTTTATTAGATTTATCTACCGAGAGTGATGGCACATTTGTTCCTTGCTAGCTCACTCATTCGCGGACATTAGGCTTTTCCTTATGTACTGATCTTTATATATTGCACTTGTTGTATTCTTGTTTTTAAGGGTCATTCTTGTACATTCCTTTTAGTGTAATAGAAGAAGAAGAAGAAGATCATTCTTTCTTGCCTCAATTTGTGTGTGTGCTTCTCCTTGAGAGTGAGAGTGTGTGTGTGAGCTCTCTTCCTTATCTCCTTCCTCGTGAAATGGTATCAGAGCCAGCGTGGCTATAGAGAGCTCATGGAGAAGGCGACCGTGAAGAGTATGCAGCAAGGCATGGAGAAAACATGATTCACAAACGACCTCCATTTGCTACAAAAATCGGCATGAAGGTAGAAGAACTCAAAATATTTCCGCGAGTTATCCCTTTAGGGTCACTCATTTTTGTCAAATCGAGGTTTCAAAGCCATCTCGACCTTCGTTTCGAGCCCGTAAGGTGGGGCCCACAGAAAAACCAGGCCAGTTTCAGAAACTGTAACTTGCCTTTTGTTCAAAAACACTCATGTATTCCAAATCCAGAATTTCAAGCGATTTCGTGTATTGTTGATACACGAAAACTATGTTTTTCTGACTGTCACATCATAGTGCGACAATGTTCAAGCAGAAGTGCTGGTTGAAGTGTTTTGCGGTGTTGTGAATTGCTGCAGAAATGGCAAACACGGATGGAATGAGTCAACTTATGAGCAATAAGCTAGACAAGAACAACTTCCATGCTTAGAGATTCAGAATGACGATTTTCCTAATGGGAAAAGGCTACTGGAAGTACATCGAAGGAGAGAATGAAAATGCTCCGCAATTACTAGAAAGGAATTGGACTGTAGACTAGGTAAGAGCATATGAGGATGGGAATCAAGGAGCACGAAAGGTAATGTATTGGCTATCTGTTAGCATACACGATAGCATGATTGGACACGGTATCTGTGCTGATTATTGAAGAAAAGAATCTTGGTGAGGATTCAAACTCCCAAGGAAATCTAGTTCTGAGCAGGTATTCTACTCTGGTAGAGGAAGAGGCAGAGTTAGAGGTTTTGGAAGTGGAAGAGGAAATAGTAACCAAGACCAAAGTCAACAACAGAATCATGCAGGAGGAAGAGGACAATTTCTAGACAGGGGGAGCCAAAGAGGTCGCAGAAATTTCCAAAGAAATGATTCAGGTAATGACAGTAAAGGATGTTGGAATTCTGGTGAACTTGGACACTTTGAATGTGATTGCAGGTTGAAGAATCAAAATAACAGAAGACAACAGAATAACTATGCATCCACAAGTGTAGATGATTCTGAGAAGTTGTTCATGGTTCAACATCACATGATGAATACGATGTCTCCTCAAAATCAAATGATAATGTCTGGTATGTTGATTCAGGTGCTTCAAATCACATGACCAGTCATGTAGAATGGTTTAGTACTTTGCAAAAATTGTCAATTCCTCGATATGTTGAAACAAGTGATGACACATCACATCCTATTGAGCATACAAGAAACATAGCACTATCGATGGAGGATGGAAAGCTAAAACGTCTTACTGATGTGCTGCATGTTCCAAATATAACAAAGCGTCTGGTTTTTATTGAACAAATGGTTGACGAGGGATTATAAGTCAGGTTCAATGTTGATGGATTATATGTAAAAGAGTACAAGCAGGATGGACGATTGGTTGCCAAAGGAAACAAAGTGCGTAGGATGTTCACCTTAAATGTGAAGATCCTTGAAATGAATGCAGCCATGTTTGCAAAAGGTGCAGGAGTTATTGCAGATATAGAGATGTGGCACAAACAGATTGGACATGCAAACTTGCAAAGGCTGAAATTGATGCAGTCAAAGGAGATTATCCATGGACTACCAAGTTTCAAAGTTGCAGAAATGCAAAAGGTATGTGTAGCATGTCAATTTGGTAAACAACCAAGAGCATCATTTCCACATGAAAAGCATGTTAGTGAGAATGTACTAAAGTAGTACATACAGATGTTTGGGGTCCAGTAAAGACCACATCTATGGGTGGTTGTAGGTTTTATGTTACTTTCATTGATGACCATACTTGCAAGGTATGGGTATATTTCATGAAAGACAAGAGCGAGGTGTTCACTCACTTCCAAAATTTGAAAGCTATGGTGGAAAAGCAGACATGGAAGTACATTCAGACATTAAGATCTAATGGAGGAGGAGTTGAATACATGTCAAATGAGTTCAACAATTTTCTAGAAAATCATGGAATTCGGCGTCAGTTTTCATGCGGGTACACACCACAACAGAATGGCGTTGCCGAATGCAAAAATAGACATATTGCAGAAATAGAAAGAGCCTTGATGGCTGAGAAGAATATGCCTCATTGTTATTGGGCAGAAGCTGTGCATACTGTTGTATACATCTGAACAGAACTCCGACTCGTGTTGTACATCAAGTCACACCTGAAGAGAAGTTTACATGTGAAAAGCCAAACTTATCACATCTGAAAGTTAGATGTACATGTCCCATATGAATTGAGGATGAAGCTTGATCCAAAAGCAGAAAAGTGTGTCTTCATTGGATACTCCCTTGAGAAAAAGGGATATAAATGTTATAAACCACTCACACGACAGGTAAAGGTGAGCACAGATGTGGTATTTGATGAAATATCAAGCTTCTATGTAGATGCCAAAGAAGGATTGAATCTTGAACCAAATGACAAAGAAAATGCTGAAAAATCAAGTGCACAATCTCAAGTTTTGAGTGGATCGGATGCATCACCAAGGAATAGCTCCAACTCAAATCCATGGAGTGGAAGATTGCGTGGAAATTTTAGTCCAGCAAATTCTCAAATACATCCAAGAAAGGTAAAGAAAATCTTTCTACAGGTCATAAAACATGTGCAGGTTTTGAAGACGTTGATGGAGATTCAAGCGGTTCAGAAAAGAGTCTTGATGAGAAACTTGGATTTCCCTCTATGAAGACTCCAGGAGTAAGAAGGGCACATACAGATGATACAAGGAGAAGTGACCCAGGACCAAGAAGATCTAGGAGGATGCAGAATTCAGCAAACGATTGAGGTATGACAATTATATGGCTCGTCATTGTGCCTACATGACAAAGGTAATACAAGATGCTGAACCTTCTTGCTTTGAAGATGCAATTAGAATCATAGATTGGGAAAAAGCTATGGATGAGGAGATGGCTGCACTTTATGGAAATGATACATGGAAGCTGGTTCCATTGCCTTAAGGAAAGAAACCCATAGGCTGCAAATGGGTTTACAAGGTAAAGCATAATGCTGATAGTACCATAAGCAGGTATAAAGCACGATTAGTAGCTAAAGGATATGCATAGACATATGGCATTGATTATGAGGAAACATTCAGCCCTGTAGCTAAAATGTCTACTATCAGAACACTTGTTGCATTAGCTACAACAAAAGGATGGACTTTGCATCAGATGGATGTGAAGAATGCTTTCCTACATGGTGAGTTAGAAGAAGAAGTATATATGGACCAGCCACAAGGATATGAAGATTCAAAGCATCCAGAATATGTTTGCAAGTTGCAAAAGGCTTTGTATGGGCTAAAGCAAGCCCCTCATGCATGGCATGCAAGGATTGTTGATTACTTAACCAGCATTGGGTTTTCTATGTGTGATGTAGATCACTCACTATATGCAAGGAAGGTTGATGATGGCATCACTATTGCGGCTATTTATGTTGATGACCTGATTGTAGGTGGTGATAATGAAGGAAGCATCAAAGAAGTAAAGCAACTTCTTATGCAGGAATTTGACATGAAAGATATTGGTGTGCTACGCTATTGCTTGGGCATTGAGTTTATACATACAGAAACATGTATATGGATGTCGCAAAGGCAATATGGTATGGCTAACTGTAAGCCAATTTCTATGCCATTAGATCATAATTTGAAAGTGGACACTACATCGGGTGAATCATTGGAAAATGCTACTATGTACAGGAAAATCGTGGGAAGTCTTATATATCTCACAATTACAAGGCCTAATCTAAGTTATAATGTTGGACTTGAAAGTCAGTTTATGCAGGTTCCCAAGAAGCCACATTTGGATGCTCTGAGGTGCACTCTACGTTATGTGTGTGCTACTTTGGATTATGCATTGTTTTATGAGGCAGGTGTAGATTTGCATGTTTATGGATACACCGATGCAGATTGGGCTGGTAACATTCCAGATAGAAGATCTACTAGTGGTTTTCTATTCTCACTTGGGAGTGCAGCTCTTACATGGAGCAGCAAGAAGCAACCCACTGTTGCTTTGTCGAGTACAGAGGCTGAGTATAGAGGTGTTGCAATGGTAGCATGTGAGGCATCATGGCTAGAGATGCTACTTACAGATTTAGGTGTGGAAGTGCAAAAGACTATTTATTGCGATAATCTTAGTAGCATACAGTTAGCACGGAATCCTGTTTTCCATGTTAGAACAAAGCATACCGAGGTACATTATCACTTCATCAGAGAGAAGGTATTAGTAGGTGATATTGATCTTGTTTATGTGAGAACAGATGAGCAGGTTGCTGATATTTTCACCAAAGCACTTAGAGCTGAGAAGTTGAAGAAGTTTCGAGAGATGCTTGAATTACAGGATATGGCGTTGAGCTTGAGGGGGAGTATTGAGATATAAGCTCAACATGTGATGATCTAGGATGACACGTACTAGTTTTTCGTTTCTTTGATATGTATAGTGGTCATGCCGGTATATGTCAGGGATACTTCATTGAGCTTTATTAGATTTATCTACCGAGAGTGATGGCACATTTGTTCCTTGCCAACCCACTCATTTGTGGACATTAGGCTTTTCCTTATGTTTTTAAGGGTCATTCTTGTACATTCCTTTTAATGTAATAGAAGAAGAAGAAGAAGATCATTCTTCCTTGCCTCAATCTGTGTGTGTGCTTCTCCTTGAGAGTGAGTGTGTGTGTGTGAGCTCTCTTCCTTATCTCCTTCCTCGTGACAAGTTGGATGGTACCAATTACCCATTGTGGGCTTAAATGATGTGTCATGTATTGGTTGCAAAAGGAGTGTGGAATATTGTGCAAGATGTTGAAAAATGTCCTATTACATTGCTGATGGTGATGCAGATGGCATTGAAGACGACGATATTCTTCATCTTCTTATTTGTGTTGCAGTTCCTACTGCACCTACTATAGAGTAAATTCGTTGGGATGGTAGAGATGCTCAGGCACATCCTTTGATAGCCTTGTCTGTCAAACATGCCATTATTCCTCACATTCACTCTTGCAAAAAAGCTAAGGATGCTTGGGATACACTTACCACTTTATACCAGGCAAGGACTGAGGCTCGTGTTGCTTACATCCGAAAACAGTTGGGCAGTGACCACATGAATGAAGGACATTCCATTAATAGTTTTCTGACAAAGATCAAAGATTTGAAGGAACAATTAATTTTTGCGGATGAAGTCATGCATGACAGTTCACTTATGCAAACTGTTTTGAATGGTCTTCCTGACTCATATCAGAGTCTTACTTCTACTCTTCATTTGATGATGAAAGGCAATCCAAATTCCTTAACATTTGAGGAGTTAGTCTCTGTTCTGTTGCAGGAAGATCAATCTAGGTAGAACAGGTCCATTATGCATGTTGTAGATCAATCTTTCCTAGCTAGTCAGAAGGGCAATGGTAAATGGAGCTCTTCTACTAGTAAGCAGAAATCTGCTAGTTCTACACAATCAAAGAAGGATGACAGATACGAGAACAAAACAAAAAAGCAATTTTTTTTTTGCAAATAATATAAGGGAAATGATCATGTCATAAAGAATTGTCCAAAACTAGCTGCTAAAGAGGTAAGGAAGAAAGAGGCTAGAATGGTTGTTGCAGAGGCCTCTGCACCCAAAACAAAGTCTGCTAACCTTGTGCAGAATGAAGAATGGGCATACCAGTGTTTTCAGTTATGACCCATCTTCTCATGAGCATTGTATGTCTGTAGTAGACTCAGATGTTTGGTACTTTGATAGTGGGGCAACCAAACATATTACCTTGCAGTACAACTTCTTCACTTCATTCGAGCCTGCCCTTATAGGGAATAGTGTCACATGTGCCAACAACTCCTCTTATCCTATCATCGGAGTTGGTAAGATCATTCTGACTACTATTGATGGTAGATCTTTTACATTGTCAGATGCTTTATTTGTGCTAGGGATCAAGAAGAATCTGTTATCAGTTTTAGCTTTAGCCAAGATTAATTTGGTTGTGAAATTTGTTGATGACAAATGTACAGGTCATGGTCTATCAAATGGGGACATCATTATTCCTTCTAGCATTTTATGTCGTGGGTTGTATAAGCTGATAGGCTATGAAAAATATGTGAATGATTGAGCATGCATAGTACATGATTCTAAGGCTATGTTAGATGCAAAGCTTTGGCATGCATGCTTTGGTCATTTGAATTTTGCTAGGTTGCTACACCTGCAAAAATCTGAAATGGTGTCCTTTGCCCAAACTTGAGGCACCTGGTAAACAGTGTGTGAAGGTTGTATTTTGGGCAAAATGCAGTGTTCCTCATTTTCAAAAGATGGTTGAGTTCGAGCTACTCAGAAATTGCAGCTTCTTCATAGTGATGTCTATGGTCCTATGCAGACACCCTCTTTCGAAAACTATCTTTACTTCGTGACTTTCATTGATGATTTTTCTAGGCATGCATGGGTATATCCTTTGAAAGCAAAGTCCAAAGTATTTATGTGCTTCAAATAGTTTTTGGTTTTGGTTGAAAATCTGTGAACATGTAAAATGGGCACCCTCCGTTTTGATCAAGGGGGGGAATATATATCTTCTAATTTTAATGCATTTTTGGCTAAACATGGGATAAAACATCAATGTGCAGTGTCGTATACACCTCAAAAAAATGGATTTGTTGAACGGAAGAACAAGTCACTCATGGAGATGGTGAGGTGTATGGTCAAGAGTCAAGCTTTACCACATAATTTTTGGCTTGAGGTTGTTATATGTGCAGCATATGTACTTAACAAGTATCACACTAAAGCATTGCAATCTATCACTCCATATGAGACTTCGCATGTTCGCAAGTCATCTGTTGCTCACCTGCGTGTTTTTGGTTGTCTAGTACAACAACTTAGGAAATTGGATTATCAAGCAGTTAAATGTATTTTTGTTGGGTACAATTTTGAAAGCAGTTAAATGTATTTTTGTTGGGTACAATTTCGAAAGCAAAGGCTACCATCTGTGTCATCCATAAACTCAATGCATTTTATTTAGCTGTGATGTTGTTTTTGTGGAAGATGTTATTTAGCCATTATGTTCATGTACTAAGGAGACATCCATTAGCTCCAAAGATATGTATGATACTTTGTTGCCTCTTTTTACAGGTGGACAATCTAGCGGTGGTCCTAATGAGGCAACTTCTCATCCTTCATAGGTTCCATGTGATGATGCAGATCATTCAATTTTTTATGTAGATTTACATGATGCACTTGTTGATGAGAGAGCTGATCTTGGGGAGCCAAAAACTATGCCAAAATGGCTAGTGTAGACTTTGTGTGACAACAAATTAGATACAGTCATATCATATCATACTCGTTCTAGCTCTCATAGTGCTTCTTTTGCATCAAATTGCTATGTTATGGTTGCCTCTAGTCTTTGTGATGAGAATGAGCCTGTTTTGTTTGATGAAGCACAAAATTCAAAAAATTGGATGGCTGCTATGCAATTTGAATATGATGCAATGACGAAGAATGGTACTTGGTCTTTATGTGACTTGCCTCCTGGAAAGAAGGCCATTAGAACTAAGTGGGTATACAAACTGAAGTGTAAGCCACATGGAACAGTTGAAAGGTATAAGGATAGGCTTGTTGTAAAGGGTTATGCTTACATGTTGAATGACTACTGTTTGTTGCATATGTGCACTTGCAGCTCAGCATGGTTGGAATGTACATCATTTGGACATTAATAGTGCATTTTTTAATGGTGATTCCACATGAAGAATTGTATGTTTTTCAGCCCCATGGCTTTGTGTAGAAAGGGCATGCAAACCAAGTGTGTAGGTTGAAAAAGGCATTATATGGTTTGAAGCAAGCACCACGTGCTTGGTATGGAAAGGTACATGCCTACTTGATTGCACATGGTTTTGAGAACATGCTAATATGTTGCTCACTAGTCCTCATGAGAAGCATATTGCTAAGTTTAAGGCTAATTTGCATGTCTCATATGAGATGTCAAATTTGGGGCATGTGCATCATTATTTGGGCATTCAATTCATACAAGTTGATGGTGGAATAGCTTTTTGTCAAACAAAATATATTCACACATTATTGTAGCATTTTGGCCTTGAAGACTACAAATCTATTGCCACTCCTATGGAGACAGGTTTACAATTGAGTCTTCATGATGCTGAAGATGCATTTGAGGTTGTTCTCTATTAGCATGCTATTGGATGCTTGATTTACTTACGCATTACTCGACTAGATATTCAGTTTGTTGTCTCACAGATGAGCAAGTTTATGCATTGCCTAGGCATCAAGCATTGGTAGGCGGTTAAGCGCATATTTCGCTACTTGAGTGGTACCCGGCTACTTGGATTGCTTTATCCCACAGGAGATCACTACCGCTTGATTTACATGCTTTTTTCTAGCTGGTTGCTATGACACTCATGTGTACACTAGTGGGTTTTGCTTCATGCTTGGTAGCTCATCTATATCTTGGTTGAGCAAGAAGCAACCTACTGTGGCCACTTCCAGTTGTGAGGTTGAGTATAGGGCAACTTTCATAGTGATTGTTGAGTGTGTGTGGCTTAGATGCCTTATGGATGATTTGGGTGTTGATCAATCTTCTGCCACCACCATCTTCAGTGACAGTCAGAGCGCATTGGTAGTTATGAGGAAACATGTGTTCCATGATCGCACCAAGCACATTGAGGTGCATTATTATTATGTCACACAGAGGTTCTCTATTGGAGAGATCAGCTTGGCATATGTGCCCACGAAGGAGAACATTGTAGACCTTTTCACAAAGGCTCTGCCTTGGGAGAAGTTTGAAGCTTTCTGCAAAGCTTTGGGCTTACTTCCTTTTGTGGATTGATTCCACATAGCTTGGCACTTCTTTATACATGAGTGCCAGCTCCATGTTCACCGCATCACTCCCAGAGGGGATTTGTTGATATATTTAGGTAGTGATGTCTGTGAACACACTAGGATTGTCGAGGCACTTTTTTTCCCTCTTTAGGAGGTTTTTCCCCGGCTTGTATATATGCCTATTGACCTAATAGGTTACTTATCTTTGAAAATTATAGTGGTTATACATTCAATATTTTGTGTTGTGCTCCAAGCTTCTTCTTCTTCTTCTTCCTTGTGTTGTTCGTGTGCTTCTGTAGAGCTCAAACTCCAACATTTAGGTGGAATCTCCAATAGTTATCGATTAAAAAAGTGTATAAATACACTATGCTTTAAATCACGAGATATAATGAGTTTAGCATTGATCATCACACTCATATTCAGTGAGCATTGTATTATCTCGAAGCTAGAGAAGTCCTCCATACTCTCTTTGTATCATATTTTTGTTAGCAATACATTTTATACTTTGTTCTTGTTTGGTTTGTGAATCTCTATTATCTATTATAGTAAGTCATTTCTTTATGTGTGAGTAGTCCTTCTTCAATCCATCGATTGGATCACTTGTCTAGAACCATGTTAAGTATTTCTGTGAATTTTCATAACTCTTGGATGCATAGATATTCAGATATGAGAAAATCTATGTGATAGGGTCTCTGTTAGAAAGAAAAGGAAATCCAGGAACTTTGAAGAGTGAAGCTAGACTTACAGAAGTTACTAGAGGCCAAAGATGTGATTCTATTAGAGAAGGATATTGAACTTTAGTTATTACAGACACAGAATGAAGAAAACGCTACAACTACTTGAAATTTTTTGGACCAAATTTTGTCCGAATTTTTAATAGCTAAGTCTACAAAAGCATCTTGGAAGGCCCAATTCATTGTTGAAGATTGCAACAAGGAATATTTCTAGAAATTCATTGATTATGTGAGTGTTTCGATAAGAGAACTAGTTGATGAATTCTTGTATGATTTGGATCATATTCAAAACCCAAATTCTGATAACAATGATGTTGTGTACTTTAGTTACTAGTATAGTGGATTCAAGTCCATTGTGCAAACTACAACCCATTCGGATACCCGATTTGTAATTTGTTTATTTTAGTAGGAATTGCCCAAAAATTCAATCGACTACCCATTATTTAGTTGTAATCGTTGTAATGAAGATATAAAGAGACATCTTGAGAAGAGGAAGTAAGGAAGATGTATGCATAGAGTACTATAGACCAACAAATGAAGATATGTAGAGACATCTTGAGAAGAGGAAGTAAGGAAGATGTATGCATAGAGTACTATAGAGTACCATGTTTTGTACATTGTAATCATCATTGATGTGTAATGGATGATTTTGCACTATAATCGATAACTATTTTCATCTTGCACCATCATCTATCTCGAGTGTCCTCTTCTAACTATTTGTTTTGTTTTCAGTGTTTAAAGTGTGGAGTAGAGAATATAAATGCATTGAATCTATTTTTTATAATCCCCATTCTCTGAACCTTTCTTGTTGTATTAACCCACAACAAACAATATACTCCTCACATGCAAAATTATGTGATTACTCTCTATAAATAAAACATACTCACTACCATCCAAAGACATATTATTTTGCTTTTATTTTATCTCTTTCAAGAAGAGGACCTAATATGAAATATCTCCTTAGTTTCCATTTTCCTTGAAAGAGATATTGTTGAATTTGTTTGGTGCTCCCCTCCATAAATAAGATCATATGCATAAACTCTTGATGCATCCTTCTATTGGGGATTCACTCACTAATTAAGCATGAAGATATGAAGACATAAGTGGAAAGAAGAAGGACAAAGAGCTATGGAACTTGGACACTCAGAAAACCATTCCTATGTGAAGGGATAAATTCACACCTATAATATAGTGATAAAAATTAGGATTGAAGATAGTCTAGAACCTTCAGAATTACAAGTTTGAGAAATAGGAGCATGTAGACTAAATGTATATAAGTTAATTTGAGAGAAAGAAATGAAGATGAACTCGATTTCTAAGTCCTAAGATAGTAGAGAGGCAATCAAGGTATTTTCTGAGAGAGATGGTGGTGAGAGATCATTCATACATATAGATCTTTCTATGGCTATGATCAGAATGAGGCCAAGCCAAGTTTGAACTCTTGGTGAGTTAATGGTAATTATAGCTTATCACATTAGCTTAGTTCTTGTGATGCTTCATACATCAACAAGTGGTACCAGAGCAGAAAGGTCCTAAAGAGTAGGAGAAGGTACAGATACAAGAGATCTTGAAGAACTTTCATTGGAAAGTTGGAAATTGAAGCATTTAACAACAAAATGAATAAAAAACCATTTCGAAGTCATCCTCAAGGGTAAATATCTACAAAAAGTATTAATGTCTAAACCTTAAACTCACACGTTGCAGCAAAAGCAAGAAGATTATGACAGATCACATCTCTATTGACAAATTGGACAGAGATAATTATCATGCTTGGGTGATGAGAATGGAAGCCCTACTTATGAGTAAGGGTCTCATGATATATGTAACATGTGAAGAATAAAAGCCTACATTTGAAGATGATATTCGACCAAAGAAAGAAGAGCTACAAGCCTTAAAGCTATGGCAAAAGAAAGATGCAAGTGCAAGCACCTACATGTACAAAACTATCATAGATCATTTGTTACCATACATTAGAGGCTTGGAAACAGCTGAGGATGTATATAATGCATTGGAACATCCCTTCCAAAACAATACTAAAGCTAGAGAGGCTAGCTTGTGGTCAAAGTTTACAACATTCAAGAAGAAGCAACGCCAAAGCATTTGTGATTATATCACTAAGATGAAGGACTTGGGAGATAGCCTTGGATCTATAGATGAAGATATTGAAGATCATATGTTGATTGTGCAATTACTTGCAATTTTGAGAGGAGATGAAAGGTGGAAACCTTTTGTACTATCAACTTAACTCTCATTAAATCATTTTGTATCACATCTAAATCAATTGCTGGGATTGATGCTCACATTTGAGCAAGACTTGAAGTCGCATGGAGACAAAGACATAGCTCTGCTATGTATGCAAAGAATAAGAAGAAAGGAGATAAAGGTAAATCAAAGGATGAAGAAGAACGGACTTCTCAGGATAATTATGCAAAAAGAATAAGTAATGGTAGAGGTAAGGCAGAGGAAATGGAAGTGGAAGAGGTAACCAGAATATAATAACAAGAAGACATGTTGGATTTGTGGCTTCAACAATCATTTGGTTAATGATTGTTGGCACAATCGACAAGGGTCAAATCATAATCAAAGTAACAATGGAAGAGGAAGAGGTGGAAGATATCAAAACCACTTTCAAAAAGGAAGGCAAAGTTAAAGAGGTGGCTATGGTAGAGGTGGAGGAAGAAATTGGGGACAAAACCAATCCTACAATACCACTTACTACAATTATGCAAATGATACATAGGATGAGAACCATACAACATTAATGATGAATTATGAAAAAACTATTTTTAACAATCATTCCCTTATGCATGAATCTATAAGATCCATTTACTCTAATGGAATCATCCATCTTAAAATTCATAAGGTGGCATATCTATGGAGATAAAATATCCCATCATAAAAGTCCATTGGAAGAACAAATCTTCTCTAAACTATGAAGAATAACTACAAGTCTTAAGGAGATGTCTCCCAAGAGCTCTCATCTAGTCTAGTGAAACATGCCCCCATGGATGATGAGTCCTTTTCTCCATCACCATAGAAGGAGAGTGCTCAAAGGGAGATAGTTTCCTCCATCCCATCCTAATGAACTCCATCTCTTGAAACTAGTATAGTTTAATTCTAATAAACATATGATCGTAGCCTAAGTTTAATTATCTCTCGCTAGATCTAAATATATGTTTTGGGTATCCCAAATACTCTTGACCAAGGGTTCTATGCTCTAAATCATAGGGCTAGTGCCATAACTATGGCCTTCCTAACCATCACTTTAATCTCATTAGCACTTGTCGATGTTCTCTTATGAAACCCATGTCCATGATCCCCTTTAGTTGGTTTCCTTAGTAGTTTAACAAGAGATGCTACACTACTTTACTCACTCAAGGGATTCCCTAAAGTTAGATTAGTTAGTCTTTGGGCATACATCAAGATGCCCTATAGCCTCCTAGTCATATCCTTGTATTTTTTTTTTTAATATAAAGGAAGTTTGGCATTAGCCTACTCTCCCGGACTTGAATTAAATAAAGAAAAGTACAAGAGAAGGGGACTAGTGCCCACGGGACCCCCCAAATCCCACAAAGCATGGGAAGCTTTTACAGAGCTTAGATGGCATTACAAAGAAGGTTAATTACCCTCTCATTACCCTCATGTGGGGCCCACTTGGGTTTAAGCTTGTTATTGATCAAAAGGAGTACTTGATGATGCCTGAAGGGGGGGGGGGACTTCTTACAATTAACAATCCTTTTGCCAAGGAGGAACAATGATTTCTCAATTGACCACTCTTTGGGGGAGTCACCGAAGTTGAAAGCACATCTTTCCCGCTAGATTTTCCATAGGACCTCCCCTCTGATGGCGTTCCAGAGAGTCGCGGAACAGCCGATTGCTTCTCCCAACAGGGCCTGCTACCAACTAAGATGTTTCTGAAGTCTAATTTTCTTTCCAACCGTCTACCATAGTTTGTTGGAGTTGGGGCAGGTAAAGAAGATGTTTGAAACATCTTCGATAGACCGGTAGAAGCATTTGCACCAGGGAGGAATCCCACAAATTTTGCTAGCCTTAAGGTGGGTCTAGATTCCATGATGAAGAATTTGCCATAAGAGGACAGACTTTTTGATTTCTATGAGGGGGTGCCAAATAGCCATGAACTTCATAGTCCCACTGAAGCCGCGTCCATGACAGACACCACTTCTTGTTGAGGTTAACCTGATAGTCAATCGTTTCTTTGATGTTCGGGATTTTTGATAGGCTATTCCCATTGTGCAATTTGAGACCAAGCGAGCTCAACGTGTCATGTGCCATGAGAAGGTGAACTTTATGTTGGTCCCAGGCGAGGCATCTGCTTTGCAAAGTGTTCCATTCTTCGTACAAAATGTTGACACAAGGGTCAATATCCTCGAAGTTGATCCAGCGGTTGGTGTCTTGTTTCTAGAGATGTTTCCAATTTTTGAAGCCTTTGTTCCATAACTTCTTGGCATTTTGAATGTTCCAAGGTTCCACACTCCGGATGCCATGGATCAGAAACCAGATAGATTCCTTTTGTCTGATGTCGGCTGCCCACTTCCAGTCTTCACTTATTCTTGTGTAGCTTTTGACTTTATTCCAACTCTTCCATAGGGAGCACATGAGATTTGAGCCTTTCGAAAAGACGGGGATCGGGGAAAACAACAAGGTCAAGATGTCAAGATTCTTCTAGTTTGGGAAACCCATGAGAGCCAACTCATTCTTGTTTCTAAAGATCAACTTGGCCCAGGAGGCCTCCCCGTTGCACCAAGCCTTAATCATCCATTTGGCTGCCAGTTTGTTAGCCATGCACCCAATTTCCAGGATACCAAGTGCCCCACTATCTCTATGGCTGGTGTAGATGGACCATTTGATTTTAGGCACCCCCCTCCTATTGTGGTCGCCCGTCCAAAGGAAGTTTCTACAAATATTATCCAGTTTGGACAGATCTTGCTCTTTTGGTCTCCAACAAGAAAGGAAATAAATGGTAGATGATAAGAGGAATGTGTTGATAACCATAGCATGTCCAGCAAGATTGATTTGCATACCTCTCCAATAGTTAAGCTTGTTTTCGAGTTTGGCCAGCACCCAGTTCCACCGCTGTTCCATAGAGACTCCAAACCCCAAGGGAATCCCAAGAAGCCAAAAAATTTGGCCCTGCGGAATGATTTGATAGCCATGATCAATGAGAAGGTCGGGCTGTGACCCAACAATAGCTCTAAAGGCGGTCTTAGAGTGGTTGATTGTGGATCCAGAGGCTTCACAAAAAGTAGCTAGACACCTCTAGAACGTCTCCAGGCTGGTAATATCATTGTGAACAAACGCGTTCATATCATCGACAAAATGTCTCATGGTGATCTGATTGTGGTCATGAGGCAGACGGAGGCCTTTGATATTACCAGCTTCCACTTGATGCTCCACCAGCCTGCTAAGCCCTTCCGTGGCAATGGCAAAGAGAAGGGGAGCCAATGGGCACCCTTGTCTGATAGATCTTCTAAGTTTGATCACCTTCGAAAGTTTGCCGTTAATGTTAATTTGGGTCGATGTGTTTCTGAGAAGGGTCACAATCATCTTGGCGAATTTCTGACTACATCCAAGATCTTGGAGCGATGGCAGAATATAGTCCCATTCCAGCCTGTCGTAGGCTTTATCAAAGTCGATCTTGAGGAAGAACACGTCTTGTTTAGACTCATTTGCAAATTCAAGACCTTCCCTGATATCTATAATGGTTTCCAAAATTGACCTGCTTTTGATGAAACCTTTTTGGTCCTCGCTTAACCACGCTCTCAAGTGGCAAGACATTCTGTTGGCAATGATCTTGTATCCTGTTTGGAGCATCGTAATAGGATGCCAGTTCTCTATTCTGTTCTTTTCCCCTTTTTTGTGTATTAACTTGATAATGCCATTATTGAGACAAGATGGAAGTGCGCCAAACTTGAGCGCCTCTTGCCAAACAAGACGAAGAGGGGTTGCAACCACCAACTTGAAGGATTTAAAGAACTCATTAGTGAGCCCGTCGAGTCCCGAGCTTTTACCAGAGGGGAGGGCATCAATGACCTCAATGATTTCTGCTTCAGAGATAGAGGCATGTAGCAGGGAGCGAAGGTTGAGTGGTATCCTGTGGGGAGAAACCCTAGATATGGCTGCCATACAGTCCCTTCTATGGTGGGAGAGGGGGTTCGAGGTCCCCAGGAGTTTCGTGAAGTGCCCTTCAATGATCCCAAAATTATCTTCTTCTGTATTGCATACATTTCCATTTAAGTCTAGCAATAAGGGGATCGATTCTCTGTTATGTTTCCTTTTAAGGATACGGCACATCTCTTTGGTGGGTTTGTCGGCTTTGCCATCCCACCACTCCTTGAAGAAAATTTGCAAATTTTTCCTTTGTATTTATTCCTCGTATCTCAACAACGCTCTAATTTTTCGAAGACCTTTCTGGGCTTGACATTTTCCTTTGTTCACTTCCTCCTCGAGCCTCTAGAGTCTATGATATAGAGCTTCTCTATGAGCCCGCCGCACAGTCTCGAGCATCTTCCTGGATCTAATCATAATCTGACATGACTTATCGATCGCACTTCTCCAGCACTTGGCTGGGGACAAGCCGAAGGCGAATGCCTCCTTCCACACATCAGCAATTTCTTGATGGACAGAGGGGAGAGAGAAGGAGGGCACACTGGCGTGGAACCAAGGAGCCTTACGGATCTTGTTGGAAGGTTGGAAAGTGATAACGATCGAGTAGTGATCAGAGATGGTGAGGTCGATGTGTTGTGAGAGGAAAGAGTGGCCCCATTGATGAGTAAAACTCTGAGAAATGAAGCATCTATCAAGTCTAGCTTTCCTCAAGTCCTCGCCCGCTTGGAGATTTGACCAAAAAAAGCCATTCGAGTCTTTGAATTCGACCAAATCCAAGTAGAGTTTGGTTTTGTCCCACGTTTCTTTCTCCCGACTATCGATGACTCTGCCCTTGCCCATCCATCTGTCCATAGGGTCCTCCACCATGTTGAAGTCACCACAAATAAGCACGTTGTGGGGGAGCGAGTCCAAGGAGGCCCAAGTGTTCAGTCTCTCTAACTCCCCATTAGGAGCATACAACGAAACTAAAGTAAAACAAAAGGGATCACCAAAAGAAATAGCAATCCATCGATGGCATTCATTTTCAATGGAGTTCTCAAGCTTTTCAAACCAGAATTGATTAATACCGATTACCGTTCCATCGGACCCCCGGCTGGTGCACCGTTGAAATCCAAACATGGGTCGAAGAGACATGTCTAAGCCATTTCTGGAGGTCTTCTCCATCAATTTTAATCTCTTGAATACATATAAATTCTGGGTTTAGGCTAATGTCGTGAAGCCATTGACCAACGATGGTCACTCTTGAGGGGTCGGTTAGCCCTCTAGCATTTAACGAGATGATGATCATTGTCGTAGTGAGCCCTCTTTGCGGGAGGGAGCTTTGTCCTTTCTTTTCTTGGATTCATCTTTCTTTTTCGCTGGGATCGGATCCCGAATTAGCAATAGGTTCTTGTGGGGGCTTTTCCAGAGTAACTCCATAGGTTGTATTCCTTTGCGGGATGCCTCCTGCTGGGAAGAATTGGGCACCATTTTCGACACCATTTCTAGAATAGTCGATCCGATGATGGAACTTTCACTATCCATGTTATCTTCGTTACTAGTAGTAAAGCCGTCTTCTTTGCTTGTAGTGTAACCCTCCTGGGAGGTTTCTTTATTGTCAAGGATCTCTAGGGCTTTGTCGTTGGTGTCCACCTCAAGTTGGTTCCCACCTGGGTAGTCAAACTCATTGATCTCCTTTTCCAGATTGCAATACATGTTGCTGGAGGGGGTAACTGACATGTTGTTTCGCTCAGCAGTCGCCCTAGGGCTTCTTTTCCTTCTTCTTCCTCTAACTTCGATGAACTCGTCTGCATCAGCTTCTGGATTACAGGGGCCCTTGACATCCTCTTCCTTCGTCGAGTGAGTTAATGCCCCTTTGATGTCTTGAGCGTTTCTGGGGGCTTCTTGATTTTGCTTGCTTTTTTGTCTCAAAGGGCAATCTTTAATCATGTGAACTTGTTGGCCACAGCGAAAGCACGCGTTGGGAAGGTTTTTGTAATTGATGTCTTGCTCCCATACATCCCCTTCGCCCAAGTCCACTTTGATCTTCGATGGAAGCGGCATGCTGAGGTCAGCCTCGACACAGATTTGAGGGTGCCATCGAGCATTGAACGAGTGTCTTGCACCTTCATAAATGAGACCACCAATGTCCTCGCGTGAGGCCAAAGGCTTGCCGATAGGAGAAACAATGTCCCACATGAAGTTGTACAAGAAGTATGGCAGGTTAGGGAGCTCAACCCAGAGAGGGTACCGAAGCGATTTCGATTTGTCAGGAGTAAAATCAGGGGACCATCTGAATAGGCATAGGGTCGCCCGACCAAGTTGCCAAGTTTCGACAGTTAAGGCTCGAAACGTCATATCCTTGTATTTGTATTAGACTGCAGGTCTTGAAATAAAGTATTAGTGGTTTGAGTTAAATCTCAAGCCCATAGCCTTCATGCTTACAGTCATGCTTAGAACTTTATGATGTTTGTAATAAACGTCAGAGTACAAGTGCATGTTATCATGCCATATGTTCAAGTATCATAAAATCTATGTGTGCATATTTTCATGTGCATGCATTGCTTTTGCTGCTTATTACTCAATCATGCTAACTTATTTATCATGCTCAAAGTCTACTTTAAGTGTTCATGGTATGTATAATGCCATGAGAATCGAAAAAAAATCAGAAACATTTCCCACATTTTCCAAGGAAACATTTCCCACATTTCCAAAGTAAACATTTCCCACATTTCCCAAGGAAACAGGGCCCATAAAAAATTAACCATATCATAAAAATAAAGGCATTGCAAGCCGATGACATGTGGGCCATCAAGAATAATGTAAAACTCTATAGGCCCATGGTATGGAAGACATTAGTTATACTCTCATACTCCACAACCTACAAAAAACAATATTTTTGCAACAACAGCTTTGTTGCATAAGCTTAAAAATTACATGCAATTAGAATTCTTGCAAACATGAAGTATACTTGCATATCGATCCATAATCCTCTCAAGCTGAAAACAATGTTCAACGTTTATATACACACTTCCAAAATGCATTCATCCCTTTCTATGCGTTCTAACCATTCATCCATTCATGTATATGGAGATATGTCGAAACATAAACCATAATACTTAAAAATGTAAGCAATGCATCCCTTAAATGGTCTCATGTCAAAATGGAATGCATCCACGTGACAAACCTTAAAATCTTTGCACTTTTTTCTGGACAGACCCCTAAAAATAATTTGAAATGTTATGTTGTACCCCTAAACACTTCCAAAACATCGAACACTTCCAAAACATCGAATGCTTCCAAAACATCAAACATGGCCAAATCATATAAAATTGACACAAACATGCTCGATAATTACATATACAATCATATGTAATGCATTATGGAACCTACAAAAATCTTTTCAAAACCTACAAATGATCATAAGCTATAATGTACATCACATGTAAATGTATGTAATCCATTATGGAACTACAAAAATCTTTTTAAAACCTATAAATGATCATAAAATATAATGAACATCACATGTAAATGTGTCGAAGTGAAATCACTTTAGAGGCCCTCTCAATTTGCATGATATTGCTTCTGAAGAGTAGTCAAACTACCACAATTGCACAAACCTTAAAAATTACAAAATTTTTAAACATGTTTTGACAAAAATAGATCTTGCTTCCTTCAAAAGAAGCCATAATCTGTTCAATTTGGAGTCGCCTAGACCAAGATATGGTCTCTGAAAATGGGATGTGTCAAACTTGACACAAATGGAGAATACTAACAAAAAAAGAGAAAATGTGATCTTTGAAGTGTTAAAAGACATTGTTCCATCATGCAAGTCCTCAATTTCTCTCCATAACTTAATAAAGCTATATATGAAAATGTTTAAACGTAAGTTTTCCATCTCAAATCTTCTTATCCATATCTTATTCCTCTCCCCAAAATAGGCATATGCAAAGATTTCTCTTTTACCCCATAAGCTGAAGCATGTAAAGTGATATTAGGGGCTCTTTATGCAAGCTTTAATTCTTCCAAAAGCCATAGGTTAGCCTAAAGTTTTAGATCCCATGCTAGTATAGGTACAATACTTCATGTCCATATAATTTTTCCCTTACAACTCCTTCGAAATATCCTAAAACTACTTTCCCCAAAATTGAAATTCGCAAGAATTTAGCATGTCAAAAATAATGAAAATGGCGGCCATAGGTAATTGCTAGGTGCAAAGTACCTCATTCGACTTTTCCTTTTCTTAAATATTTAATTTCTCATGCAAATCAATGCTCTAAAACTTCTATTTTATCCCTCCCAAAGTTGGGGTTTGGGAGGCTTTTTACCTGTCTCATAATAAAAAATTACAGAAGGGGATCTTTGAAGATGTTAAATTCTCTTTTTTCTCTACAATTTCAAAGAAATTTTATTTCCATCAAAGCACCGATTGCTCATGTACCTTCATCTGCCGACTACTCACGTACCTTTATCGATCTACACACAGACATGTTTCATTTTTCCTCTAAGCCTCATGCAAGATGGACCTCTTGCCATGCATGAATCTTGTCAACTAGACTCCATTCCCACTCTTCTACTAACTAAAAGGTGTGTGCCATGTTGCACCCACACAATTTGGCACCAGTCAGTGAAGTTGAGAATGTCTAGATGATAAGCTTTTCAATCTTCCAAAGATTATAAATGAAAATCCATTAAACATTTGCCCTGTAACAAAGCCAATGTGAGACAAACGATGTGTCCTAGCCTTGGATCTCATTTCAGAACCTCAACAATTTGTATTTGAGAATACTTTATGAGTCTTTCACAAACTTCTAAAGATCGTAATTGAAAATGTGAAAAGTATTGCCTTTTACAACTCAAAAATGAGAGAAAGCCTAGTGGTTGATGCTTTCAATCTCTAGGAGGAAGTTCTGAGTTCAAATCCTGGCTGGATATATCCATGAGTTCCCAAAGATGGGTGTCCATGATGTTCCCCAAGATGGGTGCCTCTACCTTACGAGGTCGGGTGTGTGTGTCTTTCCAATTCATTGTACTCTCAAAAATAAAATTAAAAAAAAAAAAGAGAGAGAAAGCAATGTGTTGCATACTCTTTGTTTGCTCCGTGTGTGCATGCGTGCATGCCGGGACGGGGTTGGGAGGTGGCTTGGGGGGGGGGGAGAGAGAGAGAGAGAATAAAACCAAGTCATCCTTCACTTGAATAACAAAGTCAAACTCAATCTACTAGAATTACAGAAAAAGGAAGGCACGTTGTTAAACATGTTAAACGCAAAAATGACTCCGTCATCAAGAATAGGCAATGGAGATGCTACAAATTTTGGCTTCTTGAATCGCAGAATGACATTGACAAGGGAGATAAAATAACGAGGGATGTACTTTTCGATTAAACAGGTTCTGCTGAGCCAAGAGAAAACTTCCATACGGATTTGAGGTGATTATAATTTATTGCGCATTGGATATAAACAAGAGCATTGCATTAAAGGTTCCTAACCTCATGTGTTGCATACAAGGCTGCTATACTTGAACTGTACCAGCTGTAAAAGAGGCTGCTATACTTGAGCTGTACCAGCTGTAAAAGAGGGATCCTCACACCTGTATTTCCCATCAGGTCCTATTCCGAATCCTTTAGGGTCAGCAAATACATTTTCAAGGAGCTGACTTCTTGGTGGAAGTGGGCTTGCATCTGCAAAATCAACAGCGTCTTCCACAAGATCATCTATTTTCTTCTGGATGCTTTTAAGCTCAGCTTCATCAGCCAATTTATGTTCTAACAGATAATTCTTCAAAGCTACAATGGGATCCCTTGCAGCATAGTGAGCTTTTTCAGCTGTAAAAAGAAAAAGAACCCAATATATATTTCAAAACATTAGTGGATCTACAATCTTGGCAGATGAACGAGTGTACAAAGTGCAATGTTTCTCTGGAATATATCATGTGAGAAAGGACTTCATTGAACTTATAACATTAAGCTTTGATTGAGTATCAGTGCACACACTTTTTCAATATACGCATGCTTGAGCAAATGTTTCCAAGTTATGTGGATCTTTGCAGTGCATTAAGAGAACACGATTCAAAGATATTCAAATCATACACATACCTGGCTTACGAAGCTCATCAGGGTCCGCAAGTGAATGTCCTCTAAACCGATATGTTTCACATTCTACAAGAGTTGGTCCTTCACCTCTCCTTGCTCTAGCAATGGATTCTAGAGCAACCTCTCTGACCTTCAGGACATCCATTCCATCCACATGGACCCCCGGCATTCCAAATGCAGGACCCTTTTTCCATATTTCTGGATCTGAGGTAGATCTATAATGTGACATACCGATCGCCCAAAGATTATTCTCCACTACAAAGATTATTGGAAGTTTCCACAATGCTGCCATGTTCAAGCACTCAAAAAATTGACCATTGTTGCATGTTCCGTCTCCAAAAAATGCAACAGTCACAGCATCGGCCTTGTCATTTTTTAGCACCTCTTTTTCATACTTTGTCTTGAATGCAGCTCCTAGGGCAACAGGTATACCCTCTCCAATAAAAGCAAAACCACCAAGAAGTCCATGTTCCTTGGAAAACATATGCATGGATCCACCCTGTCCACGACACACGCCCGTGGCCTTTCCAAACAGTTCACTCATTACTGCACGTGCAGACACACCCTTGCTCAAGGCATGCACGTGATCTCTATAGGTGCTGCAGACATAATCCCCTTCCTTCAGGTATTTAATAAAACCAGTTGAAACTGCTTCTTGCCCGTTATAAAGATGCACAAACCCAAACATCTTTCCTCTGTAATACATCTGTGCGCACATATCCTCAAAACTCCTGCCGAGAACCATGTCCTCAAACAGCATAAGTCCCTCCTCTTTCGTGATAACCTGCCAAGGAAAAATGCGCATTACCGATATGAAGAAAAAAAGAAAGAAATCAAACATTGACGAGCGTTCTGAAGGAGACAGAAAATGTGGACACAAATACTACATTATCCTCTACGCTCAGAAGTCCAGCACAAGATGACGAGCACAAAGAGAAGCATCTTTCAAAGTCATGCACACATGGAAAAAAAATGCATAAAAGATTGACATAGTCACAAATTTAACTGTTTTCAGGAGATAATATGTGTGCGCTACATAAAAGGGAGGAAAATGTCTCAATTCCATGTTGATGATACGAAGGCAGTATCCCTGACCATGTAGATGCTCGAAATTGAGTCCCAGAAACGGGGAATCTCGCACATTCGAGTGGCGGAACTCAACAAACGAAAATGCAATAAGTCAACGGCAGCGAACTCACGAACGAATCAGATTTAGGTCACGGCAAGTATGGATCTGCTGTACAAAGAATTAAAATGTTGAAGCCTACCGGTTGCTCCCTCGTCTCCACAGGCTTCTCGACTACAAGTTCCGTGGAACTGGCAGCACAAGCCATGGAACCACATTCGCCCTTCCGCCCCTCTGCGGCACGTAAGGGAAAGCTGGCAGTCGATGCACTGGACAAGTGAAGAGAGGGGAGTGGGGAGGAAGATCTTGCTGCAAGGAAGAGGGATGACGAAGCTGGAGCATAGGAGGATGACGCCGAGCGTTGCAGCAGAAAGGAAGTCTGCGAAGCGGCACACGACGCCATTCCAGGAAGCGCTCAGGCTACGCACATGCAAAGATGGTGCTGAAGGACCGGGCGAGTACGCAGACAGGAAGCGTGAGTGTAGCTCGATTGCTCTAAGGTATGCGGTTAAGAAAGTCACAGAATGCACACATGCATGCGGAAGGGCTTCCGCACATTGGAGACTTCCCCTTCGCACAGCCAACCATCTGCACTTTTTCAGCTCAACTACCTCTGAAGTGTCATGACAAGGACCATGCCCATCTCGTCCTCATGAGTCATGACTGTACATAGAAGGATTAAGCAGTACTTGCATAATCGCCCAATGCAAGACACACAATGGAACTACAGCAAAGATTCAGTGGCAACGTCCATTTGTCGTTGGGCAGTTGGTTGAGCTTTGATTTTTTGGGGTGGAGGTTTACGGTTCAATCTTCGAATGTCGAATTGGACATGTAATGGTTCAATCTTCGAATGTCGAATTGGACATGTAATGGTTTAGGTCAATTAAACCAATTGTAATCAAATTGTTTTTTTGTCTAACTCTTGCTTTGTGAGATACGGAGCCCTAGGGGTACTATGTCCATTTACTTGTATAGTTGCAATTTCAAAGTTAAAGTTATGGGGAGTAGCTTTCCGTTGAGCATTCATTTTGTCCATGTCTCGTAGGGAAGTTGGTTGAGCTTTAACCTCTTGAGGCGGAGGTCCAAGGTTCAAGCCCCATGTTGGACATGTAATGGCTTGGGCCAGTTAAACCATATATAACCAACTTGTTTCTTTGTCTAACCCCTACTTTGGGGGATATGAAAGAATACGAAAGTCCTGCGAGTATTATGCACATTCACTTATACAATTGCAATTTCAAAGTTAAAGCTCGAGAGAGTAGCCTTCGGTTGAACCTCCATTGAAAAAAAAAAATAAAAAAAAATGAGTAGCAAGCCCACATGCTAGTTCAAATATATACAAAGAAATGATCCAAATTCTAAAGGCTTTTAAGTGTGGCAAGGTCATTGATGTGTCTTCTTTACGAGATGATCGAGTGCATCATTGGGTCGGTTTTTGTGGGTCTTTGGACCATAAATTCAGTTAGCTTCCATATCGTTCCTATCTTGTATGGAATTTTGGATTGGTTGTCTTTGAACGCTTACATGGCTTTGCTTTATGAGATGCTTGGATCCTATGATATTCTTTCCAAGATGTTGAGCTCCTACGATATTATGCCCATTCGTTTGTGCAAATGTTTGTTTTTTTTTAATATAAAGAAAGTTCGGCATTAGCCTACTCTCCCGGACTTGAATTAAATAAAGAAAAGTACAAGAGAAGGGGACTAGTGCCCACGGGACCCCCCAAATCCCACAAAGCAGGGGAAGCTTTTATAGAGCTTAGATGGCATTACAAAGAAGGTTAATTACCCTCTCATCACCCTCATGTGGGGCCCACTTGGGTTTAAGCTTGTTATTGATCAAAAGGAGTACCTGATGATGCCTGAAGGGGGGGACTTCTTATAGTTAACAATCCTTTTGCCAAGGAGGAATAGTGATTTCTCAATTGACCACTCTTTAGGGGAGTCACCGAAGTTGAAAGCACATCTTTCCTGCCAGATTTTCCATAGGACCTCCCCTTTGATGGCATTCCAGAGAGTCGCGAAGCAGCCGATCGCTTCTCCGAGCAGGGCCTACTGCCAACTGAGATGTTTCTGAAGTCTAATTTTCTTTCCAACCGTCTGCCAGAGTCTGTTGGAGTTGGGGCAGGTAAAGAAGATGTGTGAAACATCTTCAATAGACCGGTAGCAGTGTTTGCACCAGGGAGGAATCCCACAAATTTTGCTAGCCTTAAGGTTGGTCCAGATTCCATGATGAAGAATTTGCCATAAGAGGATAGACTTTTTGATTTCTATGAGGGGGTGCTAGATAGCCATGAACTTCATGCCCCACCGAAGCCGCATCCATGACAGGCACCACTTCTTGTTGAGGTTAACCTGATAGTCGATCGTTTCTTTGATGTTCGGGATTTTTGATAGGCTATTCCCATTGTGCCATTTGAGACCAAGCGAGCTCGATGTGTCGTGTCCCATGAGAAGGCGAACTTTGTGTCGGTCCCAGGCGAGGCATCTGCTTTGCAAAGTGTTCCATTCTTCGTACGAAATGTTGACCTAAGGGTCAATATCCTCGAAGTTGATCCAACGGTTGGTGTCTTGTTTCCAGAGATGTTTCCATTTTTTGAAGCCTTTGTTCCATAACTTCTTGGCATTTTGAATGTTCCAAGGTTCCACACTCCGGATACCATGGATAAAAAACCAGATAGAGTCGTTTTGTCTGATACCGGCTGCCCACTTCCAGTCTTCACTTATTCTTGTGTAGCTTTTGACTTTATTCCAACTCTTCCATAGGGAGCACACGAGATTTGAGCCTTTCGGAAAGACGGGGATCGGGGAAAACAGCAAGGTCAAGATGTCAAGATTCTTCCAATTTGGGAAACCCATGAGAGCCAACTCATTATTGTTTCTGAAGATCAACTTGGCCCAGGAGGCCTCCCCATTGCACCAAGCCTTAATCATCCATTTGGCCGCCAGCTTGTTAGCCATGCACCCAATGTCCAGGATACCAAATCCCCCACTATCTCTATGGCTGGTGCAGATGGACCATTTGATTTTAGGCACCCCCCTCCTATTGTGGTCGCCCGTCCAAAGGAAGTTTCTACAAATACTATCCAGTTTGGACAGATCTTGCTCTTTCGGTCTCCAACAAGAAAGGAAATAAATGGTAGATGTTAAGAGGAATGTGTTGATAACCATAGCACGACCAACAAGATTGATTTGCATACCTCTCCAATAGTTAAGCTTGTTTTCGAGTTTGGCTAGCACCCAATTCCACCGTTGTTCCATAGAGACGCCAAACCCCAAGGGAATCCCAAGAAGCCGAAAAATTTGGCCCTGCGGAATGATTTGATAGCCATGATCAATGAGAAGGTTGGGCTATGACCCAACAATAGCTCTAAAGGCGGTCTTAGAGTGGTTGATTGTGGATCTAGAGGCTTCACAAAAAGTAGTCAGACACCTCCAGAACGTCTCCAGGCTGGTACTATCATTGTGAACAAATGCATTCATATCATCAGCAAAAAGTCTCATGGTGATCTGACTGTGGTCATGAGGCAAACGAAGGCCTTTGATTTTACCAGCTTCCACCTGATGCTCCACCAGCCTGCTAAGCCCTTCTGTGGCACTGGCAAAGAGAAGGGGAGCCAATGGCCACCCTTGTCTGATAGATCTTCTAAGTTTGATCACCTTCGAAAGTTTGCCATTAATGTTACTTTGGGTCGATGCATTTTCGAGAGGGGTCGTGATCAGCTTGGTGAATTTCTGACTACATCCAAGATCTTGAGGAAGACCACGTCTTGTTTAGACTCATTTGCTCCAAACAGGATACAAGATCTGTGCAAATGTTTGTTATTTCATGTTAGTTCAAGTACAATAAGAGCAAGTGGTAAAGTGGAACTCCTTGAAACTGACAAAGTCATTATCTCATGAGTTCAAGTAGTTTCTCTCATAGAAGATGGTCTCTTATACCCACATTTTTTTACAAGAAAAACATGGCTCTTCTCCTTATAGGTGTTGGATTCAAATTATCAATCAAATGCAGATAATCTTATATGGAGCTCACAAGGAGATCAACGCAGAGCTTAGAAGGAGATTGAAAAGAGGGTTAGAAGGGAGAATCTCTACATGAGATTCCATCAGCTTGAGTTTGAAGTTAACAAAGGTAACCTAGACCTACAAAAAGGCTTACCTAACATTAGAAGCATTTTTAGATATGAAGAGGAAATCAAGAGTAAGAAGTTGCAGATGTACTCTAAGGATTGGTGGGCATGCAAAGCTGAAAAGTCGACAAAGAATATGTGTATACTCCTCAAGAAAAAATAAAGTAAAGAAGCTATCCCTAAATGATTGGCAAAATTGGTGTTGAATGCACTTTTGATGTTGAAAATTGCGAGCTCAACGGCAATCACTTCAACTAGTTGCTTGGGGTTTCTACTTAGTTGACTCCCATAAGGCATGAAGCATGGTTACCATCTCGAGAGTTAGATCTAGGAAAATTCTGCAAGATGTTGTGCACTTTCTTGATCCTCCCATTTCTAGACAGGAGATTCTTGAAGCAATTGAATCCCTCCCGAAAAGTAAAAGCCCATGGCTTGATGGCTTCACGAATGAGATTTTCAAGATATTTAAAGAGGCTCTGGCGGACCCTCTATGATCAGTTCGGTGGGAAGCAATCAATTTTGGTGCTTTTCAAAGTGCTTGAATGTGGATGTGATCAAATTCGTCCACAAGAAAGACAACAAGAACAAAATTCAAAACTACTGGCTTATCACCATGCTCCAAGTAAACTACAAGATATTTGCCAAGGTGCTTGCCAATCACATTGTGGGCCATTTTTGTTCATGGGCCAATGAGGGTAAAAAGGGATTCATCAAATGTAATCTATTCTTGAAGTGATCACTAAATTTGGGAGGCAGCGGATTACACTAAGGAGTCAGCCAAAGACATTATTTTCTTAAGATTGACTTTTGACAAAGTGTATGATAGACTTGAGTGGGATTTTATCCTCCAATCCCCCAAGGACCTCGGCTGTAGGCTGAAGTTCATCAAAATGGTTTCCATGCTCATAGATAATGTGTTTGCTGGGATTAATATTAAGGACATCCTCTCTCGTGCTTCCTTTCTTAAGCACTTCATCAAGCAAGTTTGCTTGATGGAGCTGCTATTGTTTGTTATCGCTCTTGATGGGTCAAGTTGTCTCATTAACACTCAAGTTTCGTTGGGGAATATTAGAGTCCATTGCTCTCCCATACTCAAGATCCCACAATTATGAGACTCTTCACGAATGATGCTAATGCATTTCTACAAAATGACACCAAGTGTGTTCCTCACTTCTAGAATTCCCTTGATATTTTTTGTGAGGTCTCAAGTTGAAGAACTAACTACTCAACAACTACATACAAGTCCCTACATAATCCTTCCTTACAATTTCTGCAAACTCAAGGATGTCAAGAACTTCCCATTGGTCAATTATTCCATCTCTTTGGCATCTAGCTTTGATTTGGAGTTTCCATGGGTCATTGGGATTTGGTTCTAGCCAAGCTAGACAATCAGTTGCACTATTGGAAGGGTGTGTATCTTAATGTGGTTGGGTGCAAGATGGTGCTCAACATGTTCCTTCTCTCGTTTATCATCTACTTCTTGGCGTGTTAGAGGGCATGTAACAAGAAGATGCTAAATTTGAAAAGAATATGCAAAAAATCCCTTTGAACTAGGGATCCAAACAGAAGAGGAGTTTCAAACATTAAATGGGAAATTTTCTCTAGCCTAAAGGAATGCGGGCTTGGCATCTTGGATGTGGAATCCATGGCCAAAAAGATGGTGGCTAACTAGATGATTAGAGCTTGTAATACTATTGAAACCTCTTTGGCTAAGCTAATTTTCAAAAATAGGGATAACATTTCTCTTGTCGGGATCCCCATGTGGAAAGGACTTCATTTAATTACTCTTTTGTTCTCCTCATTTTTTGTTATCCCAATGGGATCTAATCTTGTGTGCTTCCTATGGAAAGGGTGGAGTTAGATGAACTTTTTATATACCATCAATAATGATTGGAAGTGGACAATTGAGATTAGGTAGAATGTCTCTATTTGGTTCCCTAAAATGGGTATCTCAAGAGTTGAGTCTGAGAGCCTCCAAAGAGCCAAGTGACTCTAGAATAAAGGTTTTCATATGTAGAAGCATTTGTGCACCAAAATACAAGGAGCCGGATTAAGTTTGAGGACATTGTTTTGACTTGTAGAATCGATGTTGAAGATTGGTGTTTGTTAAGACACAAATTCAATGACTAGGATGAATCCAAGTGCTACATCACATTGGGCCATGAACCCCCTTCCCCCCTCGATTGGTAGGCCTTAGTTTGTTGTGTGGCAACAAGATGGAACATGTCCCAAGAATCAAAAGCAACCTAGACTTTTGCCATTCTCTTAGCAAGAGGTGGTGTGTGAATTAGACATAGATTAGATGGGAATTCAAGCTCAAGGAAATGTGGCACCCTCTCATTGAAAATAAGAGGTAGTGTTTATATCGCAGATTTTGTAGAGAGTACATGTGCAGAAGCAAAATGAAAAGAAGAGTGTACTCACAAAATGAAATAGTCTGAGGCTCAAAAGTGAGTAGACCATGAAATGAGAAAACTCACATGGATTAGATTGAGCTTGCCAAGAGCATTGAGTAGGCTCTTCAAGCTTCTAGAAGTACAAATTTTTGAGATATCAAGCTTAACATGTGATGATCTAAGATGAGACGTATCACTTTTTTATTTCTTTGACATGTATAATGGTCACTCCGGTATATATATCAGGGATATTTCACTGAGCTTTACTAGATTTATCTATCAAGAGTGATGGCATATTTAGTTTTGGCCAGCTCACTCATTCACGGACATTAGAACTTTTCCTTATATATTGTTCTTTATATATTGCACTTATCATATTGTTGTTTTAGGTCATTCTTGTACATTCCTTTTATGTGATAGAAGAAGAAGAAGAAGAAGAACAAGATCATTCTTCCTTGCTTCAATCTGTATGTGTGCTCCTCTTTGATTGTGAGAGTGTATGTGTGAGCTCTCTTCCTTATCTCCTTCCTCGTGACATGGTATCAGAGCCAGTGTGGCTGTAGAAAGCTCGTGGAGAAGGCTGACGGTGAAGAGTACACAAGAAGGCATGGAGAAAGCATGATTTACAAATGAACTCAGATTGCTAAAAAAAATTGACGTGAAGTTAGAAGGCCCATAGAAAGACCGGGTCAGTTTGCAAAATTGTAACTTGCATTCTCTTGCCACAACACTCATATATTCTAGATCTAGAATTTCAAGCGACAGTGTTCAAGAGAAGTATTGCTTGTAGTGTTTTTGCAATGTTGTGAATTGCTACAAAAATGGCAAACGTAGATGGAATGAGTTAGCTTATGGGCGATAAGCTGGACAAGAACAACTTCCATGCTTGGAGATTCAGAATGAAAAATTTCCTGATGGGAAAAGGCTACTGGAAATACATCGAATGAGAGAATGAAAATGCTCCACAATTACCAAAAAGGAATTGGATTGCAGACCAATTAAGAGCATATGAGGAATGGAATCAAGGAGCATGAAAGGTAATGTATTGGCTATTTGTTAGCATAGATGATAGCATGATTAAGCACACATAGGATGCCAAGACTCCAAAAGAGGCTTGGAATAGTTTGGTCACATTGTATGAGACCAATACGAAGGCACGGAAATTGGAATTCAAGAACGAGTTGCATACATTGGAGAAAAAGGGCATGTCGATAACTGACTACACCCTCAAAATCAAAAGCATATGTGAGTCATTTGCATCTATTAGTGTGAATGCAGATGATGATGATAAGGTGGAAGTGTGCCTTCATGGTTTAGGAGGTGCATATAAGCAGTTCAAAAAATCTATACGAACCATGGGAAATATTTCAAATTTTGTTGATCTAGTATCCATGCTAATTATTGAAGAAAAGAATCTTGGTGAGGACTTGAACTCCCAAGGAAAACCTAGTTTTGAGTAGGTATTCTACTCTAGCAAAGGAAGAGGCAGAGGTAAAGGCTTCCAATGGAAGAGGACAGAGTAACCAAGACCAAGGTCAAGAACAGAATCATGCAAGAGGTAGAGGACAATTTTGAGGTAGGGGGAGCCAAAGAGGCTGCAAAAAATTCCAAAGAAATGATTCAGGTAATGACGGTAAAGGATGCTAGAATTGTGGTAAACCTAGAAACTTTGAACATAATTGCAGGTTGAAGAATCAAAATAATAGAAGGCAACAAGACAACTATGCATCCACAAGTGTCGATGATTCTGAGAAGTTTTTCATGGTCCAACATCACATGATGAATATGATGTCTGTTGATGTTGCAAAATCAAATGGTAATGTCTAGTATGTTGATTCAGATGCTTCAAATCACATGACCAATCATGCAAAATGGTTTAGTAGTTTGCAAAAATTGCTAGTTCTTGGATATGTTGAATCAAGTGATGACACATCACACCCTATCGAGCATAGGGAAACATAGCACTGTCCATGGAGGATGAAAAGGTAAAACATCTTGCTGATTTGCTACATATTCCAAATATAACAAAGAATCTGGTTTCTGTTGGAAAAATGGTTGACCAGGGATTACAAGTCAAGTTCAATGCTGATGGGTTGTATGTAGAAGAGTACAAATAGGATGGAAGATTGATTGCCAAAGTAAACAAAGTGGGTAGGATGTTATCTGTCTAGCACAATGACAAGTACCAATGTGAGGAGATCCACCTCATAATTGTCAATTGGGGAAGACGTGAGGAAGGTATGATGACTATGAGCAAGTGAAAGTACAAGTGCGTGAGTGAGAAACACACATGCATGCACATGCATACACACACATGCACACACGGCAAGACAAAGAGTAGACCAATGGAATCCTCTATTAGCAAGCTCAACGAAAGCATACAATACTCAAGAATCAATTCACTCTCCAACTAGCTTACCCCAAAAATGAGCTCTCTAGCTCTTTTTATAGTTTTTTTACTAGTTTTGGCACTATCGATACCTAATGTTCGGCCTAGTTAAAAATTAAGTTCTAGGGCTTATTTGAAGGCTCAAATGGAGTCTAAAAATCATGAAAATCGATAAGTATGTACTTCTAATAATCCTCAAGCTCAAGGACTCCTTGACTTGAACAAAATGGAGTTGCAAAAATGTGAAATGATATTACAATGGTTTCTAGTGATCTAAACCACTATTTTTATAGGGATTTCTTCTGGAAATTTGACATATACTTCTTGGAGCTCCCTTTATGCTTCTTCTTCTTCTTATGTGTTCACTACTTTGATGTGTTCCAGCACTTTGTGCTTGACCTTGAGTGACAACACTCCCCCCTCTTGAGTCCATTGTCCCTGGCAAACCCTTATTGTAGTGGGTGTTCCATGTAGTATTCCAAATGTAGCTTGGTCGATTGTCCTCTTCTTCATTCTATCATTGCTAGCCTTTGCAAGTTTTTCTTCCTTTGTATGTACTTCTTCCTTGGATTTCCACATGATCTAGTAGTTGTGAGCTTCTAAAAATGACTAATTGCTCAAAACAAGTTGTCAATGCTGATTTTGAGCAGTTATCAGTTATAAATTGCTTCATAGGTACTGATGTGGTAACCTTGATGTCCTTTGGATCTTTTCTAGCATGGGGTAGTTTTCATGCCAAGTACTTGTAACCATAATGAATGATGGGTAAGTGTGTTAGTGCATGGGTTAAAGAAAATATGTGCCTTGTGCATGGCCTTGTAATGTGGCCCTATGCATGCATACTTGGGGAATGCATTGCAAGAAGTATGGTGCAAAAAATTGGGTCTTGAGATAAATGCTCAAGGGTATGTTGATGAAGAGGTTTCCTAATATATCATTGTTATAGCATTACCAAGGTAGGTTATTCTTACCATGGTGAAAGCTCTGTCAAAATTCACCTCTTTTACACTCGTCATGGCGATTGACCATTGGCTTGTCGTTCGTTGTTGATGGATTTCCTTGTTGATGTTTCATTGATGAGATTCTTTGAGCATATGGTCCTATCTCTTCTCTCTTTTCTTGCCTCTCTCTCTCTCTCTCTTTGGTACAATTACAAAACAAGAAGAAAGAGGTTAGTATCAATAAAATAGTTTACATATGTCAAATGTGTCTCATGTGCCTGGGATTCTCAATTGTGTCTATACACGGCCTTGTAATGTGGCCCTATATTAATGCATACTATGGAAATGCATGACTTGAATGGTGCAAAAGATGGGGTTATGCAAAGAGCACATGGTTTTTGCACGTTGAGGCTTTCGATGTTACTTGTAGATGTTGATGCAATCTTTGTTTGGAGGTATCCATTCGATCTCGAAATAATGTTGATCATTCGTCCTTATGGGGATCCATTGTAGGATAGTGTTTGGCTGCGTAGAGATCACTTTAGACTTCTTCATCTTTGGATGGTTTCTTAACTTTTGTATTCCTCGTGGTTGGCTCTTTGGTTGAATGGGGGCAACTGGTGCTTTTGGCTTCCAAACCCATACCCTTGTTGCTTGTCATCGTACTATTATCGAAGAGGTGAGTTGATATTCTTTTCATCTCAATGCTTGATTCTGACCCTTGTTTTTCCTTGACTTCATTGTTGAGACCTTACTCGTGTGGGAGAACATCGGGCTTTGTGCATGTAAGAGTTTTGTGTACCCGCATGTGTAATCACCCTTGTTGAACTATAGCTAATTTCTTAGGCACCCAAATTTGTATATTATTGTGGTCGACCCTCATCGATTGCTTTAGTACCCAACTTTGAAGTACTCTTTGAGATAGAGATTGTCGTTGTTCTGCTACTTGTTGCCTTGGATTTTTCCACTGCTTCTTGGGTAATGAGTTCAACTACAATGGTGTGATAAACTGCTCTCCCTTTCATACTCAGATCTGCTTCATGCTCATGAACACTTCCTTCTTGAATTTTGTGTGTGTATTTGATATAGTAGTTGTCTTGTACTTTTTTGCTTGGCTCTGTTGTTGAATTACTATGGCTGCATTAATCTTTGAAAAAGGAGAGAGATCCACTCAATTTCAAGCCTGTTCTTTCATGATTGACTCCTTCTGCATCATAGAGCTTTTGACACATACAACAACTTCTTCTTTAAGATGAGTCTTAGAAGAACTAAGAGACTTTATGATACCTGGATCTATGATCATGCCATTCTCTAATTCTAATGTAATGCACTCTAGCCTCGACCTGTGCTTCTTCTCTAACCCTTAACTCTTCTTCTTTTTGCTTCTCAGCAATGTTGAGTCTCATTAACATATCCTCTGTAAGAGGATCTTAATATAGCTTGACCCCACATCCACTTATATAGTTTGGCAAGATGTCACCTTTTAGAGTGGCCAATTGAACCGCACAATTAGTGGAAATTTTATTAATGACCAGGGGTCCATATCCTCATCTTTCCAATTTACGGACATGATGCTTTAGTGTATAAACCAACATTAGGTCTCCCTCTTTCAATCCTTTATCCTCGATGTGTGCATCAAAACATGCCTTTTGTCTTTTCTTTGTAGCATAGATGCCTACTGTCACTCGTAGCCTTGTTTGACCTAAGAATTCTAGATCAAATATTCTGGAGGACAACTCATGTCCATTCCACTCATGCTCTTGTGCTACTTTTAGAGCCAGGATCAAGAAGTCTAATGCTAGCACAACATTCTATCTGAAGACCATCTGAAATGGGGTGGCATTGAGTACCATTTCGTAGGCAACATGGTAAGCCTAAACAACATGATGAAGTTGTTTATCCCAATCAGAATGTTTATTATTTACCAATTTTGTCAATATGTTACATAGGATCTTATTTGTGCTCTCGGCTTATCTGTTAGCTTGTGGATGATAGGGGCCAGACTTCTTATGTATCACCAAGAATTCTTGGAGGAGGTTTTCAATGACTTTGTTCAAGAAGTGCATACCTCTATCATTTACTAACTCTATTGGTAACCCATATCTAGTGAACATGTTCTCGAATAAAAAATTAGCGTCGTTTGAGTATCATTCTTTGTGAGAGGTTCTTCTTCTTTTTGGGTAAAAACTCCTATGTTTTCTAGAAAATGCTCTTTTGAGTTAAACTATCCATCACAATGGACTCTAGATCGTCATCATTCTCTTCTTCTTTTATGACCTCATTAGAGTCACACTCTTCTAGCAGGGTTTCACACATGAAAAAAGAGATATCATAACCCCCCTCATCACAATGAGGAGTCAAATGTTCTTCATTGACAACGATGTCCATGGTGGCTAAGATTTTTGCCCAACCATGAGGCTCAAATCCCTCATGTGGAAAGATCATCGGTGTGTAGGCTGGGTGTTGAGCCCATAAAAGTCATATTGGTCAAAGTCAACCATAGTCAAAGTCAATCAAAGTCAAAGTCAAAAGGTCAAAGTCAAATTGGCCAAAGTCAACAAGGTCAAGGTCAAAGTCAACAGGTGCAGAGTCAAAGTGCTAAAGTGCAAGGGTCAAAGTGCACAGGTAGTGCACAATTAATGGTCCACAAAGGGTAAATTGGAGAAAGTGGGTTGCAGATTGGAGAGGTATTTCTCTAATTTCCCTAAGGTTCAAAGTGTTTTTAAAGTATTTTGGAAGGTTCAGGTGAACCCTCCCTTATGTGCATATTTGAAGAGTTAAAAGGAAATGTGAAGGTATGTGAAACGACAGCGTACACAGAAGTGAAAGTATGGCCCTCCAATTAAAATTTTGGTCTAAAGTCACTACAGGACAAAACAGGGAGTCGTTGGTTGCCACTTGTGAAGGCAAACTTGGGACATCAAAGTGAGCACCAAGATACTATTGCAGTTAGAAGCGTACGTGATCGACACACTCAAATCAAGGCAAGGACTAGTCTTGGACAATCTTAGAGTAAGCAAGAGGAGCATATTCTAAGTGAAGCAAGAGAGGGAAGTGCAAGAGTCACCAGTGTGCGACGCAGAGAAGTGGAAGTGAAGGAGTGCATGGAGAGTGACTAAGGGATTGTGCACAGAGTGCTAAGCTAGTCCCCCAAGGATCTCAAAGTCTCCTTGCAGTGTGAGCATGCCGACAGAAGGTATTCATTTCTCCCCCTTAGTGGAAGCTTGGTGCAAGGTGTGCACAAGGGTAAGCTTGAAGCAGGTGGAGGTCTGGTGCAGAGGAGGCCGGCAGCAAGAAGACTTTGGGTATTTGGTAATTTGTAATTGAGCACTCTGTGGGATTTTGCACAGAAGTATTGGCTTGTATTGTGCTTCAACATTGTATTTGTCTTAGTGTAATCAATCGGCAGAGGCTTCCAGGGTGTATTTCTCTTCTTGTCTTTTCCTTTTCTCCTACAAACCCTCAAACTCCTTCTTGTCCAAGAATCCCCCAACAAAATTCGGCACGCCCGGTGGGACTTCCAAGGAGATTTGAGCTTAGGAGAAACCAAGTGCAAAGTATATAAGAGATCAAGTGTCGAGAGTACTACAGTGCTACTTCATCAACCAAAAGGTAAATATTCTTATCGTGTCTCATATTAAGTGGACTATGAGCAGCTCATGACCGCAACCTGGTCCCAAACATTGAGGGTCACCTGCAAGCACACAAGAAGGAAGGTTGTTAGAAGGTCCTCTAGTCCCTCTCTTCAACCTCATCAGTAAAGAGTATGGCGGGACAAGTAGATTTGGAAACCTTACTTTCAAGATTAAACATAAAATTTCCTTCTTTCAAAGGCCTAGCTCAAGAGGATCCAGATGAACACATGAGAAGGTTTTTAGCACTATGTAAGACTAGAGGCTTAATGGGCAGGGAGGATGCCTTTTTGATACTTTTCCCTACCACATTAGAGGGATTAGCAGATAAATGGTTCAGCCAATTTGCTGAGAACCATTTTACAACTTGGGATTTGATGAAAGATGCATTTAAAAATCAATTCCAGCATGGGAATACTGCAGAGATTATCATAGAAGAACTAGAAAATTTGAGATTGGGTCCAGGTGAAAAGTTCCCTGAGTTTGTGACTAGGGCCAAGGCACTAATGGCTAAATTGCCAGATCCACCACATGAATTTTTTGTTAAGAAATGGTTAGCAAAATAAAGGAATTAGTGTTACCTATAGCCTCCATAAAGGAGTTCATCAACACAGCTACATGCCTGGAGCAGATAAGGCACCAGTATGGAGCAACTTCTTCCCAACCAACATATGGTATAGAAATGGAGGACCCAGTGATCCAGCTAAGGAAGGAGCTGGAGGGCTTAAAAAGAAATAAGACCTACAAAAAGGAGGAGAATGTTGTTGATCAGTTGAGAAGGGAGATTGAAGCACTAAAGCTCCAAAAGGAGGAGGAGGCCCAAGCAGAGGAATTGGCTCAGCTGCGACAGGAGCTGCAGGAACTGAAAGGGGATGGCATCAAGAGTGGACTTTGGTGTTCCATGTGCAGCAAGCAAGGTCACATAGTAAGTGAATGTCCTCTGTTAAGTGTGACTTACCAATTATGCAGAAAAGTTGGTCATGAGGCCCATGAATGCCAATAAAGGGGAATGCCTGCAACAACATACTGGACACAAGGAGGACCCCCACCACCAGCAAATGTCATGGCTGTGCACCGAATCAAGGTAACAACTACAACCTTAGACAGAGGGATAATTTTGGAAATGGGCCTAGAAGGCCAATCATTTGTTTGAGATGTGGAGAATGTGGGCACTATCAAAGTAGGTGCACTCTACCAGAAAACGCCCCTCCTTGTAGAAACTGCCCAGAGGCCAGGGACCACTATACTAATTGTTGTCCTAAGAACCAAGCTTCTACATCTGGGCCCCACATTCAAATGATTTCTGTGTGTAAAGAAGAGATGGTAAATGAAGCCAAGGTGCCATCACCATCTACCAGGGTGGTGCAGTTAGAAGAACTTGAATCTTTTAGAGTGCAGACAAGAAGCAAGGGGAAGGCTCCAGTGGACATAGGTCAAGAATCAATGATTAATGGATTAAACAAAGACAAAGGTGTGTCTGAGAACAAAGCCACCACATGTGCAGACACAAGGCAAAAAGAAAATTTCATAGGCACCAGTGATGCTATCGGACATGCATTCAATAGGGCTCATGAGGAGTTTGATAAGTCAAATGGAGCCCAGGCTCTTAAGGAATCAGAAGCTTCCAGACTACTCAAGTCCATGAAAAAGGAGGTTAGTATTTTTTATTTAATAAAGATGGATGGGAAGTTCAGGTCAGAAATCTTGCAGATAATTGATGAAATGTCCACACCAAGTTTAGTGGCAAAGGCTGCTGTTATGCATTCAGATAAAAGTGTAGGGGAAGCACCCCTCACAGATTACAAGAGCCCTCGACTAACAGTCTCTATTAAAGGTCATGAGTTTCAAGGAGTTATTGTGGATGGTGGTTCTGGCATTAACTTGATGCCTAAATATACCATGAAAAAGATTGGACTATACCCTTCAAGGCCTGCCAGCTTCACTGTAACAATGGCAGACCAAAGCATAGTAAGGCCTATGGGAGTGGTCCCTGGAGTTCCAGTCAAAATACAAGGTACCATCTTTAACTTGGACTTTGTTGTTTTAAGGCTGCCACAGGTAGAAGGAAGTTTCCCCCTATTAATTGAGAGACCTTGGTTAAGGCATGCCAATGTGTTGCATGACTGGGGCAAGGACACAATGTGGGTAAAGCAGGAGGGAAAAGAGTTGCAGCAGATAATTTTAGAAGAAGGACCAGACAATCAGAGAAATACTAGCATGATGCAGACAATTGGTATTTGTATGGAAGAAGAAGTGGTGGATAACCCAGAAGCAGATCTATTTGAAGGAGTAGATTTATATGAAGATGAAAACATGTTGGCTTGGCTCCATGCAGAAGACCCATCTTCCTGCTATGGAATTTTCGCAAACTCAAGTAGAGAAGAAACATATGAAGAAAAAGGGGAAATCACTCAGGTTGAAACAGTCTCAGTCAAAGGCCATGGAAAAGAGAAGAAAAGCAAAGTCCTTAAGTGCAACCGTGATGAAGATGCTTCAAATCATATGTCAATGGCCACTGTTTTATGGATCCTCGTATGGATATCATCTGTTGTGTCAATTTTTATGATAGTAAGTGCAAGGCTTTACAATGATGTGGACGGAGTACCTGCAAGTCTTTGGAAACAAAAGATGCAGTATGGAGGAGATAATATTGTTGGAGTTAGACGTCTGCTGAAGCACGCGAACAGCACAAGGAAGAAGAAGAAGCTTGGAGCATAAACACACAATACTGAATCTATTACTAGAGAATATACAAAGATAAGTAGCCCATTAGGGCAATAGGCGTATATACAAGCCGGGGGAAAAAAACCTCCTAAAGAGGGAAAAAAGTGCCCCGGCAGTCCTAGTGTGTTCACACACATCACTACCTAAATATATCAACAAATCTCCCCAGGGAGTGATGCGGTGAACAAGGAGCTAGCACTCATGTATAAGGAAGTGCCAAGCTATGTGGAAATCACTCCACAAAAGGAAGTAAGCCCAAAGCTTTGCGGAAAGCTTCAAACTTCTCCCTAGGCAGAGCCTTCGTGAAAAGGTCTGCAATGTTCTCCTGCGTGGGCACATATGCCAAGCTGATCTCCCCAGCAGAGAACCTCTCCCTGACATAGTGATAATGTACCTCAATGTGCTTAGTGCGAGCATGGAACACAAGGTTCCTCGCAACTGCCAATGCGCTCTGACTGTCAGTGAAGATGGTGGTGGCAGAAGACTGGCCAACACCCAAATCAGCAATAAGGCCTCTGAGCCACACACACTCAACAGTCGCTGTGAAAGCTGCCCTATACTCAGCTTCACAACTAGAAGTGGCCACAGTAGGCTGCTTCTTGCTCAACCAAGATATACATGAGCTTCCAATCATGAAGCAAAAACCACTGGTGGACACACGAGTGTCATAGCAACCAGCCCAATCTGAGTCAAAAAAAGCATGCAAATTTGGCGGTAGCGATCCCCCCTTGGGATAAAACCCAAGTAGCCGAGTAGCACTCAAGTAGCGAAAGATGCGCTTAACCGCCTTCCAATGCGTGACTCCTGGGCAATGCATAAACCTGCTCATCTGTGAGACAGCAAATTGAATATCTGGCCAAGTAATGCATAAGTAAATCAAGCATCCAATAGCCTGCTGATAGAGAACAACATCAAATGCATCTCCAACATCATGAAGACTCAATCATAAACTTGTCTCCATAGGAGTGGCAATAGGCTTACAGTCTTCAAGGCCAAAATGCTGCAATAATGTGTCAATATATTTCGTTTGACACAAAGCCATTCCACCATCAACTTGCATAAATTGAATGCCCAAATAGTGATGCAAATGCCCCAAATCAGACATCTCAAATGAGGCATGCAAATCAGCCTTGAAATCAGCAATATGCTTCTCAATAGGACCAGTGAGCAACATGTCATCAACATAGACAACAATGATCAGAAGCACATCATTAGCACGCTTAACATATAAGGTGCTTTCAGTTTGACTGTTCACAAAACCATGTGCAACCAAATAGGCATGTATCTTCTCATACCAAGCACGTGGCGCTTGCCTTAAACCATATAATGCCTTCTTTAACCTGCACACCTGGTTTTCATGCCCTTTTTGCACAAAGCCACGGGGCTGAAAAACATACACTTCTTCATGCAAGTCACCATTCAGAAATGCTGTTTTAATGTCCAACTAATGTACATTCCAACCATGATGGGCTGCAAGTGCACAAATGCTCCGAACAGTAGTCATACGGCATGTAGGTGCAAAGGTCTCATCAAAATCAATGCCTCTTTCCTGTGCATAACCCTTTGCAACAAGCCTAGCCTTATACCTGTCAACTGTACCATCAGGTTTACGCTTCAGCTTGTATACCCACTTAGTGCCAATGGCCTTCTTGCCAGGAGGCAAGTCACATAAATACCATGTACCATTCTTCATTATAGCATCATATTCAGATTGCATGGCAGCCATCCAATTTTTTGAATTCTGTGCTTCATCAAAAGAAACAGGCTCATTCTCATCACAGAGACTAGACGCAGCCATAGCATAGCAATCTGATGCAAAGGAGACACTATGAGAGCCTGAACGAGTACGATATGACAAAGGTGCATCTAATTTGCTGTCACGCAAAGTCAGCACCAGCCATTTTGGCATAGTTTTTGCCTGCTCAATATCAGCTCTCTCATCAACAAGTGCATCATGTAAATCTGCATCAGAAATAGAATGATCTTCATCATCATATGAAACCTGCAAAGGCTGAGAAGTTGCCTCATTAGGACCAGCACTAGACTATCCACCTGTAAAAAGAGGCATCAACGTATCATACATGTCCTTGGAGCTAACAGATGTCTCCTTAGTACATGAAAGCAATGGCTGAATAGCATCTTCCACAAAGACAACATCACGGCTAACCAGAATGCGTTTAGTCTGTGGATGATACAGACGATAGCCTTTACTTTCAGAAATGTACCCAACAAAAATACATTTTACTGCCTTATCATCCAATTTTCTGCGATGTTGTTCAGGCACTAATGCATATGCCAAACAACCAAAAACATGTAGATGAGCAACAGATGGCTTGCGGTCATGCCAAGCCTCATATGGAGTGATAGATTGCAACGCTTTAGTGGGACACCTGTTCAGTACATATGCTGCACACATGACAGCCTCAAGCCAGAAACTATGTGGTAAAGCCTGACTTTTGACCACGCACCTCGCCATCTCCATGAGTGACCTGTTCTTTCGTTCAGCAACTCCATTCTGTTGAGGTGTATACGACACTGTACACTGGTGTTTTATCCCACGTTCAGTTAGAAATGCATTAAATCAGAAGACATATATTCCCCCCCTCGATCAGAACGGAGGGTGCCCATTTTACATGCTGATAGATTTTCAGCCAAAACCAAAAACTGTTTAAAGCACATGAACACTTCGGACTTTGCCTTCAATGGATATACCCATGCATGCCTGGAAAAATCATCAATGAAAGTCACGAAGTAAAGGTAATTTCCAAAAGAGGGTGTCTACATAGGACCACAGACATCACTATGTACAAGCTGCAATTTTTGCGTAGCCCGAACTGAACCATCTTTTGGAAAGGAGGAACGCTGCATTTTGCCCAAAATACAGCCTTCACATACATGTTTTCCGGGTGCCTCAAGCTTGGGCAAAGAAGACACCATATCAGATTTCTGTAGGCGTAGCAAACTAGCAAAATTCAGATGACCAAAGTGTGCATGCCAAAGCTTTGCATCTGACATAGCCTGAGAATCATGAACTGCACATGCCGAATCATTAACAGATCTTTCATAGTCTACGAGCTTATACAGCCCACGACATACAATGCCAGAAGCAATAATCACATCACCATTTGATAGATCATGAACTGTACACCTGTCATCAACAAATTTCACAACCAAACCAATCTTGGCTAATGCAGAAACTGATAACAGGTTCTTTTTGATCCCTCGCACAAATAAAGCATCTGACAAGGTGAAAGAACTACCATCAACAGTAGTCAGGATGATCTTACCAACTCCCATAACAGGATAAGAGGAGTTGTTGGTGCATGTGACAGTATTCCCTATAGGGGCAGGCTCGAGTGAAGAGAAGAAACTGCGCTGCGAGGTAATATGTTTGGTCGCCCCACTGTCAAAGTACCAAACATCTGAGTCCACTGCAGACATGCACTGCTCATGAGAAGATGGGTCAAAACTACAAACAGTAGTAAACGCCCATTCTTCTTCCTGCACAAGATTAGCAGACTCTGTTTTTGGTGTAGAGGCTTCTACAACAACCATTCTAGCCTCCTTTTTCTTTGCCTCTTTAGCAGCCAGTTTTGGACAGTTCTTTATGATATGATAATTCCCTTTACAATACTTGCAAAACAATTTCTGCTTTTCTGATTTCTTCTCATTTTTATCTTGGTTCTTCGAATGTGCAGCATTTGCAAATTTCTGCTTACTAGTAGAAGAGCTCCATTTTCCTTTGCCCTTCTGACTAGCCAGGAAAGCTTGATCTGCAACCCGCATAATGGACCTGTTCTGCCTGGACTGATCTTCCTGCAATAGAACAGAGACTAACTCCTCAAATGATAAGGCATTCGGATTGCCTTTCATCATCAACCGAAGAGTAGAAGCAAAACTCTGATATGAATCAGGAAGACCATTCAGAACGGTCTGCACAAGTGAGCTATCTGGTATAACCTCATCAGCAGAAATCAACTGTTCCTTCAAATCTTTGATCTTCATTAGGAAACTGTCCATAGAATCACCTTCATTCGTGTGCTCACTCTCCAACTGTTTTCGGAGGTAAGCAACACGAGCCTCATTCCTAGCTTGATACAATGTTGGAATTAATATCCTATTGGTCAAACAATGTCCTTATAGATCTTTTTGGTCAGATCATATAGCATCCGTCACTTTAGCTTTTGGTCAATTATTTGATAAAAAACAAAAGGTTTTAAAGCAAGAAATTGATGATCGCACTGCGCCGCTTGAGGGAGGTTTTGAACTTTGGTCGACTTTATGAGAGGATGACACCGTATCCAATGCACCCACGCTTTTGGATGTAGAAGAAGTAGAAAGTGTTCTTCATATCCTAAGCGCTCCCGTCGTCATATTCTCTTAGAGGACTAAGACTAAGTTCATTGGATGCTATATGATTTGACCAAAAAGATCTATAAGGACATTGTTTGGCCAATAGGATATTGATTCCAACAATCCCCCCTGCAATGTCATATTGGTACATCCTGAACTGGATCTGCAAACTATATAATCTGCAAATTATCACAAGCTTCAAATAGCTTGTACTTCCGCACTTCAGAAAAAGTCTTCTTCAAAACTGAATTTGACTTTCCTTCAAAAATCTGAAGTTGCTGAATATGAACCATAATACTTGAGAAAATATGCAAACTAGATATCCAATAGTGTAAATATCAAGCAATCACTGCTTGGCAACAAATATAGCATGTACTGACTCTACACCTACTATCTCTTGTCTTCAATAACCTGAAAACATACACTAGGATCCACATATTTGCATTTACCAAAAAAGGTTTCTCAACGTACTTCTGTTGTGTCATGTAAATACACTAAACAAAATCAGGAACTGAATCCTGGAACCTGTGACTGTCAACTCACAACTTAGTGTATTATGAACATTGTTGGTTCATCTCTGACTGTACTCAAGTCAATATGAGTCAAAAAATCTATGATGTCATCATGTCTTCATCCTTTAAATCCTTCATACTTCTTTCCTTCAGAACTTGGTATAAACATATATGTGCGCACTTTTGAAATATACCTTTCTGAAATATCAAGCTTCTCTTCAAATAGAACTCTGGAACCTTCTCCTAAACAGGAACATCCTAACAGGAACTTTCTCCAAACATTCTTCTTCTTCCTTCTTCTTTCAAAGCTGGAACATAAAGAAAACCTGACAAAGGAAATATAGGAATACCTGAAATAGGAATACCTATAAGTATGAATATGCATTCTTTTACATATGGCTAAAATAAGTCTTCATATTTCATCACCCCCTGGATGACTTAACACTAGTATCCAAAATTCTTCAAATATATCAGACTTTATGAAATGTGGAACGTCTTCCTTCATAAATTTGATGTTCAGTGATCAATACCTGTATCTGAAACAAAATATATGAACCCTTTTTACTAGCATTGTGCACATGCCAATAGCTTTCCATGTCATTCTTCAGCTTTCCAAAATCTAGAATAAGGTTAGCTGAACCTAACATAATAAAACCTTGCTGAAAGCTTTTTAAGATGCATAACCTTCTGTAACATAACAAGTATCTTCTTCTATCTCTCTGCAAGACAAATCTGATAGAATCTGAATCTTTGACTTACTTCTTCCAATGTTAAGAATCTTCACAAACAAAGGATAGACAATTGAATCATAAATACTCAAGATCATACAAGATCAATGATCTCTCCTGTGTAGAATCTGCTCTTATCAAACCTTCATGTCTGAATGTTTGATTTGTTACCTGAATGTCTCCAAGTGTCCATGCTTCTCAAAAAGTTGTAAAACTTTTCTTCAAACAAATCCTTCAAGGAATCTGCAATTCCTACTTGAAACATAAGTGGACAAACTTCTCACCTTGAGAACTCCAAAAGCTGCAAGTTGATACTTCATAACTTTCATATTTTACCCGAGTGAAGTGTGATAGTACCTGCTTGACTTTCTTTTGGCTAACTCCACTTTTCAATCAAGTTATAGGATCTAATGGAACACCTTTTTGAATACAAGCATGTATCCAAAAAACTAGACAATCATAAAAAGTAGATTCTTCAAATGACCTGTACATCAGCAAATCTGAATTTTCTGAAGTTTCTGAAAATACTGAGTATGAGGTAACCTTTTCCAAACATAAAACCTCAACGCAAGTCTTCAACATCTGCTACAAAAAGCTCTTTTACCTCAAGAGTTATATAAAGAAGAAATATACTTCTCTGCAACTTGTCATATATCAAGTAGCTCTGTATTGGCACTCCAAGAATTCTTTGAGGGAACATATAAGCTGCCCGCTTAAAAAGCTCCAACATAACTCATACACATATGAGTGCTTTTGTTTCTCTCGATGCAATTCTTTGTCAAATCTACTAAATCATGACCAAGTAATGCAAAACAAGAAACTGCTTCTTCTTTAAACAAGATGTTCTCGTAGACTTGTCTTTGGGTGTAGAGGATAAAATAGGAAAAGTATATGGAAAATATATGGGAAAAGGAAGCCTTACTTTTCTTTTGGAAATGATGGACTTTCTTCTTCTGCATCTTTCTTCCACCTAATGATAATGTCGACATCTTCAAACTTCTCTTCCATACCTTTTGTTCTCTTCATCTTGAAGTAGCAAGCACTCTTGACTTCTTCAAATGAACGTTTCTCTTCCTCTAATGCTTAAGAGTAAGAGATAAAACAAACATGGTATACAAATGGAAGTGAATATAGAAACATGTTTTACCATCTCCTCATATCTATGAATCAAAATGTTGTTTCACATGTTTGAAACGACTAAATTCACCAATCATTGCCTGAATGATGAATTACCCTTCTAGAGTTACCTTCTCTAGATACATTTGTACCTTGATATCCAACCAACTTACAATAGAAAATTGGCTGAAAAACTCATCCCATCTCTGCACTTGTCTTCTTAGATGAACTTTCTTGCCATGAAAGAGATCTTCTCAAAACTCTCTAGATACCTATTTTGATGTAGCCTTTAACTTTCAAATGATGAAAGTGTATAAAAGCATTCCTTGAATTTCTTCAAATCTCTTCATAACTACTCTTCTAAGATATGACCTGCAAGTGATAATCTGATAGTAAACATTGATACCTGTGATTGGATGTTGATCTGATTCCTTCATCTTCTCTAAACCATTGTTCTACCTTGAATTTGAAGTAGTCTTCTCTTCATCAAGTCTGGGTCTTCAAATAATACTTTTGTAAAGTATTTGCATACTCTTCCAAAAATATTCGGCTTCTAACAGATCATCAACTTCATACTCCACACTGATGAATACACATGTAACTGAAGTGTCTAATTCTCAAATCTCTACTCATCTAGATTAAGTGTGTATGTCAAATATCAAATATTAGAAGATGCTTTCAAATCATATGTTGTAAATCTGGAATTCTGGAAACCTGTGAATATGAGAGCCTTAATGCATTGATGCCAAAGATCTAAAGTTCTGAAACCAAAACCTTAGTGCTCTGATACCAAATGTTGGAAGTGAGGTAGGCCCTTGGCTCATGTCATAGGTCCATGGTTCCATAGGTCCGATTATGTACAACATTAATTTCAGCAATCTTCCATATTGACAAAACATGAACATACCACAACTTAATCATAAAAATGATGAGATAAAGATAGAGAAAGAATAGACAACATGTGTAAGGTTTTACGTAAGCCATCGCTTACTCATAGTATCATATATACCAATGTTCAATGTACAATGTGGGAGCAAAACTCTCAACCACCCTGTGTGATGAGAAATAGATGAATGAGTGTATGTACAATGTAACAAACATATTCAGATGTATGGGCAGTAATCTGAATATATATGAGATGTGAGAGTGAATATGAGTGACTGAAAGAGGAAGGATCAGTGTGAAACTGATACTCAACAAACCCTAATATGAACTTAGGCTATGGTAGACCCTAAGTCAGATACGTGTGTGAAAAGATCACATACTTATAAAGTAGCATAGAATGCTAACAAGATTGTTGCCAGAAATCCTCAAACTCATGTGAACACACCTTCTCAAACACCTCATCAAATATGCATAAAGCATATACGTACTGATTCTCTTGTACCTATGCCGAATAGGACTCCTTCTGATATGAACGCCACAGCCTCCATAAACTTCAAGTAGTACCTGTGTGCATAAAGAGAATATGTACCTGAATACTTAACATAAGATGTGAATCTTATGTTAATCACCATGTAATGTCTTTGAAGTAGCCCGACATCTTCTGTGTAGAAGACAATCTTCAACCTAACATCTTCTTATAGAAGATGATCTTCAAATACACCATGTAGATGGTTCCATCCAATGTCTTTGAAGTAGCCAGACATCTTCTTGTAGAAGATAATTTTCAACCTAATATCTTCCTGTAGAAGATAATCTTCAAATACATCATGTGGATGGCCGATCCTCACCATCAACCTGCTAATGACCAAGTCTTTTTGCCATGAACAAGAGATAACCTCCTCTCCATGAGGTAGAGTGTGAGCACACCCATCATCTTCTCCAAGAAGAATCACTAAGAAGAACTCCATAGCTGCTCTTCAACATGCTTCAAGTTAGCGCCATGGCTGCCCCATGTGCTAGATGAAACACCACCTCTACTGAGGTCCAAGCTCTAGAAAGCTTGTGTTGAAATTGGTGAAGGATAATTACAATGAGCCCAAGGTGCTTCTTATATAGTAGTTTGTGTACTTGAAAAGCACCCCTCCAAAAGCAATCCATCACAACTGCGAAAAAAACTTGTTCCGCATCCGTAAAAATAACGCCATCCGTCACTTTAGCTTTTGGTCAATTATTTGATAAAAAACAAAAGGTTTTAAAGCAAGAAATTGATGATCGCGCTGCGCCTCTTGAGGGAGGTTATAGAAGAGTGAATATGAGTGACTGAAAGAGGAAGGATCAGTGTGAAACTGATACTCAACAAACCTACACATGTCTATTCTTTCTCTATCTTTATCTCATCATTTTTATGATTAAGTTGTGGTATGTTCATGTTTTGTCAATATGGAAGATTGCTGAAATTAATGTTGTACATAATCGGACCTATGGAACCATGGACCTGTGACATGAGCCAAGGGCCTACCTCACTTCCAACATACAATGTGGTAAGTGTATCCCAAGCATCCCTAGCTGTTCTGCAAGAGCGAATATGAGGAATAATGGCACGTTTGACAGACAAAGCTATCAATGCATGTGCCTAGGCATCTCTGCCATCCCAACGAATTTGCTCTACAGTAGGTGCAACAGAAACAATAGCACGAACAGGAATCTGCGGAATATCATCTTCGACACCATCTTCATCAGCTCCAACACTTGTATTTGTAGTACCTGTCGTTAGAGGTGTAACAGGATATCTTTCAACACCCTGCACAATGTTCCACAATCCTTTTGCAACCAAAACATGTCGCATCATATAAGCCCATAATGGGTAGTTGGTACCATCCAACTTATCCTCAACAGCCAACATACGGAATACATCACTGCTTTCAGCCATGGCCGGTGACTAAAATACCTTGATGCAGAAAATTGACTGTATCTCAAAAAGTTGAACAGAACTACCCAGACGAGTTCTGCTAGACCTATAGCATACTTCGAAACGCTTAAACTGGCGAACAAAAACTGGTATATACCTTTGGCACAAAAAGACAAAATAGCCTGCACAAGCGCTACGATAGTGCGTTCGGAGGCCGAACGAGCTCAGATCTGAGTATGCTCACCAAAATTCGTGCGATTCTGAGACTACAAACGGAGGAGTGTCGACGGCACCCTAGATGAAGCGACGACCCGCTCTGATACCAATTGTTGGAGTTAGACATCTGTGGAAGCACGCAAACAGCACAAGGAAGAAGAAGAAGCTTGGAGCACAAACACACAATACTGAATGTATTACTAGAGAATATACAAAGATAAGTAGCCCATTAGGGCAATAGGCGTATATACAAGCCGAGGGAAAAAAACCTCCTAAAGAGGGAAAAAAGTGCCCCGGCGGTCCTAGTGTGTTCACACACATCACTACCTAAATATATCAACAAATATTGTATTGAAGGATTTAAGGTGGGTCTATCAAAGCGTCAGCATGCCCAAAAAGAAGATAAAACAAATGAAGTGCAACACAATTGAAGGTTATGGAGGAGTTTCTCGGGGTCAACATATAAAGATCATGGCTAAAGGCCTATCATCAAGCCACATGAAGAATTATGGATCACCTCGAACCTGCAAAATTTGTCCAGGTTGTACATAGCCCTCTCATTTCCTGTTTGCTTAAGTTTTAGTAGTTTTCTTTATCCAGTTCATGTTTGTTTCTTGTTTTTTTAGCATATTTAGCAGCCATTTCATAAACTTTGCAAAGGTACAATTTTTGGAATTTTTAGGATTTTTTTCGGAATTTTTCAAGCATTTTTTAGAATTTTTCTAGCATTTTTCTCCTTTTTCATGTGTCATTTTCTTGCCAAATTTGAGGAATAAAGGAAGCTCTTTGTGGGTTTGAGTGCAAAAAACTAGTGTAGGCCTGTAGGAAAATCTCTGAGAATTTTTTGAAGAATATTTGGATTTTTCTGGCTTTTTTTTAATGTATTTTTTTCAGTTTTTTTTGGATTATTTTCCTAAAAAAAAAGGGCCCCCTGGATTGGATTTTTTGGATTTTAGTATAAAAAAAAAAATCTCCCCCCTTCCCTCCCCCCCCCCCCCCTTCCCCCTCCCCCCTTCCCCCCCTCCCCCCCCCCTTCCCCCTCCCCCCCCCCTTCCCCCTCCCCCCTTCCCCCCCTCTCCCCGCTCCACCTCCCCCTCCCCCCCCCCCCCCCACCCCATTATTTAATTTAATTTTATTTTATTTATTTTATTATTTTTTCTTTTTTATTTTATTTTTTTATTTTCTTTTATTATTTATTTTCTTCATTTTTTATTTTCTTTTTATTTTTTAATTCTGTCTGAGCGTTCGTCCAAAAAAAAAAGAGGGATGAACATTTTTTTATTTTAGAATACATATAATTTAATATTATATATATTTTTTAATTTTTATGGCTCAAAGCTTTTGGTTTTGGATCGTGCCTCGGTTGGCCGTTTTTTACAAAAATGGAGTCATTTTCATGTTTTTTGGCACCTCTAGACTCAGTTTTTGGCTTTATTTTTTCAAATTCTAACTTTTTCTCTGACTTTTGGTCAAAACCCACATGTTTTGAACACATTTATAACATGTTTTTGTTTCACCACACTAACAACATGGTCTATTCTCACCTTGTCTTACCTTATGTTTCATAATCTCCCACATGCACCCTCTATAGCTCTACTCTTTGATCATTTTCACCCCCTCCAGACCCCATTATCATACCCCCATGTCCTCCCTTTACCAATCTGCCTAGCCACATCCTTAACCCTCCCTATCCCTTCAATCCTCGCCCCTCAGCCCTCCCCTCCACCTCCTTTCTACCCTGCCATTGCAACCCATTGCTTTTCCATGGCAAAATCCAATTTTCGGTTCTTCTCTAGTGCTTGTTCTATCCTGCTTTTGGTGGAATTGGTTGCTGCTCAGATGTCCTCTTCAAGTTTTTGCAGCTCCATGGTGTCCTATATGCTCAGAGTTTTAGCTGTAGCTCTCCGGGACGGAGAGCACATTAGATGGTGGGCAACTGTTGAGCCCATAAAAGTCATATTGGTCAAAGTCATCCGTAGTCAAAGTCAACCAAAGTCAAAGTCAAAAGTTCAAAGTCAAAATGGTCAAAGTCAACAAGGTCAAGGTCAAAGTCAACAGGTGCAGAGTCAAAGTGCTAAAGTGCAAGGGTCAAAGTGCACAGGTAGTGCACAATTAATGGTCCACAAAGGATAAATTGGAGAAAGTGAGTTGCAGGTTGCAGAGGTATTTCTCTAATTTCCCTAAGGTTCAAAGTGTTTTTAAAGTATTTTGGAAGGTTCAGGTGAACCCTTCCTTATGTGCATATTTGAAGAGTTAAAAGGAAAATGTGAAGGTATGTGAAGCGGCAGCGTACGCAGAAGTGAAAGTATGCCCCCCCAATTAAAATTTTTGGTTTTAGTCTAAAGTCACTACAGGACAAAACAGGGAGTCGTTGGCTGCCACTTGTGAAGGCAATCTTGGGACATCAAAGTGAGCACCAAGATACTATTGCAGTTAGGAGCGTACGTGATCGACACACTCAAATCAAGGCAAGGACTAGTCTTGGACAATCTTAGAGTAAGCCAGAGGAGCATAGTCTAAGTGAGGCAAGAGAGGGAAGTGCAAGAGTCACCAGTGTGCGACGCAGAGAAGTGGAAGTGAAGGAGTGCATGGAGAGTGACTAAGGGATTGTGCAGAGAGTGCTAAGCTAGTCCCCCAAGGATCTCAAAGTATCCTTTAGTGTGAGCATGCCAACAGAAGGTATTCATTCCTCCCCCTTAGTGGAAGCTTGGTGCAAGGTGTGCACAAGGGTAAGCTTGAAGCAGGTGGAGGTCTGGTGCAGAGGAGGCCAGCAACAAGAAGACTTTGGGTATTTGGTAATTTGTAATTGAGCCCTCTGTGGGATTTTGCATAGAAGTATTGGCTTGTATTGTGCTTCAACATTGTATTTGTCTTAGTGTAATCAATCGGCAGAGGCTTCCAGGGTGTATTTTCTCTTCTTGTCTTTTCCTTTTCTCCTACAAACCCTCAAACTCCTTCTTGTCCAAGAATCCCCCAACACTGGGTCTCTAACCAGTTTGGCTTCTTGAGAAGTTCCCTCTTCTCTCGCTTTTAGGCATCTTTCCTCTTCCTCTGTGACCTTGCACATCCACAAGTATCTTCATGCATCCAAGATGGATCAGAAGAACTTATAGAATGCACAGAGACTGAATCCTCTTGTGCCTTGTGGATAGGATTCCATTGTAGGGGTGGTACATCTCTAAAGGTATAATCCTTCAAATTGACCTTTTTTGTGACCCCTAAGTGTTGCAAGTACAAGGAGTTGGTTCCCCAATCATGTACCACTTGCACTTGCTGTAGGAAGGTTCTTGCTAGGATCATTTCATAAATGTTATTTTTGCCAAAGTCACATATAGAAAAGGTGTGTTCAAAATCTACACCACAAGTGGTTAGAGTTATCCCTTCTAGCAATCCTAAAGGTCTTTCAACATGGCCATCAACCATTTAAAGCTTCATTCTAGTTGGTCTTAATGCAGATTTCCCACATTTCTTCCACAAGGAGGTGGTCACAATCGCAACACCAACACCAGAATCTAAGGTAGCTTTGGTTGTGTAACCTTGGTAGGTGATTGGAAGATAAGTATTACCTTCTTCACCTTCACTCATGTCTCCTATTTTGTCTACAAGTATCTCTAGGACTTTTTGCTTAGAACCTACTTTTGACATATTGGAATCCAGTTATGGAACCTGATTCGCCACATGTTTCCACAACTCAGGTTTTACTTTGAGCAATTCTTCTAAGGTGAGATGACACTGCACCATAGTGTTCCTATGACTTTAGTATTTCTTGGAATAATTGAGTCTTCATTTCTTACCAATATTGTAGGAGCTCTGATATGAAGAGATTCAGATTCCCATGGGCCTGTGAATTGTGGAAACTCTTATAAAGAGTTAAATTCAAAATCTAATCTTTCATCTTCTTGTTGCTCCTCTTGGTCTCCATAAATAGATGGAATGTCTTGGGGAAATTGATCATGAAGATCATCGATTTTAGGAATAGGAGGGGGATCAAATCTCTCCTTGGTTCATTTCTCTTCTTGTATTTCCCACAAGAACTCTTGAGAGTACTGTTGGATTGAAAGAGGTATTCCATCATTCGTGGAATCTAGAACATAAACTCTTGTTGGTGGTGAGCTTTCTCTTTCAACCATTGGTTCAGCCTGTGAGGGTAAAGAAACCCGCGACTTGTTTACCAATTGCTCCAATCATTCTAGTAAGCCTTGGAAATGCAAACTCAATTTGATAGAATTTGTCTGAGTGAACAATTGATTGGCCTTAAGCATAGTCTGAGCTAGTTCTACCATTTTCATGCACATTTTTGTCCGTTCAATGTCTAAATCTGCTCTTGGGTAACTTTGTCTAGGTTTGCAGCTATTGGCCCTTCTTGAAGTGGAGCCTAGTAAGCCTTGAACATCATGTCCAAGCCTTTTGGGGTTGAATCCACCAAGACTGATCCTGCTCTGGGTGGTGATAATGTTACATGAGGTTGAGTAGATGGTGATGGTGGTGGCGGTGGTGGTGGTGGTGGTGGTGGTGATGTGTGAGAGTGTGTCTGAGATGTGATTTCTATGAGTTTAGCTTTGGTCTCACTTAAGCTTTCTTCAAGTTCACTCATTTTCTTGGTCCATCAATTTGTTCACGACCATCCTTCCAAGATCTTGTCTTTTTCTTACTTAGACTCTCAGTCTCGCTAACTGCCGAACTCTTTTCTTGACCTAGGCCTTGGCTCTACTGTAATGCTTGAGCTCTAGAGACTACTTGCACTAGGGCAGTGGAAGTCACACTTCCATTAGAATCTACTACTAACCTGATGAAGTTAATAGGAGTGATCTTTGGCACATTGTTTGGGTTCTTGGGACAATCTCAAAAGAGGTGCTCCTTCCCACAATCTAGACAACAACCTTGAATTGTCACGGATTGGTGTTGCATGAGTATAGGTATAGGGCAATCATGAATGAAGTGATTTCCTTGGCATCTGTAGCAGCCTACTGATAGAGAACAACATCAAGTGCATCTCCAGCATCATGAAGACTCAATTGTAAGCATGTCTACATAGGAGTGGCAATATGCTTACAGTCTTCAAGGCCAAAACGCTGCAATAATGTGTCAATATATTTCGTTTGACACAAAGCCATTCCACCATCAACTTGCATAAACTGAATATCCAAATAGTGATGCAAATGCCCCAAATCAGACATCTCAAATGAGGCATGCAAATCAGCCTTAAAATCAGCAATATGCTTCTCAATAGGACTAGTGAGCAGCATGTCGTCAACATAGACAACAATGATCAGAAGCACATCATTAGCACGCTTAACATATAAAGTGCTTTCAGTTGGACTGTTCTCAAAACCATGTGCAATCAGATAAGCATGTATCTTCTCATACCAAGCACGTGGTGCTTGCTTTAAACCATATAATGCCTTCTTTAACCTGCACACATAGTTTTCATGCCCTTTTTGCACAAAGCCACGAGGCTGAAAAACATATACTTCTTCACGCAAGTCACCATTTAGAAATGTTGTTTTAATGTCCAACTGATGTACATTCCAATCATGATGAGCTGCAAGTGCACAGATGCTTCGAATAGTAGTCATACGGCACGTAGGTGCAAAGGTCTCATCAAAATCAATGCCTCTTTCCTATGCATAACCCTTTGCAACAAGCCTAGACTTATACCTGTCAACTGTACCATCCGGTTTACGCTTCAACTTGTATACCCACTTAGTGCCAATGGCCTTCTTGCCAGGAGGCAAGTCACATAAATACCAAGTACCATTTTTCATTATAGCATCATATTCAGATTGCATAGCAGCCATCCAATTTTCTGAATTTTGTGCTTCATCAAACGAAACAGGCTCATTCTCATCAGAGAGACTAGATGCAGCCATAGCATAGCAATCTGATGCAAAAGAGGCACTATGAGAGCTTGAACGAGTACGATATGACAGAGATGCATCTAATTTGCTGTCACGCAAGGTCTGCACCAGCCATTTTGGCATAGTTCTTGCCTGCTCAATATTAGCTCGCTCATCAATAAGTGCATCATGTACATCTGCATCAGAAATGGAATTATCTGCATCATCACATGAAACCTGCAAAGGTTGAGAAGTTGCCTCATTAGGACCAGCACTAGACTATCCACCTGTAAAAAGAGGAAGCAAAATATCATACATGTCTTTGGAGCTAACAAATGTCTCCTTAGTACATGAAAGAAATGGTTGAATAACATCTTCCACAAAGACAACATCACGGTTGACCAAAATGCGTTTAGTCTCTGGATGATACAGACCATAGCCTTTACTTTCATAATTGTACCCAACAAAAATACCCACAGATGAGCAATAGATGGCTTGCGATCATGCCAAGCCTCATATGGAGTGATAGGCTGCAACACTTTAGTGGGACACTTGTTCAGTACATATGTTGCACACATCACAACCTCAAGCCAGAAACTATGTGGTAAATCCTGACTCTTGACCATACATCTCGCCATCTCCATGAGTGAACTGTTCTTTCGTTCAGCAACTCCATTTTGTTGAGGTGCATACGGCATTGTACACTGGTGTTTTACCCCATGTTCAGCCAGAAATGTATTGAAATCAGAAGACATATATTCCCCCCCTCGATCAGAATGGAGGGTGCCCATTTTACATGCTGACAGATTTTCAGCCAAGACCAAAAACTGTTTGAAGCACATGAACACTTTGGACTTTGCCTTCAATGGATATACCCATGCATGCTTGGAAAAATCATCGATGAACATCACAAAGTAAAGATAATTCCCAAAAGAAGGTGTCTGCATAGGACCACATACATCACTATGTACAAGCTGCAATTTTTGAGTAGCCCAAACTGAACCATCTTTTGGAAAGAATGAACGCTGCATTTTGCCCAAAATACACCCTTCACAAAAATGTTTTCCAGGTGCCTCAATTTTGGGCAAAGAGGACACCATTTCAGATTTCTGCAGGCGTAGCAAACTAGCAAAATTCAGATGGCCAAAGCGTGCATGCCAAAGCTTTGCATCTGACATAGCCTGAGAATCATTTACTGCACATGCCAAATCATTTACAGATCTTTCATAGTCTATGAGCTTATACAGCCCACGACATAAAATGTTAGAAGCAATAATCACATCGCCATTTGACAGATCATGAACATCAACAAATTTCACAACCAAGCCAATCTTGGCTAATGCAGAAACTGGTAACAGGTTCTTCTTGATCCCTGGCACAAATAAAGCATCTGACAAAGTGAAAGAACTACCATCGTCAGTAGTCAAAATGATCTTACCAACTCCCATAACAGGATAAGAGGAGTTGTTGGTGCATGTAACAATATTCCCTGTAGGGGCAGGCTCGAGTGAAGAGAAGAAACTGCGCTGCGAGGTAATATGTTTGGTCGCCCCACTGTCAAAATACCAAATATCTGAGTCTACTACAGACATGCACTGCTTATGAGAAGATGGGTCAAAACTGCAGACAGTAGTGAACGCCCATCTTCTTCCTGCACAAGATTAGCAGACTCTGTTTTTGGTGTAGAGGCCTCTGCAACAACCATTCCAGCCTCTTTCTTCTTTGCCTCTTTAGTAGCCAGTTTTGGAAAGTTCTTTATGATATGATCATTCCCTTTACAGTACTTACAAAACAATTTCTGCTTTTCTGATTTCTTCTCATCTTTATCTTCCTTCTTCGAATATGCAGAATTAGCAGATTTCTGCTTACTAGTTGAAGAGCTCCATTTTCCTTTACCCTTCTAAGTAGCCAACGCTTGATCTACAGCTCGCATAATGGACCTCTTTTGCCTAGACTGATCTTCCTACAACAGAACAAGGTGGGGTGATCATTGCGATGGTATATTTGAGTCATCACAATGGTCACAATTATTCATGATGGTGTGAGCCCATCGTGATGGTCCAGTCTCCCCGTGACGGCTTGAGCCAATCACGATGGTGATGCCTCATCGCAATGGTGATGCACCATCACGATGGTTCACCAAACTGCAAATTTTTTAGATGCACCTATGGATTCCTCTATGTGCAAGTATGCTCTACACCATGCCCATGATGCAATCACAAAATCACGAACTTCTCAGACCATCGCAATGGTCTAAGGCCTTGGGCAGATATGGTAGAAAGTTTGAGTTTATACATTTTCAAAGATGTAATCTTGTGCTGAAGCGATATCTTGCAAAAAAAGCTCAATAACACATGAAAATCAATCTCTCTCAATCGCAAATGAAATGAGGGAATGAATATGGAAGGTGGAGGTATGAGCAAAATGGTGAAGATGATGATGCAAGAGGATGGAGAGTAGAGATGAAGGAGATGATGATGATGGTGAAGAAAGTAAAGAAAATAGAAAAATTACCTACTTACCTATGATTCCAACGTCACATCTCTACGTCTTAACATCATATGCTTGTTCTCAAAGCTCGACCCTCGACAACGACACCAAATTTGATGTTGCTCTAGCACAATGGCAAGTACCAATGTGAGGAGATCCACCTCATAATCAATCCGGGAAGACATGAGGAAGGTATGATGACCATGAGCACATGAAAGTACAAGTGTGTGAATGAGAGCACATAGGTATGCAGACACATACACACACATGCACACATGGCAAGACAAAGAGTAGAACAATGGAATCCTCTATTAGTAAGCTCATGAAAGCTTACAATACTCAAGAATCAATTCACTCTCCAACTAGCTAACCCCAAAAATGAGCTCTCTAGCTCTTTTTATAGTTTTTTGGCTATTTTTGGCCTTGTCCAAACCTAGTATTCAACCTAGTTAAAAATTAGGTTCCAAGGCTTATTTGAGGGCCCAAACGGAGTCTAAAAATCATGAAAATTGGTAAGTAGGTACTCTAATACTCCTCAAGCTCAAGGAATCCTTGGCTTGACCAAAATGGAATTGTAAAAATGTCAAATGGTATTTACAATGGTTTTTAGTGATCAAAACCACTATTTTTATAGGGATTTCATCTAAAAATTTGACATTACTTCTTGGAGCTCCCTATGTCCTTCTTCTTATGTGTCCACTACTTTGACATGTTCCCACACTTTGTGCTTGACCTTGAGCGCCAACAGATGTTTACCTTAAATGTGAAAATTCATGAAGTGAATGCAACCATGTTCGCAAAAGGTGCCGGAGTTATTGCTAATATAGAGATCTGGCATAAACAAATCGGACATGCAAACTTATAGAGGCTAAAATTGATGTAGTCAAAGGGGATTATCAATGGAATGCCAAATTTCAAGGTTGCAGAGATGCAAAAGGTATGTGCAGCATGTCAATTTGGTAAACAGTGAAGAGCATCATTTCCACATGACAAGCATGTTAGTGAGAATGTGCTAGAAATAGTACATACAGATGTTTGGGGTCCTGCAAAGACCACATCTATGGGCAGTTGGAGGTTTTATGTTACTGTCATTGATGAACATACACAAAAAGTATGGGTATATTTCATGACAGAGAAGAGTGAGGTGTTCACTCACTTCTAGAATTTTAAAGCTATGGTGGAAAAAATGCAACAATGTGTCATATATTTTGTTTGACACAAAGCCATTCTACCATCAACTTGCATAAACTGAATGCCCAAATAATGATGCAAATGCCCCAAATCAGACATCTCAAATGAGGTATGCAAATCAGCCTTAAAATCAGCAATATGTTTATCATGAGGACCAGTGGGCAACATATCATCAACATATACAACAATGATCAGAAGCACATCATTTGCACACTTAATGTGTAAGGTGCTCTCAATTGGATTGTTCTCAAAACCATGTGCAATTAGGTAGGCATGTATCTTTTCATACCAAGCACATGGTGCTTGTTTCAAGCCATATAATGCCTTTTTCAACCTACACAATTTGCTTTCATGCCCTTTCTGCACAAAACCACGAGGCTGAAAAACATACACTTGTTCATGCAAGTCACCATTCAGAAAGGCACTTTAAATGTCCAAATGATGTTCGTTCCAAGCATGATGAGCTACAAGTACACACATGCTATGAATAGTAGTCATTCGTCATGTAGGTGCAAAGGTCTCATCAAAATCAATGCCTCTTTCTTGAGCATAACCTTTGCAACAAGCCTAGCCTTATTTATACCTATCAATTTTTCTGTCAGGCTTATGCTTCAGCTTGTATACCCATGTAGTTCTAATGGCCTTCTTGCCAGAAGGCAATTCACATAGAGACTAGATACCATTTTTCATAATAGCATCATATTCTGATTGCATAACAAACATTGAATTTTTTGAATTTTGTGCTTCATTAAACAAAATAGGCTCATTCTCATCACAGAGACATGAGGCATCCATAGCATACCAATCTGATGTAAAAAAAAGCACTATGAGAGCCTGAACAAGTATGCTATGATAGACATGCATCTAGTTTTCTATCTTGCAAAGTCTGCACCAGCCATTTATGCATAGTCTTTGCCTCCTCTATATTAGTTCTCTCATCAACAAGTGCATCATGGAAATCTACATTAGAAATGGAATGATCTGCATCATCACATGAAACCTGTAAAGGCTGAGAAATTGCCTCATTTGGACTAGCACTAGACTGTCCACCTATGAAAAGAGGTAGCAAAGTGTCATACATATCTTTGGAGTTAATTGATGTCTCCTTAGTACATGAAAGTAATGGCTGAATTGCATCTTCCACAAAAACAACATCAGGACTAACCAAAATGTATTTACTCTATGGATGATAGAGACGATAGCCTTTGTTTTCAGAATCGTACCTAAGAAAAATACATTCCGCTGCTTTATCATCTGATTTCTTGCATTGTTGTTCAAGCACTAATGCATATCCTAGACAACCAAAGACACGCAAGTGAGCAACAAATGGCTTAAAACCATGCCAAGCCTCATATGGAGTGATAGACGTCAATGCTTTAGTGGGACACCTATTAACTACATATGTTGCACACGTAACAACCTCAAGCCAAAAACTATGCTGTAAATCCTAACTCTTAACCATACACCTCACCATCTCCATGAGTCACCTGTTCTTCCTTTTAGCAACTCCATTCTATTGAGGTGTATACGACACTATATGCTGATGTTTTTTCCCATGTTGAACTAGAAATGCATGAAAATCAGAAGACATATATTCCCACCCTCGATAAAAACACAAGGTGCCCATTTTACATGTTGATAGATTTTTAGCCAAAACCAAAAATTGTTTGAAGCACATAAACACTTCCAACATTGCTTTCAATGATTACACCCATGCATGCCTAGAAAAATCATCAATAAAAGTCACAAAGTAAAGGTGGTTCCCTAAGAAGGGTTTCTACATAGGACCACATACATCACTATGAACAAGGCGCAATTTTTGAGTAGTTCGAACTGAACCATATTTTGGGAACGAGGAATGCTTCATTTTGCCCAAAATATAGCCTTTAGAAACATGTTTACCAGGTGCTTCAAGTTTGGGAAGAGAGGATGCCATTTCATATTTTTGGAGGCATAGCAAACTATGAAAATCTAGATGACCAAAAGCGTGCATGCCAAAGCTTTGCATCTGACATAGCATGAGAATCATGTATTGGGCATGCTCAATCATTCACAGATTTTTCATAGTCTATGAGCTTATACAAACCATGACATAAAATGCCAGAAGCAATAATGACATCACCATTTGATACATCATGAACTGTACATATTCCATCAACAAATTTCACAACCAAGCCAATCTTGGCTAGTGCTAAAACTGGTAACAGATTTTTCTTGATACCTGGCACAAATAAAGCATTTGACAATGTAAATGAACTACCATCAGGAATGGTCAGAATGATCTTACCAACTCCTATGATAGGATAAGAGGAGTTTTTGGTGCATGTGACAATATTCCTTGTAGGGGCAGGCTCCAATGAAGTGAAGAAACTGTGCTACGAGGTAGTACGTTTGGTTGCCCCACTATCAAAGTACCAAACATCTAACTCTATTGTAGACATATAGTGTTCATGAGAAGATGGGTCATAACTAGAAACTATAGCAAATACCCATTCTTCATTCTGCACAAGATTAGCAGACTTTGTTTTGGATGTAGAGGCCTCTGCAACAAGCATTCTAGCCTCTTTCTTCTTTGCCTCTTTTGCAGCCAACTTTGGACAACTCTTTATGACATGATCATTTCCTTTAGAGTATTTGCAAAACAATTTCTTCTTTTTTTTTTCTTCTCATCTATATCATCCTTCCATGATTGTGTAGAATTAGTACATTTTTGCTTACTAGTAGATAAGCTCCATTTACCTTTGCCCTTCTAATCAGCCAAGCAAGCTTGATTTGCAACATGCATAATGGACCTGTTTTGCCTAGATTGATCTTAGTGCAACAAAAAAGAGACTAACTCTTCAAATGTTAAAGAATTTGGATTGCCTTTCATCATCAATCAAAGAGTAGAAGCAAAACTCTAATATGAATCTGGAAGACCATTCAAAATACTCTACACAAGTGAACTGTCAGGCAAGAATTCATCAACAAAAATCAACTACTCCTTCAAATCTTTGATCTTTTTCAGAAAACTGTCCATGGAATCTCCTTCATTCATCTGCTCACTCTCCAACTATTTTCAGAGGTAAGCAACAAGAGCCTCATTCGTAGCATGGTATAAAGTGGTAAGTGTATCCGAAGCATCCTTTGCTATTTTTCAAGAGAGAATGTAAGCAATAATGTCATGTTTGATACACAAGGCAATCAGCGCATGTGCCTGAGCATCTCTGACATCCCAATGAAGTTTCTCTACAATAGATGCAATAGGAATCGCAACACGAACATGAACTTGAAGAATATCACCATCTTCAATGCCATCTGCATTAACTTAAGTAATCATATTTGCAGGTGTAATAGGATGTTTTTCAACACCCTACACAATATTCCACATCAAATGCATGTTAGGGTGCAAACAAGGTGCATCTTCTCTCTATCCTTGACCATATTGCACACAAGGTTATAAACAAAAAAAGAGAAAACAAAACAGCATAAAGGATTTAACTGATGACACAGATGGATCTCCATCCAGTGAATGTGATATACCTTTAATGAGGTGTCCCATGTTAGGTACACCTAACCAACTCTGTTCAAGGCCTTCAAACACCATGTCATGAAGTGCCCATCAGGACTATAATCTTTATGAAAAATTACAAAATCATCCATTGGAAACTTTCCAATGTAGTTTGCCAAGGATGAGCTAGTTCCGCGAGAAGATTGATCTCCACTAAGCCTTGCTACAAACTTGTCCACTTCAATGGATTCCTGTTAAGAAAGAAAATGATGATTCAAGCTCCAATCTTATTAAATTAAATTATTCAATTCTTTACTAAGCACTTACATCACGAAGCTTGTCGTCTTCCTCCCCTCTTCTAGGAGCATCAAGATCTATGCTAGAATGGGCCATCCCACTCTACTCTGCTATTGGTGATGTAGGTACTTTGTTCTTCATAATTCTCTCTCGTGCTGCATTGAACTCTTCTTCTGTTGTATAATTGTTATCATTTGTCAAAATATCCTCGCACACCATCGCTATGGTGTCTGCCATAGAATCACCGAGTGGGATAGCTTTTTTTCAAGTATATCAGATGTATTATCAAGTGGAACATCTGACATAGTGGAGAAAAGACTCAAGTACTCATCCAGACGGAGTCCGAATGCCTTCTCAATGTCATGAAGGAAAATAAACTCCTCTCCATCGGCAATGATGATGGATAGATATTGAATTTCCACCTTTGATAATGTGGGCTCAGAGGGCTTGAGATTTGATGGTGAGGGCTCTTCCATGGTTGATTTCTCACACAATTTGTCATCCAGACCATAAGCGAACTCTCGATGGATTATGCCACTCTCTTTGGACAAGTCTATGACCTCTGTTTGGGGCTCATTTTTTTCATGAACAAATCCCCTCGTGAGAAGGTTGGGGAGATCCATGGGTGCAGGATCCGGTTCCTCATTGATGATAAATATTGTTGTGGAGATGTAAGAAAGGTACCTAGTACCCATCCTCTTCTTTTTGTTAAGTTTTTTTTATCAAAGGCACTATTTCATCCAACAAATGCCCTGCATGGTTAGCGATTGCCATGAAGCACTTAAGGTGCTTCATGAAGGTTTCATCACCTTTATGAATGTAGACCAAAAGGTCACATGAGACCCACTTACCCTCATAAGGTGGGATATCTATGGCAAAGTGCAAAATGTAGTTCTCAAGGAATTTTATGATTTCCTTGACCACATCAGAGTTGAGTTGGATTGTCTTGTCTAGATCAAGGACTCTAGAGACAAGGTCATACAAGTGTGTTTGACCTTTGTACTGAGTTGATTCCAAGAACTCATCGAAGAGTCCTCGAGGACGTTTGGACAGGGGGTTCGTAAAGGTTGAGGCAGCCATTGTGTGTAAGGGTAGCATGATTGCTATGGGGTGCATGCTCTTGGAGTGATTCTAGCTCTTCTTGTTTACAAAATTGAGAAATGAGAGAATGAGACTTGCTTTTATAGTAGTTTCAATATTTTCAAGTGAATGGGACCCATTTAAAGGCAAAACTAATACCTAAAAGTAAAAGATTCATGCACAAAACTCACAAAAAAAAAAGCTCATAAAAAAGATTGAAGATAATCATTTAAAATAATAAAACATACCACAACTACATAGTAGAGAAAATAAAATTCTTGAAATCTAAAATTGTAATATATACTACCATGTCAATAATCAAATATTTGACAATTTGTACATCATAATGAGATTAAAAAGTTTTTACATCTTTCATTTTTGGCATGTGCATTACATTGTAGCAGAGGAAGGAATATGAATGGAAAATGGGTTATGTGTAAACTCCAGTACTCAAAATAGTTCTTGAGCTATGACAATGAAAGTTGAGTTCCATCTAAATTCCATTAAGGAAGGACTTTAATTTTATTCTCCAACCTCTTGCCAATCTTTAGACAAATAAAAAAAATTATAATAGCATATTTAAATATAATAATTTGTATAAATTAAAGAAAAGGTACCATAAATTGTTTACCTTATGCCCTTGTATTCTAAACTTTGATTGATCCACATCCTCAAATCCCATTATTACTAGATGTTCTCTCGCGTTGCCAAGCATCCAATGATGATTAATTGAAATATCTTGCATTTCATTGTTGGGTAGATTTATCTTAATTTTAAATGAAATTAAAAAACCCTCAGAACTTTGTAATGGTATCCATTCACCAAGTTTACACATCCATCAATCATAGCATCATCTTATGTACAATGAAGTACGGTGTTTCAAATATCGAAATCTTATGCCTATTGCACCAATTTTACAAAGGTATCTATCCCCTTTGGTGCATCCTTCTACAAGTCCCCAATTTTCACCTAGTAAACCCTCCACCTACTCATAGGTGATATCTTTTAACATGAACATTGTTGAAGTCTCTCGAATTATGAATACTTGAAATAGATGCACAAAACGATGAACAAAAACACACCAATGCAATCCTACATATCTAGACACTCTTGTGAATTTCAAAGAGTTATGTATGTCCGTTGTAATAAAGTAAGTCTATGATCTAAGGGTTCGGTCGGTTTTCAGACAAATCTGAAATCATACACCGTTTTGTCATCAGTGTGTATAACCAAAGATCTCGAGTCTATACTTACTAGAAGATCTTCTACTCTTGTAACCAAGTGATCCACTTAGCCTAGTGGTTAAGACTCAAGGATGTGAAGGAGGAGGTCCTGGGTTCAACCCCCATGGGGTACATGGGGAGAATGTTTTTCCCAAGGAGCTCTAGAACCTTCTAGAAGCATCCAGTTGAGTTAACTCTGGTTAACTAGGACACTTGGCACACATGTAGTTACATGGATGACACATGGACAATTAGTATCCACCTGCCCAAGTAGGTAGTCCCCTGGAGAGAGCTATATATAGAGGCATTTGGTTGGGAGGAGAGTCATCTCTTTAGCACGTGGTGGTCGTAATCTTGCATTGGTATCAGAGCCATCTCTCATGGACCTTGAGGGACATCATCACCTTCGCATAAGTGGGTCTCTCTATATCAATATGCACGTCTCTTCTCTATTGGTTCCCATGCAAGCATAGAAGATTATCTTCTATTGTAAATTTTTTTAAAATGGACTCCATGGCAGCAAAGGAGTGAAGCATCATATCGTTTCTTCAGCAATCCATTTTTAGTAGGCGCTTGCGGGTCTTGAACCCATGACAGCTTCGTGATAGCGATTTTCTTCAACCAAAGGAACACGCTATGTTCGTGGTGTAATGTTCTCATCATTTAATTATGATTTTATACTGCGCATTACAAATCTTTGTAGATAAAAAACAAAAGATGAATTTTATCTCCATCTCAACACATACGCTACCTTGATGTCTGTTCGATTGTTTGTCAGTGGATGAGCTTGTTAAGCATGGAGAGCTGGGTTTTGAGCCCATGCCCCTTGAAGAAGCAAGCTGGCCTCAACAATTGCGCTAGCCATGCCACACTAATTCATTTCAAATACTCTTATACATACATACATATATATATATATATATATATATATATATATATATATATATATATATATATATATATATATATATATATATATATATATATATGATAGAGCAAACATTGATGGATGAAACTTGTTGGGTTCGATCGTCCGTCCTAGTACGAATATCCATGGCAACAACAATTATTAATCTACACAGAGCATATAATTCGGAATCGATCTCAGACCATAAGCTTTCTATAGTAGCACACTATTCTAGATGACTCGGATCAATTCATATTATCTTTATCAAAGGAACTCGGGATTCTAAATAAGCCATTGAGTTGTTTGCTCGAGCAGCATTTTGAACCTCTCACGTGTACATGCAGATGGACTCAATTAATCTCGTGATCTCCTATGGAGTCTATACATTTACTTTTATGATGAAGGATTCAAAAATTGAACTAGGCCTGTGCCCTTAGATTTGAATTCACGAACTTCCTCAAGAGATCTTGAGAGCAGATCATTGGTCTAGAACTTTCGACCTGTGGGACAAGAGAAACACCTTAGCCACGGCCTACGGAGCTGAAGGATTTCAGAGAGCCACAACAAAGTAAAGCTCATCAGTGATATTGGATTTCTACAGTGTTTTACAAGTCTTATGTGTAGTGTTGCAGACGGTTCGTGAGACAAAAGGACATCTCTAAGAGATGTTTGTGGCAACTCAAACCCGTGATGTCCAAATATCGAGGCCTCTGCTCTATCCTCTGCTCTGACCGCTCGTGAAAATATAAGGCACAGATTCTATTTTAGCTCTATAATGACCTGCAAAACTTCCTCGTCATGAACAAGACAAAAAAGATAGAGTAATTCTCTCATGCATGCCTAATGGGAGTCGAACTATGATCCTTTGGCACCTATAGGAAGCGGTCCGACATCACGATAAGATGATTTCAGTGAAAATTATTTGAGTATTATAATTCTTATCAGTTTTTGGCTATTGCTAAACCCGAGCCTAGAAATTATGTCCAACTATCTTATGCTATCCCCAACCGAACCTAAGTGCATCAGTTGATGTCCTTGATGATCAAAACCAAAGTGAAGCAATATCAGATTGGAGCAAGGAAGATTGTGCTTTCAATTTTCATTTCATTTTTATCAATAAAAGAAAGCTCTCTTAAAAGTTTTGGAGAGATGTGAGCATGGCTACTAAGGTTGGCTCTTCTTTGCATGGGAAGATTTTTCCCGAGGACTAAGGGTGCAAAATGGCTCTTCAAGAGGATCAATGGGAGGATGTAGCTTAACTGGGAGATAAGTATTTTCTAATTTGATGTTTCCATTTCAATACTTGCCTTGTTCGTCACTTTCATGTAGTTTGCATCTAAATATTATTGAAGCATGGGAGTAATCTTCATTTTGATTATGCAAATGCTACGAGTTCATTGAAAGCTAAATGGATATAGAAGTATTGGGAAATACATCGATTATTTGCATGCATCTAAAAGTTCATGCCCAAAAAAGAATGGTTTGATACATTTCTCCTTGTCAAGAATGCTTTCATGCACAAAACACGTTTTCTTCTTGCATTGAAAAGATAGTTAATTCTCAAGTTTATGCACATGAACGGTTATATCTTTTCAAAAATCTAGAAAGTAGGATGTTTGTGCATGGATGATTGGGAACATGCATTTTTAAGCTCAAGAGTTGCTTGATTTAAGTTTGGTGCATGAAAGGAGAATGCAAACACATGCATGCACTCACATTCATTTGCATGAAAGAACAAGCATATGCATATGCATGATTGTTTGTTTAGTAGTTGAATACTTATACTTCCGTTACCTTCTTTTTCTGACTTGACTTAGATAGCTAGGGAAAATAGCAAACTAGGTAGTTACAAGGCTCTTGGCTGCCATGCAACTCAAGTAGCTAGTTTGTTTTTCCCAAACGTGATACCTAGGTATCACAAGTTAGGAGTCCTGATTAGGAAAAGGCCTTCGAAAGTCAAGTGTTCACTTTTCTTGATCATTGGAATGGCAAGAAAATAGGACTGCTTGAAAATTTCCATGATGACTTTAAGTTTGGGAAACTTAGACCTAACGACAAGCCTAGATGTAATAGTTAGCTTGGATTTGAGAAATCATGCATCCAAGTAGGTTGATAAAGTTTCCTTTGGAAGTTTTATCTGATTCTATCCCAAGACTTGATAAGAATCAAATAAAATCAAATGGAACTTAAATCAATTGAACTTTCAAGTTCAAAGGATAGTTGATATGTTCCAAATTTGAAAAAATCATGGAACTTTTGAAGTTTTTTCTTTGATTTCATCCTGATCAGTGAAGAACCTCAAAGAGACAAATAAACTTTAGCATCACTTGAGCTTTAGTGTTCAATAGTTGGGTGCTAGGTTCCATGAATGCATCTCTAGTCAAGATGCAAAGTTTTCAGAAAGCATGGAAACTTTATCAAGCACTTTTCTGAGGATGAGAAAAGTATGTTTGGTTTTGTTTTGGTTAATTAGAGCTTAAAGAAGAAACCCAAGTCAAAGTAATCTTTGGGAATCAAGATATTTCTTAAAAGATACGTCAAAGTAATCTTTGGGAATTAAGCTACTTCTTAAAGATAAGCTAAATGAAATAGTCTAGTTAACTATTTCATTGGTAAAAAAAAAAAGAAGAATATCTTTTGGACAAGAAATAAAGCTTTAAGTCTTGGTCTTTCCAAAAGTCAAGAATTTCTTTTGAAGATCATTCTAATAAGGAAAAAGATTCCAAGATGAATCATTGGCTTAGTATTACTTGATTCCTTGTGAGGAATCTCAAGTTCTTGAAAGAAAAAAAATCTCCCTAGATGTGAGAGTGGAATCTTTCAAGTAACTTTAATAGCAAGTAGTTCCCAACAATTCCCAAACCATTGGTATGAGTACTTAAGTCCAAATAGTGATATAACCTAAAGGTATATCAAAGGTTCTTAACTTTGGAATCTAAGAGGCATGAGTGTATGCTTGGACTGAGGTTCAGGGAAAGATCTCTAAAAATTATGCAGGTAAGCAAAGAAGATTTAGATACTTCAAGAGGTCTTAATAATAAAGTCTAAGTCTTTATTCTAATTGCAAAGTCAACCAGACTTGATCAAGCTTGGCCATGATTGTCCAAGAATGTGCGATTGGAACTACTCTAAAGATTGCCCAAGTATTGGAGATAACATTCCCTTTGGGAATTATTCAGTCAGGTTCTATTTATCCAATGGAAAAGTGTGAAAAGAGTAAGCTGTTCCAAGTCGGAAGAGAGTGAGAAATTCCAAGAATGTATTTTGCAACCGTGAAGATGATACTTAAGTCTCTGGAAGGTAAAATATAAAGTTTACCTATCCTTAAAGGGATTTTGGTACAAATCCAAAAAGCATGAGCAGATGCTTAGACATAAGCAGTAGAGAGATTCCTATAAAGTCCTGGCTAGGATAGGTACCTAAAGCATTAGTAAGAAAGGAATCTAAAGACAAAAAGGCAAAAGCTCTTGTCACTACAAATTGATCAAGCTTGGCCATGATTGTCCAAGAATGTGCGATTGGAACTACTCTAAAGATTGCCCAAGTATTGGCGATAACATTCCCTTTGGGAATTATTCAGTCAGGTTCTATTTATCCAATGGAAAAGTGTGAAAAGAGTAAGCTGTTCCAAGTCGGAAGAGAGTGAGAAATTCCAAGAATGTATTTTGCAACCGTGAAGATGATACTTAAGTCTCTGGAAGGTAAAATATAAAGTTTACCTATCCTTAAAGGGATTTTGGTACAAATCCAAAAAGCATGAGCAGATGCTTAGACATAAGCAGTAGAGAGATTCCTATAAAGTCCTGGCTAGGATAGGTACCTAAAGCATTAGTAAGAAAGGAATCTAAAGACAAAAAGGCAAAAGCTCTTGTCACTACAAATTGATCAAGAATAAACCAATTGAACTTGAATCCATGAAAATTCAAGTACTTAGAATTTCAATTGATTTCCATTTCAAAACCCTAGTAAAGATCAATGGATTTTCTATCAAGAGGTTTTCAAGTTTCCAAGGCAAAGCGTGTGATTGTAAGACGATCATGTGAAGGAATCAACACCTAGAATATCAACTTAGAGGTAATGCCTGAAAGTTCAAAAGATTCTTGTCAGGAATTGAAGTGAGAAGGTTCTCTATCAAGAGATGTTTAGACTTTAGGATAAAATTCACTCACACATCAATGTCAGTATGAAATAGGGTGGTATGGGACACCATATTGTATACTCAGGTTGATGTAGGAAAGATGGTATGGGACATGGGACCGTGAGATGATGATGATCTTTTAGTCTTAGAATAAATCTTGAAGTTAGATCTGATCCTCAAGAAAATGCAAACTTCAAAGAAGAAGTTTAAATTCAAGGAGGGTAAAAGCATGATCCCAAGATTCTTCAAGACAAATTTAAGAAGATATGAAGTAAGTAACTTCCAAGATCTTCTTTTTCAAAAAAATGAACAGAAGACTTGTTCTTATTTTGGAACACTTCAAGCTTAAGTGTTGTCGGTAAGAAATATTTGATAAATTTTTGAATGAGTGAGACTTTGACTTCAAACTAATCCTTTCAACTACGGATAGATTGACTAAGTTAAGCACCAAGTTCCTAGTATAATTGGAAAATTCAATCCTTTGACTCAAAGAAATGCACAAGAATTGCATTCCTAGAAAAGAGTCATGAAAATTGAATATGACCTGAACTTAGTCTCTAGTGAAGCATTATTTGAGAAAAAAATCATCAATAGAATGTCAGTGGGTCGACACACTGATATTAGAAATCACACGAGTATCTTGTGGTTGGATGATGTTTTAGATTTGCTCTGAATCTTTTTGAGAATCTAGCTTATTTCTCTTAAAGATAGAAAAAATGCTTCAATACCCTGTTGAAACAGATATTTGAGAAGTTGAAATTTTGTGTCATCTAGACTTTGACTCATAGCAAGTTTACATATCTTCAAAGTTTGAATTGGTTGAATAGAGTTTTATTTGTTTTCTTCCGCTTTCCAAATCTTTTGGATGTGACTCAGATATGGTGTCTGATTCTTTTAACAAAAGTCGAGAGTTAGTTGGTTAGAACCAAGTGACTAAATTAAACACCTAGATAGATGTTTTGAACAGGAACCTTTTCAATCTTCAAAAGATGCTAAGTCCAAGATTGACTTATTCATTTTATTTTGCTTCAAGTTATAACATAAATGATTTCCTAGAGTCAAGTATACTCTAGAATAGGAAAGTTAGGAATTGCTCATCAGATTGACAATTCCTAAGAATTTTTAGCTCAAGTCTTTGAGAAAAGTGTCCTAAGTTGGGCAATTTTCATTTTGAATTTGAATTGGTCAAAGATAAAGTATGGTTGATCACGCATCAATGGTACACTTACAATTTCTCCTCCAATTTATATAGGATTTTTTCCTCCTATTGAGACCAGGTAGTCCTCTAGTCGGGTGAAAAAATCCCGTGAATGTTGGTTAAGAATATACCATTGTATAAACATCCAAGTTAGATGTTTTGGATCACCCAAACTCCAAGTTTTCCAAATAAAAATTCAAGAGAATCAAGAGTTCTCAAAGTCTTGTGAGGGATAAGAATCCCACCTTCGTTGCTAAGTCCATGCTCCAGTCATGCCTGGAAACAGACTAGTAATTTGAATCCATCTAGCTCATATGTTTGTGCCCAAATTGCACCTAATGAAAAATTGTGAATTGGCCAGGGATATTTTTAGATCCACCCTTATTATTCATTAACTACTTTTTAGTTTGACAAGTTTATCGAAATTGCAAAGCGAGACAGTGTTTTGAATCATTTGGGCGAGAGCTCAGTGTCAACATATCTTCGAAAAAGTTAAAAACATCTCCATCTAAAGGAAGTGGTCCTTTATGACATCGTCCATATATTCTTCTATCATATGCTTGTACTATACGACGATCAAGAGTTGGTAGTGGATAATCTCCAACAGTTTTAGTCAATAAACTAGAAGATACATGATTTTTAGAAACCTTAGCTTGTAATTGATAAAAGGCATGTGTACGAGGTATATAGCATTATTAGTAGGAGAATCATCATCATCATCGAGCAAATATTCTTATATATTAAGTATAGTTTAATTTTGTATCTGACCTTAAAATAGAATAATGAAATTAGTTTATGGAATCAATACATACCCAAACATTATCACGTTGATCAAGTGGTGGCACATGCTCAAAAAAAACATAATCTACCTCATGTTCAATACATTCCAATCGTGGTCTTTGAAACGTGCCATAGCAAAAATTACACCAACATATAATATGCTCTTGATAGTAAAAATCATCACATGTGAACTCATTGCATGGGTAGAAGATGGTGGAGTACCCTCTCATCGATCAAACTCTGATTATAATATAGCAATAAAAAATTATATATCAATCATGTATGTATCTATCAAATATTAGAATTAAAAGTTTGATATACGTACAATAAGTAATACTTGTATGATCAGGAGATGGTGGTGGAGTTCCCTCTGATTGATTAGAATTTGATTGTGTAGCAAAAAAGGTACTAGATATTAATAATCTGATTATTTACATACACACACATTCACATGTACACATTTACACATACACATAGATTCACATATATACAGATACACATTCTGACATATAAATAGACATACAAAATCACAAATGTATGATGTGTGTATGTAGGTATGTATATGTGTGTGTATATGTGTATGTGTGTATGTGTATGCATCTATGCATATGTCTATGTATATATGTGTATGTCTATGTTTGTGTTTTATCTATGTGTGTATGCATGTGTATCTATGTATATGTGTATATGTGCATGTATTTATCATGTATGTTTGTGTATGTGTATGTGTGTGTGTGTATGTATGCATATATATGTGTCAATATATATATGTGTGTGTAAGTTTATGTATGTATATGTATGTGTGTATGCATGTTTATAAATGTCTATGTATTTATTATGTATGTATGTGTATATGTATGCATGTATATGTAAGTGTATGTGTATATGTGTGTATGCATGTTTATAAATGTGTATGTATTTATTATGTATGTGTGTGTATGTGTATTTATTATGAATGTGTATGCATTTATTATGTATATGTGTGTATATGTATATGCAATCTATGTATGTATGTATAAGTGTATGTATGTGTGTATGTGTAAGTGTATGTATGTATGTATGTGTAAGGGTCTGTATGTGTGTAGCAGTGTATGCATGTTTATAAATGTGTACGTACTTATTATGTATGTGTGTGTATGTATATGTGTGTGTATGTGAATGTGTGTATCTATACATGCATATGTATGCATATATGTGTAAGTGGATGTATGTATGTCTAAGTGTATGTATGTGTATGTGTATGTATGTGTACATGTATATGTATGTATGTATGTGTAAGTGTATGTATGTGTGTCTAAGTGTATGCATGTGTATATGTGTATGCATGTTCATAAATTTAAGTTTTTTATATATTGATCCTTTTTTTGCTTAAGATTAAAATAATAGGAGATATTGTATGGTAGAAAAAAATAAGAGAAAAGCTAACATTCCACCTAAGATGTGGTAGTATTTTTGCAGACAACTACATCTTCAAGAATCATTTCCTCAACAGAAGATATAAAAAATAGTTTAAATTACTATGAGTTATAATTCTCATATGTTTTATAAATATTTAACATTTAATCTATGTACTTTTCTTTCATTAAATAAACGCATGATGTTGCAAAGAAGAGAGTTGAATCAGGTAATACATCACGCTTAGGCCAAATGGGCCATCGTGGTTGTGTTGCTACATTTGTAAGTATATGTATTATTGAAACTATATTTTTTATTTTATTTAAAATACTAATCATTAATCTTTTTTATTTGTTTCAATGCAACAAAAGGATTATGGTCGATATCCTATCAAAAAGGAAATCGAATTTACTACACATTGTTGATATCCATGTCTGAGTGAGTTCATGTGAGATCAATACTTCACATATCTTTCTCCATTTTTTTCCTTTCCCTCTAGGTGGTCACCTCCACTTCCATTTATAGTAAATCATTCACTTCTCCCCCTCGTTCCCCCCCTAGGTGGCTAAATGTTTCTCTCAAAGCCACCACTTCTATTACTTCATCCTTCCCCTTTCCTCTCTCCAACATGGTGACCATTCCATCTCACTCTTCCCTTCACCAACTAGGTGACCACCCTCCCTTTTTGCTATCCTAATTGAGCTACCAAACATCTTCCCCCTCTCTTCCCAACTAGACAATCAACATCTCTCCATACCCTTTCACCTATGTAGGTAGGCAACCACCTTCCATACTGTACACCTTCATCCTAGGTGACCACCATCTCAGTCAGTCTTCTCCTACCCTAGACAACCACCTTCCCCAACTTAGCTCCCCCCGATCCACCAACTTCCTCAATATATCTCACCCTAGGTGACCACAATCCACTCTCCCTTCCCCCTTAGTGAACCATCTTTTCACTCTCTCTCTCTCTCTCTCTCTCTCTCTCTCTCTCTCTCCCTCGGAAACCACCTTCCACACTCTTCAGCCTAGGTGACCACCACCTCCCTTTCTTCTTCACCCTTAGACGACCATCTTTTCCACCTTAGCTGCCCTAGGAAACCAGTTTGCTCAACCATCCCTTACGCACACTACCCTCACCCTAGGTGACCACACTTCTCTCTTGTTCTCCTCCCTAGGTGACCACCTCCAATCAATCAACTCCACTTCAGGTAACTACCCATATTCTCACATGAAAACCAAGTAAATGGCAACGGTAATAATCAGCAAACATAAATAACCAGCTATCTTTAGCATGGAAATATCATCCTTGATTTTAGTTGCTTTATGTACCAACTTTTACCTAAACTGCCTTTCCCTTTTAGAACTTAGTGCATCCAAAAATACATATGCCACTCATGCCCTCCATCCACCTTCCAACCACCTATGAGACACAAGCATCCACTCCATCATGACCTCCACTCGCTCAAATCTAGCTGCACATCACCACACCCTTAGGCAACAATCTACACCATCATCGCCTTGCACCCTTAGACTCAACCCTATGCTTCCCATCACCTTTGCAACCTCAGCCTCAACACCTCCTTGCCATCAACCCATTCGCTCCTACTTTCTCAGACTCACACACATGCACCCCACACATACACACACCAATGCCCTCCCCCTCACATGGCGCTCAACATGCACCTATGCCCTCCTCTTCATGCAATCATCAACACCACCATGCATGCATGCCTCTATGCCTCCTTCTTACATTGCCTTCAACAACCCACGCACACACCTACACCCTTCCCATCTAGCCTCCTACACCAAGCCCTACATCGACATCCTCATACACCCTACTTCTGTGACATCACACACACACCCCAGATACATGCACTAATGTGCTCCCATCACACGGTGCTCAACAAATTTCTATGCCCTCCTCACATGTTCCTCAACACCACCTCAAATACACATCCCTACATCTCCTCCTCACATGTTCCTCAATATCACCACACATACACATCCCTACACCTATCTTCGCATGGCCCTCAATAAGGCCCCACACACACACCCACACCCTTCTAACCCTGCCTCCTACACCCAAAGACACATCCTCCTACTTCCCTAGCTTCACACACACTCACCACGGGCCCTCATTCTTATCGAGGTCTTGCCTTTATCCCCATACCTTCCTACTTGATAGAGCATTGTTGATCAAACCACTCACCAAACAATTCAAAAAACTACCCCGGACCATCTTAGCAACCACCCTCTGATCCTCCAGATAGCACTCTTGATGACCACCTTCTATTTCTCCAGAAAAAATTCTTGGCGACCACCTCCTCCAATACTCAATTCATTGTCAACCTCTCCTCCTCTGCGTGTGCAATTTTGACAATAGCTCTTCTTATCTCACCTTCTCCAAGTACATCCTTTCCTTCAAACCCTTCTACATCTATCACACTTCGCATATCCAATGTTGGAATCCTCCATCTACCATCATCTATGCTCGTACCATCATCTATGCTCTTACCATCATCAATGCTCGATGGTATCACGATTTTTGGCAACCACCTTCTCTAACGGTATCACTCTTGATGATATCATCTACCAAGAGCTCCTATCCTCTACCCAAAACTCCTTCTCTAATTTTCAATCTCTTCTCCTTTAATTGGTCCCCTCAACCTCTCTAGGCATCTCCATTAGTCTTATTCATATTTAATGGATTCATCAAGAGAGGGGGTCAACAAACAAGATGCTTTGGATTTTAGGCCAGATGATGAAGAAAACTTGGATGCGAGTTCAGAAACATAAGATGATGATGAATTTCACCAAGAAGTTGATTAGCATGAAAAACCTATGAATGAGGGCCAAACACTTGGCACAAAAGTTGTTGCACAAATTGTTGAGATTGTTGAGGTCACTACTAAGGGTAATAGTAAAGAGGGGACTCCAAGTTCACCTAGGGGGAGTCAAGTGGCTGTCTGTACAAGGAATCACAAGAAGTAGATTCATCAAAATATTCAAGCCTTGATGAGGAGACCATAGTAGAGCAATAAAAAAAAGAAACATGCCCTAAAGAGAACGTCGGTTTCACACAAAAAATTCGTGAGCAAGAGGATTTTATTCAGAAGGTTCTTGGTGAATTACGCGAAGAATGAGGCAAAAAGCAATCAGAAGCCCCAGAAATGTATTCATGGAGTTGAATGATGAAGTGGATGAAGGTGCAAGAACATCTAGTGTGCCTAGAGGAAGACAAAAATGCAAGTATGAAGATATGGAGGTTGGCGAGTTTGCCCTCAACTAAGACTTCAACAAGGAAAATTTGAACAATTTTGATGGTCAGAAGTAGAGTGGCAAGGATTTTGAGGCATGGATTGAAGAGCTACAAGATTTCTTTCATCTTCAAAAATTTGGTGAGGATTCCAAGATTAAATTTGGGATCCTACACTTGTGTGGCATTGTAAAGCTATGGCGGAAGTCCTATATACAGACTCGGATGCATTCTAGTTAGGTTCTATGGAAGGAATTTAGAGAGCAAGCAGAGAATTGTTACTGTTCTCCACACTACCATATGGAGAAGAACATCGACTTCTATAATTTTTTACAACACGATAGTGACATGCATAGTTTATCTATTGATGAGTACAAAGAAAAGTTCCTACATCTTCAAAAATATGCATTGGAAGTTAGTGGTGCTGCTCTAAAGAGCAAGTTTATTGAACGGTTTCATGAGGAGCTTTGTTATCAAGTGAAGGGATCTCGATGTGTTAATTTCCTAGATGTTGTTGTGATGGTCGAAAATTTTAAGAAGATGGAGAAATTCAAAATGTAGAAGGTGAATAGAACCAGATTCATTGCAAGAGGACATAGGCCACAGAGATCTACGACAATAAACATGAACAATTCAAAGAAGACTTCATCTTTTAATAATCAAGGCAAGAATCCTAGTCATGTGGAAAACCAAAGGAGGCATCAAACCATCCATTGGCAACAAGACATTTATTTTATTGAATGGGGCAAAAGACTCGGTTTGTGTTTTCATTGCGAGGATTAAGGGCATTGGACATAGGAATGCCCAAACAAGGAAATCTTTCAGCCTACACAATCCAAGGCTATAAACATAATTGAGGAAGGTGCAACAATTGAAAAATAATATTATGGAGGTAAGAGCCCTAAGTAAACTTTACCTTGCATGGTCGCTAGTTCTTTCCCAAGGGCTTTTGTAATTACAAATTTGGGTATGATTTCTACATGTAAAATCAGATTTCTAATCAATTTGGATAGTATGCATTGTTTTCAATCTTTTAAATTGGTACATAATTAAGGGATAGCCCTAAATATGGAGACTCGTGGAGATGGAAAATGGAAAACTACACTATATGAAATGATACATTGAAAACTTTACATTTACTTCTTTTATAGGTGTTTTTTTGGGAGTTGTTGGAATTTGAGGTCTACAAAAGCACACAAATAGCACAAGGAAGAAGAAGCATCTTGGAACACAACAAATAGTACTGAATGTATTACAAAGATAATGTACAAAGATAATGTACAAAGATAAGTGACCCATTAGGGTTATAGGCATATATACAAGCCGAGGAAAAAAACCTTCTAAAGAGGGAAGAAAGTGCCTCAACAGTCCTAGTATGTTCACACACATCACTACCTAAATATATCCACAAATCCCCCCTAGGAGTGATGCGGTGAACAAGGAATTGGCACTCGTGTATAAGGAAGTGTCAAGTTATGTGTAATCAATCCACAAAGGAAGTAAGCGCAAAGCTTTGCAGAAAACTTCAAACCTCTCCCTAGGTAGAGCCTTTGTGAAAAGGTCTGTAATGTTCTCATATGTGGGCACATATGCCAAATTGATCTCTCCAACAGAGAACCTCTTCCTAATATAACGATAGTGCACCTCAATGTGCTTAGTGTGAGCATAGAACACAAGGTTCCTCGCAACTGCCAATGCACTTTGGTTTTTAGTGAAGATGGTGGTGGTAGAAGAATGACCAACACCCAAATCAACCATGAGGTATTTGAGCCATATACACTCCACAGTCGTTGGGAAAGTTGCCCTATACTCAACCTCACAAGTAGAAATGGCCATAGTAGGTTGTTTCTTGCTCAACCAAGATATGCATGAGCTTAGAAAAAGCATGTAAATCTAATAGTAGTGATCCCCCCTTGGGAGAAAACAATCCAAGTAGCCAGATACCACTCAAGTAGCAAAAGATGCACTTAACCACCTACCTATGCTTGACACATCGGCAATGCATAAACCTGCTCATTTGCCAAAAATCAAGCTGAATATCTAACCGAGTAATGCATAAATAAATCAAGCATCAAACAACCTGCTGATAGCAAACAACATCAAATGCATCTCCAATATCATGAAGACTCAATCGTAAACTTGTCTCCATAGGAGTGGCAATAGGTTTGCAGTCCTGAAGGCCAAAACAATTTATCAATATATTAACATCTCAAATGAGGCATGCAAATGAACCTTAAAATCAGCAGTACGCTTCTCATTGAGACCAATGAGCAGCATGTCATCAACATAGAAAACAATGATTAGAAGCACATCATTTGCATGCTTAACGTATAGGGTGCTCTCACTTGGATTGTTCTCAAAACCATATGCAATCAAGAAGTCATGTATGTTTTCATACCAAGCATGTGGTGCTTGTTTCAAACCATATAATTCCTTTTTCAACCTACACACTTTGTTTTCATGCCCTTTCTACATAAAACGATGCATCTGAAAAACATACACTTCTTCATGCAAGTCACCATTGAGAAATGCAATTTGAATGTCCAACTCATGTACATTCCAACCATGACATGTTGCAAGTGCACAAATGCTATGAAGACTAGCCATTTAGCATTTAAGAGCAAAGGTCTCATAAAAAACAATGTCTCTTACTTGAGCATAACCTTTTGCAACAAGCCTAGCCTTATACCTGTCAATTGTTCCATCATGCTTATGCTTCAGCTTGTATACCCACTTAGTGCCAATGGGCTTCTTGCAAGGAGGCAAATCACATAAGAACAAGTACTATTTTTCATAATAGCATCATATTTTGATTACATAGCAACCATTCAATTTTCTGAATTTTGTGCTTCATCTGAAACAGGCTCATTCTCATCACATTTCTTTGCCTCCTCTATATCAGTTCTTTCAGCAACAAGTGCATCATGTAAATCTGCATCAGAAATGAAATGATTTGCATCATCACATGAACCCTATAAGGGCAAAGAAATTGCCTCATTTGGACCAACACTAGGTTTTCCACCTATGAAAACAAGTAGCAAAGTGTCATACTCATCTTTGGAGATAAATGATGTCTCCTTAGTACATGAAATTAATGGCTAAATTGCATCTTCCACAAAAACAACATCATGGTATATATATATATATATATATATATATATATATATATATATATATATATATATATATATATATATATATATATATATATATATATATATATATATATATATATATATATATATATATATATATATATATATATATATATATATATATATATATATATATATATATATATCATATTGGCATATGTGCCCTTGTAGGAGAACATTGCAAAACTTTTCCCAAACACTCTACCTAGGGAGAAGTTTGAAGCTTTCTGCGAAGCTTTGGGCTTACTTCCTTTTGTGGATTGATTCCAAATACCTTGGCACTTCCTCACTACATCACTACCAAGGGGGGGATTTGTTGATATATTGAGGTAGTGATGTGTGTGAACACACTAGAACCAACGGGGCACTTTTCTCCCTCTTTAGGAGGTTTTTTCCCCTGGCTTGTATATACGACTATTGCCCTAATGGGTCACTTATCTTTGTACATTCTAGTGGTAATACATTTAGTATTTTGTGTTGTGCTCCAAGCTTCTTCTTCCTCCTTGTGTTGTTTGCATGCTTTCGTAGATGTCTAACTCCAACAGAAGTCTGCTACAAGTCTAGTAGAACTCGACAGGGTAATTATGCTCAACTTCTTGAGATATAGTCAATTTTTTGCATCAAGTTATTTCAATCAGTGGCCATGGCTGAAAACAATGATGTATTCTGTATGTTGGCTGTTGAGGATAAGTTGGATGGTATGAATCACCCATTATGGGCTTATATGATGCATCATGTATTGGTCGCAAAAGGAATGTGGAATATTGTGTAGGGTGTTGAAAAAATTCTTATGACACCTGCAAATATAGGTAGTGAAGCTGATGCAGATGGCATTGAAGATGACAATATTCTTCATGTTCATATTCGTGTTGCAGTTCTTGCTGCACCTATTGTGGAGCAAATTCATTGGGATGGGAGAGATGCTCAGGCACATGCATTGATAGCCTTGTCTGTCAAATGTTCCATTATTCCTCACATTCACTCTTGCAGAATAGCTAAGGATGCTTGGGATACATATACCACTTTATACCAGGCAAGGAATGAGGCTCATGTTGCTTACCGCCAAAAAGAGTTGGAGAGTGAGCACATGAATGAAGGTGATTTGATGGAGAGTTTTCTAACAAAGATCAAAGATTTGAAAGAACAGTTGATTTTTGCTAGTGAAGTCTTGCGTGATAGTTCGCTTGTGTGGACTTTTCTGATTCCTGATTCATATCAGAGTTTTGCTTCTACTCTTTGTTTGATGATGAAAGGCAATCCAAATGCTTTAACATTTGAGGAGTTAGTCTCTGTTTTGTTGCAAGAAGATTAGCCTAGGTAGAACAGCTCCATTATGCGTGTTGCAGATCAAGCTTTCTTGGCTACTTAGAAGGGCAAAATTGAATGGAGCTCTTCTACTAGTAAGTAGAAATTCTGCATAATCGAAGAAGGAAGATAGAGAAGGGAAGAAAACAAAAAAGCAAAAATTGTTTTGCAAGTACTATAAAGCAAATGATCATGTCATAAAGAATTCTCCAAAACTGGCTGCAAAAGAGGCAAAGAAAAAAGAGGTTGAAATGGTTGTTGGAGAGGCCTCTACACCGAAAACAGGGTCTACGAATCTAGTGCAGAATGAAGAATGGGTGTTTACTACTATTTGCAATTTTGACCCATCCTTTCCTGAACAATGTATGTCTGCAGTAGACTCAAATGTTTGGTACTTTGATAGTGGGGCAACCAAACATATTACCTCGCAACTCAGTTTCTTCACTTAAATCAAGCCTGCTTCTGCAAGGAATAGTGTCAGATGCGCCAATAACTCCTCGTTTCTTGTCATGGGAGTTGGTAAGATCATTCTACCTACTATTGATAGTAGTTCTTTCACATTGTCGGATGCTCTATTTGTGCCAAGGATCAAGAAGAATCTGTTATTAGTTTCAACTTTAGCCAAGATTGGCTTGGTTGTGAAATTTGTTGATGACATATGTATAGTTCATGATCTGTCAAATGGTGACATGATTGTTGCTTCTGGCGTTTTATGTCATCGAATCTATAAGCTCATAGACTATGAGAAATCTCTGAATGATTCAGCATGTGTAGTACATGATTCTCAGGCTATATCAGATGCAAAGCTTTCGCATGCACGCTTTGGTCATCTAAATTTTGCTAGTTTGTTATGCATGTAGAAATCTAAAATGGTGTCCTCTTTGCCCAAACTTGAGGCACCCAGTAAACATGTTTGTGAAGGCTGTGTTTTGGGCAAAATGCAACGTTCATCCTTTCCAAAAGATGGTTCAATAAGCTACTCTGAAATTGTAGATTGTACATAGTGATGTCTATGGTCCTATGTAGAGATCTTGTTTTGGAAACTATCTTTACTTCGTGTCTTTCATTCATGGTTTTTTCATACATGCATGGGTATATCCATTGAAAGCAAAGTCTGAAGTGTATATGTGCTTCAAACAATTCTTGGTTTTGGCTGAAAATCTGTCGGCATGTAAAATGGGCATTCGTCGTTCTGATCAAGGGAGGGAATATGTGTCTTCTGACTTTAATGCATTTCTGGTTGAATGTGGGATAAAACATCAGTATACAGTGTTGTGTACACCTCAACAAAATGGAGTTGCTAAACAAAAGAACAGATTACTCATGGAGATGGCAAGGTGTATGATCAAGAGTGAGGCTTTACCACATAGTTTCTGGCTTGAGGCTATCATGTGTGCAACATATGTACAAAACAGGTATCCCACTAAAGCATTGCAGGCTTGGCATGCTTGCAAGCCATCTGTTGCTCACTTGCATGTGTTTGGTTATCTAGCATATGCATTAGTGCCTGAACAACAACACAGGAAGTTGGATGATAAAGCATGGGTACAGTTCTAAAAGTAAAGGCTATCATCTGTATCATCAACAAACTAAACGCATTTTGATTAGCCATGATGTTCTTTTTATGGAAGATGTTATTCAGCCATTACTTTCATGTACGAAGGAGACATCTGTTAGCTCAAAGGACATATATGATACCTTGTTGCTTCTTACAGGTGGAAAGTCTAGTGCTTGGTCCTAATCAGGCAACTTCTCATACTTTACAGGTTTCATGTGATGACGCGAATGATTCTGATGCAGATTTACATGATACACTTGTCGATGAGAGAGCTGATATTGAGGAGTCAAAAACTATGCCAAAATGACTGGTGCAAACTTTGTGTGACAACAAATTAGATGCAACTTTGTCATATCGTACTTGTTCAGGCTCTCATAGTGCCTCTTTTGCATTAGATTGCTATGATATGGCTGCCTCTAGTCTCTGTGATAAGAATGAGTCTGTTTCATTTGATGAAGCGCAAAATTCTGAAAATAGGATGGCTGCAATGCAATCTGAATATGATGCTATAATGAAGAATCGTACCTGGTATTTATGTGAATTGCCTCCTAGCAAGAAGGCCATTGGCACTAAGTGGGTATAGAAGCTGAAGTGCAAGCATGCTGGAACAGTTGACATGCATAAAGCTAGGCTTATTGCAACGGGTTATGCGCATGAGAGAGGCATTGAATTGATGAGAACTTTGCATCTACATGCCGAATGACAACTGTTCGTAGCATCTGTGCACTAGCATCTCATCATGGTTGGAATGTACATCAATTGGACATTAAAATTTCATTTTTGAATAGTGACTTGCATGAAGAAGTGTATGTTTTTCAACCCTGTGGTTTTGTGCAAAAAGTGCATGAAAACAAAGTGTGAAAGTTGAAGAAGGCATTATATGGTTTAAACCAAACACAATCTGTGTGGTATGAAAAGATACATGCCTATCTGATTGCACATGGTTTTGAGAACAGTCCAACTAAGAGCACCTTATATATTAAGCGTGCAAATGATGTGCTTCTGATCATTGTTGTGTATGTTGATGACATGCTGCTCACTGGTCCTCACGAGAAGCATCTTGCTATTTGAGTTGCATGCCTCATTTGAGATGTCTCATTTGCATGCCTCCCAAGGGGGGGTCACTACTGCCAGATTTACATGCTTTTTCTAACTTTGACTGGGATGGTTGCTATGACTTTCATGTGTCCACCAATGGTTTTGGCTTCATGCTTGGTAGCTCATGCATATCTTGGTTGAGCAAGAAGCATCCTACTGTGGCCACTTCTAGTTGTGAGGCTGAGTATAGGGCAACTTTCACAGCGAATGTTGAGTGCATGTGGCTCAGGTGCCTTATGGCTGATTTGGGTATTGGTTAGTCTTCTGCCACCACCATCTTCACTGACAATCAAAGCACATGGGCAGTTGGAAGGAACCCTATGTTTTATGCTCGCACTAAGCACATTGAGATGCATTATCATTATGTCAAGACTATTTCTAAAATATTTTTTTCGATTGCATGGAATGCATAAGAACATAATTTCTAATAGAGACTCTAGGTTCACATCAAACTTCTAGAAAGCAACATTTGAATCCATTTGCACTCAATTTCATATGAGTACAACTTTCCATCCACAAACTAATGGGGAAACTGAGAGGATAAATCGAGTACCTGAAGATATGTTGGGTATGTATGTGAATGAAAGGCAGGATAATTGAAGTGAATATTTGCCCTTAGTCGAGTTTTCATACAATAGTGCAAGACATGCATCTATAAAAATGACTCCATTTGAGACTATGTATGGTTATATCTATTTGAGTCCACCTTTGTATTCTGGTTTTTCAAATAAAGGAGAGGGTATGTAAAGAAACGCTTGAGAAGATGGATGAAGAACTTGGAAAAATTAAGCAACACATAAAAGAAACTTAGAAAAGACAAGAAATTCTATGATTTGAAGAGAAGACTAGTTGAGTTTCAAACAGATGACAGTATTTCTTAAAGTAAATCCTCACCGATCTAACTTATCGCTAGGGAAGGATCATAGAATTTCTCCACGATACACAAGTCCTTTTAAAGTTTTGAAAACCATTGAATCTCCTGCTTATTTGTTGGAATTGCCTGAACATTTAAATGTGCATCCTATATTTCATGTTAGCTTACTTAAAAGATATGTACCTAATGTTGCTCATGTTTTGGAACATAACTATAAGCTGAAAGATGATGGCTCCTTTGAGCTTCAACTTGAAATAGTATTAGATAAGATGGAAAGATTACTTAGAAATAGATTTACAATAGGGATTTTGCTAAAATGGCACACATTTATCTTTTCTACTCTACTGCATCGAATTTTCTCTTATCTTGTGCAAGTTCTAGTTTTCTCTCTTCTACTATTCTTGAGTGATTAGTAGCTTGTGATTGAGGAAGCCCTACAATAATAGCACATCAAAATAGACCAAGAGATGAGATGAGACAAACATAAATAGAGATAGATGTAAACTAAGAGATAGAGAACTTACATTTTCAAATTGCCAAGAGGAACACAGCTACAAAGATGGTATTGTATACCCACACATTTCACATATGGAGCTTAGATGGTGATCTAGACAAACTCTATATGAAGGGCTTACTCGTGCACAATGGCATGTAGAGCTTCGCATAATGCATGCTTATATAACTTTTACAATTGGAGTCAATATAGATAAATATAGTCAAAAGAGAAAAAATAGTTGGTACAATATCATTTTCGAGAATATCTCCAAGACCAAAAGTCCTACTCTTCCATACCTTTTTGAAAAGCTTTGCACAAAAGTTTGAGGCTTTTCACAAAGTTTAGAGACTCCTTCCTTTCATGGATCATTCATAGTTCATAATTAGGCACTTTGTATACAAGAGTGCCAACTCTTAGTGCAACACATCCTTGTGAGGAGAGATTTGTTAATACATTATGGTAGTAATGTGCATGAACACAAGTACATTTTCATCTTTGGAATTTCCCAACTTGCATACACGCCCATAACCCTCATAGGCTATTTGTCCTTGTACATCCCGCAATTCATGATAACAATGTGTTATACGGTTGACTTCCTTCCTTACAATGTGTCCTTTCTCCCCAAAGTAAGACAATTTATTCACATAGACATGTCATCCAATATGTTCATATATTCTAGGAATATGAAAATCTCAATCTGAGGGATGTTCTATAAGCACCTTATATAGAAACGGCAGTAATATCATTACTTTCCAGCAATCCATTCATGTGAAGATGATATAAAGTCCTCTCTTTACGCAATATCTTACACTAAAAAGTAATATGCTTAATTGACTCATACAAAATTGAGTACTACAATCAATGAAAAGTACCACAATTGTAGATGGAATGTATCAAAAGCTTTGGCGAGGTCAATCTTCAAAAAAATAATATCCTGCTGACTAACAGAGAACACCCATCAGAGACAAAATACTGACCTCGAAGAACATGTTCTCTTGCACATATTAATAGAAAGAACTGGATTTTCCATAAATGTTCTATACAAAATGGGAAAACATCTCTAACCAAGAAAATGACCAGTCACACGATGTAGCATGCTTTAGTAATGGCTATTTATCTTTGAAAATTTCCAAGCAAAATAAATAATCAAACTTCTCAAGAAAGGAAAACTGATTGCTTTGTACGGCCAGACTCAGGAATCAAACAAAGGAAGAACAACAGCAGAGATCAAACCCAAATGATTCTCCATGAGAATCTCTAACTGCATGCTGATAATTTGTTTACATCCATCTTTCATATGATGGTTTACTGAGAGATAACTCCAAAGTAGGCCTTCTGATGATGAAACAAAGATAGAAATTACTGATTACAATGTTTACATGGCCAGCCCACTATGTATCTACATGCAAGTGCAGCCTTTGGCATTTGCATTCTCTTGTAACATATGTATCGTATATATATGAATTGGCAATGCTATTCTCAATAAGAGACTCTGGTTCCCAACAAAATTTCAGAGCCTCATCAACTGTTCATATAATTTCTTCATGGCTCGTAAGTGTAACTTGTATGCAATTACTACTGCAGGAAAGTCATGACCACATCAGCAAAGAAGGCCATTCTACACGGGTCTTCTAGATAATTTTGTCTGCATTTTGCAGTTTGCTTTCAAAATCAAAGTCGAGTGCTCCCCTAAAAAGAGGAACAAGACAATATGTTCTAACCTGACAAACTTCTTCCGCTTGATCAGCAAATCAGAAAAACTACAAGCTTCATCATCTGCTGTGGCATCCATAGCACTTTCATCATTTCTGGATTTCAATTTCGGGCATCGGAATATAATACAATCTGCACACTTCAGTCATAATAAATGATTTCTGCTGATAGTTCTTGCCAAGAGTTCCACGAATCATGAAAGATTCAAGGTGCAGCAATGTGCACTTAGAGAACTGTTGAAGAAAAGCACTTGATTCTGAAAAATAAATGACCAATTCACCCCGCCTCTCATAACATCTTATTTTGACTTCAATACTTGTCCAGAACTATCATGACTGTAGCTCTTGGCAGTCCTCACTCATATTTCAGCACCGACTGTTCGCCTCTAACAAGGAAACCAAAATGATAAAATATTTTCAAGTGATCTCAAGGAAAATGTGATGCATCAGTTTTTGGAATCTCTTGGAATAAAATGCTGGATCCACTGCAGATATAATGAGGGGATCAAAATAGAGGGACTTATAAGCATGTTCCAATCTTTTACTCAAGTCATACTCTTGCAATATATCAATGATTCCGACATAAAGTACCACAGCTTGTGCATCCGTATAATCAGACTGCAGAAACTTCTCAGAAGATCGATGAAGCATTTTTGCTGTATATTGAATACCTTGCCTGTTCAATGATCATGGTTAAAATCAGTTGAACATCTGTGGAGGATGCATTAAATAAATGATCAGGGAGAAATTAAGCGTCTCAATAATGGTAATCTTTTTCTCAGTGCTTTGTTTCAGGGAAGCTTCTGTATTACTTACCCAACTGTTGCACGACATATGGGATCAATGGAGCTCTCTTGCTCTAGACGTAAGTTTTCTGCTCTCCTCCTTCGTAAGGATGCGTTGCTTAAAATACGCTTCCTTTCTTCTAGATGGAGAAATCCTCCTGTTCACAAGTTTATCAAAGTGAATAAAAAACTGATACCATGACATGAGGTTTCCAAGAAAACTGAAGAGTTAACAACAAATTAAAATTCACAAAGCAAGGAAGTAAACTGTCCAAATGGCATGCACTTCACATGAGAAATTAACTAATTAAGATAATTTATAATGCTTGGAAGTGAAGGAAGACTCTAAAAGATGAGGCAGTCCTTCAATAAACCTGCTCTAGTCCTGCCTAGTTCTTAGCTGGAAGCTTTAGTGGACCTTCTACGCTTGGTAATGATGCATTAAAACCATCATCATACTTTGTGTTGGAAGTGCCTCAAAAGTTATGTCAAAACAGACTACTTGCAGGTTTTGACAGTGAAGAGACAGCCTTCTATTTTGGGATGAAGACTCACTAGCTTACAACAGATCTCTGAGCCTGATCTAAATTGGACTCATTCCTTTTGCACAACATCGTTTGGGAATGCATGTGAGCTATCATGAGTCACATACCAATTTATTATTGCGTAGATAAGGAGAAATCAACTTGCAAAACTACAGGTGTAATCTCGACATTTCAGGAGGCACAGAATGCACATGCAGTCAACTTTTTTGATTGAAATCTGTGCACTCAGAGCTCTAATGATAAAATTCTTGCACACATACCCTACCAAGGATGTCACCTTAATTGTTCAAGTTCTAATTGATAACTTGAGACCTTGAATGCACCCCAAGAGTGATGGCGAGTAGACAGACTAGCTCAAATTGAAGACGGCAGTACACACATTGATAGATATGTCAATGAATCAAATTGAACATGATTGGGAGACTCCCTTAGCTTTGCAATAGTGTGCTCTCATTCAGTAGAGTGTGTGTATCATCAGAGATACTTCAGAACTACCACTGGAATGTATATGTATAAACTTTTCCAAGAATGTAGGTATTTTGGTAGTGATTGACAAGTCATCTGATTCTTTCCAATTTCATCTGACTTTTTTGACCTTACTAACTACCAAAAACTCACAGCTTTTGGCTTTCTCCCAATCAATTGAAGTTGGGCTTATCAACCATTTACTATGTTTTATGTATAATTTTCAAAAGTCTTATCAAAATACATTACGAATATGAATACAAATGAGGCATAGTATAAACTCCTAAGTCATATGAGTCAAGTGAGATCAAGCGTCAAGGCTTGTCACATGCACCAAGAGCTCCCCCTCAAAGCCTAAGACTCTTAGCCTTTAATATGTAGGAACCTCTTGCACTCCAGCCATTGATTTGAATCTGCATAGCTTCACTCCATCCAAAGCTTCTGTCATCATATCTGCACATTATTGTTGCGCTTGTTGGTTTTTAGGCCCGCAATAGATATAGAGACAAAACAAGAATAGAGAAAGAGACAATGTAGATTCTGCCCGATTTTGACCAGTATGACCAGCCTTTGACCAAGCTTTGACCTACATCTTCTTGTATTTTTCTTTGCAACAATCCCCTCCTAACTTCTTAGTGGAAGGTTGCTCTCAGTTTCCAACAATCCCCTCCTAACTTGACACTAGGGGAGTATGCCAAGCAGGTATATTTGTTAGCTGTTAAATTAAATTATTATTATTATTATTATTATTATTATTATCATAGTTAGTCAGGTATGATACGTATTAGTACTATACTAGGTACGTAGTAATCATGAGGTACGAGTCCGTACGATATTAGTACGAAATATTTTTCCTCCCTTTTTTTAATAATTATTTTGAAATTCCATGAGTTGTACGTAAAATACATATATACATAGCTAATCTAGTAAAGATGTATGTGAAATATCTCCATAATACACATAGTACAAAGTAGAGATTTAAATCGAGATTTAAATCGTTTAAATCATAGAGGTTTTTTAAAATAAAAATAAAAATCGAGGTTTTTATTCATCAAGAGATTTTTATTTTTTCTTGTATCTAAGGTATGCACAATACCTATTCAACTCATATATACTCCAATATTGGACAGTAGTGAAAGTAGTGAAAAGTTTATACGACCTGGATGCTTGTTAGTTGTTGTCATAGTTGCATCGCAACGCGTTGCGAACGGCTCGCAACTTGGCCACCGCAACGTTGCGACGTTCGCAACGCATTGCTTTGCAGTCTTTTTTTTTTTTTTTTCAAAAAATACCACAAAATATATTTTTCTTAAGAAAAAATAACAAATTATATAAAGTCTTATGTAAGATCTTATCCAAAATCTCTAATATATGCAATACAAAAATGTGGAGAATGAGGAAGACATAAAAAGCTTTAGAAGAGTAGAGATTCATTTATGTATGCTTTTCTTTTTTTGGCCTTATCATCTCGAGATAGATTGATACTTTGGATTTCCCATGTTCTTCTAATAATCCACTTACACAATGCACATGTTGGACAAAAGTTTCATCCTTGGCCTTCAAAGCTAAGGGTACTCTTCCATGATGATTGATTTGACTATTGACATAGTTGTGAATGGTGAATCATATAGTGACTAGTGTAGAGTCAATAATCTATGTTATGTATGTCTTATACTACAATTTATAGTATATTTAGTCATATCCCACCTTATATATGTCAAAATATCCAAAATAACAAAAAATATATATACAAATTTTGAAAAATAGATAACTTTATCGCAACTCCTAGCTCCAAACGTTGCCCGTGTTGCTAACCCGTTGCTAACGCGTTGCCATTGCCGTTGCTAAAACGTTGCTTTCCACTATGGTTGTTGTACTTCAGTCATATGTGAGATGCCACCAAAGAGTTTTTTATAACATTGCAGTCATATAAACTCTATAATGTCATTCAGCTATAGTTTCTACAGATTCATACTGGATAAGGACTTAATTTGATGCCAAAAAATGTACATACACAATTGAAGGAACTTGGCTTTGAGCATCGATTTTAACTTAATTTAGTTAGTCAAATCTCTAATAGGCAAGAAAATAATATGGTTCTACTTAGAGAGCAAAGTGGTAATATATGATAGACTATTAGCAAGCATAAGTATCATAGTAATCAAATTTTAATTTTAAAAAGAGATGTACCGTATGAAACCTTAAAAAAAAAAAAAAAAAAAACAATAAAAATTATTAAAAAGGATTTAAATCGCGAATGCGATTTTTATCATTTTATTTAATAAAAATCGTGCGATTTTTTTAACTATGATAATACATATGTCATATATACACGACACATGTAAGTTATGCGCAATGTGCATCTATGATTCAAACTTCAGTGTTTCAACTTTCAACTTTCACATAATATGCATTGTGCATCCACATTATGTGCAATATGCAATTAACAATGACAAGTCACAAATGTGTAACATTATCATTTATGGAATGCGATTTTACTAATTTGCATTTTGTGCATTGTGCATTAGGCAATGTACATTTACCATTCAAATTGTGCATCATTTATTTCACGACTTTGGACTCACATGTGCATTGTAATTTGTGCATCATCACTTATGCAGCGTGCTATGTGCAACAATGGTGTCAATGATCAATAATCAAACTTCAAAGTTTCAAACAAAACATATAAATTATAATTTATAATCATGCCCCGAGTCACACAAATTATAATACATCATCATCAACAATCATAACTCATGAGTCATCAATGATCACCAATGCCCACGGACCACAATCATAAAAACAAATGCCAACTATCATAATGTCATAATGTCATAAATGTCAAATGATAAATCATAAATCACAATACATATGAATCGTGAATCATGATCATCAATGATCACTCAATGTCATCATCGGAGTCATCTGGCTCATCTAAAGAATCCTCTGATGTCATCTCATAAGTAGATGATACTGGACTCTCTATGGGACTAATAACATTTCCCTCATCATCAAACTGAGAGGAATGATGTCGAGCAGGTAAGATCGTCCTCCTCATATATGTGGCCATATGTACGGGTGCTCTGCTCGTACCGGCCTCCTCTCCATGCATAGTGGTGGAACTGATCCACGTCGAATGATCAAGCCCTTCCCACGACCATGGACCACTCTAATGCCTCTACTGGTACTGGTACGGCTCCGAGTTTGCCTCACATCTATAGAGGATAGCTCTCTATAAAGCTCAGCAAACAGAACTCCTCGTCATCCTCATGCATCTCATCTCCTTGGCGAGGCATGGTGCTCAATAATGGCCAAAATGTATCTACATCAACCCAAAATAGAAAGAAATTTCAAACAGTCATTTACAAATTCATACATTATGATTTATAATGTATAATTTATATATAAAAATTAAATTACACTTACTTGCTTCAATGTCTCCATGTTTTGTATGTTCTCCAACGTCCTCAAGTTAGTACGGTAGTAAATCAACTTCTCCATATGCTCAGGGCTAAGTCTATTCCTCACTTTTGTATGAATAAGAGAAAAGGCACTCCAATTTCTCTCACAGGCTCCGAATGAGCAATCCTGTTTGAGAACCCTAAGAGCATATGAAGATAAAGTGAAAAAGCTGAATCCGAAATTCTGCCACCAAAAAAGAAGCTTCACCATCGACACCCTATCCCAACATGAAGGGAATGTGAATGCCGAGTTTCCTCTCTCATCCAAGTACCAACTGATTTTCTCTAACATCTCATTATGCAAGTGAGAGGGAACAACCCGTGACATGTATGAAAGTCTATCTGAAAGTAACTCGATATCGATATATAGTGTCGGGCTTTTAATTGCAGGATGCAATAGACCCACAAATCCATGAATGGGTCTATGCATCCATGTCCATCTCCTCAATGTCACCTAATGAAAAAAGAAATAGCTTATAAGTACTTGAAAATAATTAATTAAAGAATGCAACATGCTTTTCAATTTAGTAATTTACAAATTATAATATTTCTTACCTCAAGCATCTCATTGGCTTGCTCCGTAGTGACAAGAGTGGCTTCCCTAGTATCATCTATGGCTCTCCTCATCATATGTTTGAGGAGCCCCAATGTGGCACCCTCACAATCTGTCATGTGTAAAACTCTATAAATAGGTGTCAAAATATTTAAGAAAACTTTCACATTCTTTAAAAACTCCTCGTCCAAGCATAGCCTCTACATGCTCTTGGATTCCTCCAATGAGCTCTCATCCCAATCATTCCATAGAGGAGAGACCACTGTCTGTCTAAGAGGGATTCTGATCACAAGAAGGCGTGAAAGCACAATCCACATATATGCAAAGCGAGTGGTAGCAAGCTTTTTGATTTCAAGCTTACTATGCTCTCTAAACATCGATAACACTTTCCTTTTCTGTGTGAAAAATGTCACCAAGCTAGAGGCTTTTTGTGTGCAAGTCTTTACCCATGAAAGCTTCCCTGCAAATAGATACAGCCACACATACATCATGATAATGATTCATGAAAGCCAAAAACATATTGACAATAGTATACAAAATTCAAATTTCATGCACACATGCATATGCATATGCATATGGATATACGTCATGCACATTGCACATAGCATATGCACATTGCACATAGCATATGCACATTGCACATAGCATATGCACATGTGTCGGGCACATGCACATGTGTCGTGCACATGCACATGTGTCGTGCACATGCACATGCACATGCACGTGCACATGCACATGCCACATGCCACATGCCATATGCCATATGCACATGCATGCACGTGCACATGCATGTGCACATGTGGGGATACTAGATCTACATGATTCATGAGGCATCATAAATTTGAAAAACTTTACACAAAAAATAGAATTACCTATATCCTCCATCAATAGATCAAGGCAATGTGTAGCACAAGGAGTCCATACAATATGCTTATATTCTTCCTCTAAGAGCTTTCCCATATGCCGACAATTGCTCGCATTGTCCGTTACAACTTGCACAACATTTTCCACTCCCACCTATGTATATAAAGTTGAAATTTCTAAGGATTAATATATTATTAATGATCATTAATGAAAAATGCTGAAAAATAAAAATTCTAAAAATAACAAATAAAATTAAAGATTTTACCTCCTCTATTGCTTTCTTGATGTGCCGATATATGAAAGCTTTGGTGGTCTTCTTTCCCTTTTTGCCCACTTCTACAGCACATAGAAAGAATGTACCAATTGGGCATGATACAAGAATGTTACTCATACTCCTATTCTTTCTCTCTCTCCATCCATCGGAGAGGATAGAGCATCCATATCTAGACCATTTCTCTCTCGTAGGAAAAAGAGAGAGATCAATTTTCTTCTTCTCTTCATCAATTTTTCTTCTTCTTAAATCCGAATAAGAAGGCCACCTCCGAGATTGCCTTCATAGTAGCCTTCCATTGCTTTGAATTCAAAAGATTAAAAGATAAATTTTCTAAAATTACGAATTTAGTAATCTCCGAATTCACCCATTTTGCTTCTCCTTGAGCCATGTGAGAGATATCCTCGTATGCCCCCAGCATCTCCTAATTCACCTTGCCTTTGATATGTGGAAGTGTTGGTGATTGTGAAATATTTGGTGCATTTGATGCTTGAAAATGTGATTGGGCATCTTGTGATGTTTCGGGGACATTTGAGTGGGTTGATGGTAGAGGAGGAGAAGCATTATACCCTCTTACATATGAAGGGCCACCGGATGAAAGGCCCAAATGCTTACCTCTAATATCATTGGCAATGTGGTCCGGTATTTCTTTACATGCCGCCACTTGCCCGCCAACCTTTGTGAGGTGTTGTATGAGCCTTGTAGCTCCACTAGTGTACCTCTTTCCACAATATTTGCATGTCCAATGGTGTGAATTGGACTTCTTGGTGTCCTTTTCAAGACCAATGCAATGGAGAGTGAAAGCTTCATGTTTATCTTTCACCATTGCTATTGGAGAATTAAGGGTTGCAAATAAAGTAAAATGTGGTATGTGTGAAGCTTGGAATGCTAAAAGAGATAAATGGAATGATCGGCAAGATGAGGGAGGACCTAGGTAGGCTTTAGAGAAGCTTAGGAGGGTAAAGAAGAGGTATAGAAGTACCTCAAATGGATCTAAAGCACATAGTCACTGCATGGAAGCCAAAAACCTGAGAGCAAACAAAATTCAAATGAATCGTTTCATGCGTCAAAAGCCGAGTAAGTGATTTTTTTCGATTTTCGTACGAGTTCGTACAAGAACATACACGGTTCGACTTGTACGTACGATTTTACTCGTACGCGTATGGGTACCAACTATGATTATTATTGTTATTATTATTATTGATATTATTATTATTATTTTATGTTTTAGGTACCTGTTTAATTTTCAGAGATCATGTTGAGTATCCACTAACTAACACAAGGACCTTAAAGATGAAGGGCACCACAACACATTACAAGGAGGACTCACACATCCCCTACTCTTCTCAACCGAGTACTACTTGGAAGGATAGAGACAAATATAGGATGCTAAAGGATGAAGACAAAATGTAGACTCAAACATAACTTCTCAATTATCAAGGTTGGCTAGGTCTATCAAGTCAAGATTACATGCATTCATCCACACCTATAAAACACACACACACACACACAAAGATAATATGGTTTGACATGCAAAAACAATGGAAGTGGTTTCTTCAACTACTCCACTAATGTCATCATCATGTTGTTCTTATGCTACTGCTACATTTTCTTTCTTCTTCTTCAAACAAAATTCAGCCTTTATGTCCTTCCACCACAAATTTTGCAAGGATTAAGAGTATAATAATCTGCCTCTTTGTAGTTTGTTCTACCACAATCTTTACACCTTTCAAATTCCTTTGCCTTTGCTGAAAAAAAAAAAAAAAAAACTTTCTTTACTTTCTTATACCTTAAGTCTTTTCTCCTCCTTTCTATGGTGTCCATTACTCAGTCAAGATTATTATTAGTCTTGTTTTGCAAACTAGTGACAATCATGTTCTATGAGGAATGGAAGACCCTTCAAAATAATTGCTACAACAATTTCTTCTACGATAAGACTTCTCATCCCTACTTACTGAGCTGTATTGCTCTTAAATTTGTTTATGCGCTCTGTCATTGATATAGATTTACTCATTTCTAACTGAAAGAAGGAAAAATAAGTCCTTGTTTCAAATACTCTGCCCAATTTGATCCATGCTTCCCTTGCAGTGTTGATCTCTGCCATAGTACAAAAAAATCGCGATTTTTTGATAAAATAAAAATCGTTTAAATCTCTGAACGATTAAAACGATTTATTCGCGATTTTTATTTTTTTCAGATTTTTTTTTTTTTTTTTTTTGCTCTATTTTGAGATATTATGATGTATTTTAGCCATATGACATGCTTCTTATATAAACTTTATGTTATATATCTATATACTAGAGTGTTTTATACGTGTATATACAAAAATTTCCCAAAAAAAAAAATCATAAAAATTGCAAAAGAATAAAAATCGCGATTTTTATTTTAAACCCTAGCGATTAAAACGTTTAATTCGTTTAAATCGCGATTTTTATTCGCGATTTAAACCTCTCATTTTGTACTATGATCTCTGCAAGATGATATATATATTCATTATTATAGGAACAACTGCCCCTCATGCTTGAGTACTTCCAACTCCCCTACTTGATGAAGATGAAGTAGCACTTTTGAGCTCGGGTGATTAAAAATTATTGTGCAACTACTGTATATAATCAAAGTCCTATTCATTCTAGTCACTTCACCTCTACTTCAAGCTCATCCCATGGATCATGATCATGAGGTAGTATTGAAGATGTGTCTTCCATGCATGGAAGTTGCATCCATTGAAGCAGCCTATTGCTATCGTGGAGGTGGATGCCATATCTCTACCACTACAACTTAAGCAAGTAAATGCTCAAGTTAACTCTCTTACACACTCTCATAAACCTGCTTTGATACCAATTTTTGGTTTTTAGGCCCATAATATATATAAAGACAATGTGAGTGAGAGAAAGATACAAAACAAAGACAAGGTGTACTCAAGAAATGACCAAGGAGCAAAAATAGTTCCAAATCTAACTCTATTATACAAACCCCCCCCCCCCCCCCAAAAAAAAAAAAAAGAAAAAAAAAAACTTACAAGAAAGCTCCAAGGGCTATACGTCACCAACAACTATGGTAAAAGTGATATATTTGTGCTACAAGCCATCTCTTTATATAGGAATAGGTCCTCCATGAAAAGCATATCCAAAAAAGCCTCAAAAGCTGCTCTTCCCATTTCGCGATAGGAAATTCATCGTGAACTACAAAGAGTTTCTTTCTATAACTCATATTATTCATGTCATCATAAATAATTGAAAAATCTGCATTTTAAATTGAAAATTTGCTTTTCTTTGCTTTTCACACATTGATCCTCAAATGAAGGTTTGGACTTTTGACCTTCAATATGTTGCCAACTACCGAAGTGTTATATATGGTTGAATATACCTCTCTAAGCACTTCAAGGATATATAATAAAATGTTCTATCAAATTTTGACCATTTCAATCAGTTTGACTAGTCTTTGACCAAGCCCTTCTTGTACTTTTCTCTACATATTGAGCTTTCCTCATGGAAGGTTCCTCACATTTTCCAATAGACTTGAGATGTATAAGAGTCCAATCTCCTTGTTGTTTCTCCTTGATAGTCGACCTTCATATGTTTGGTTCTTGCATGGTAAATAGGATTAACTTCTAAGTATAGCAAGCTCATGTTATCTCCAAACAAATGTGGTCCTTGCACTTTTATACCTAGGTCATCAAACATACCTTTGATACATATTGCTTCTTGTGTAGCATTAGCCAAGCCTTTACATTCAGCTTTTGTAGATGAAATAGCAATAATGCTTTACTTCCTTGATGACCGAGAAGTCAAATTTGATCCTGTCAAGGATAGGTATCCCCATGTACTTCCCATGTCATCCTTGGATCATGCCTAATCTCCATCAAAGAATATATTCATGTCTAAGTCAGACCTATAAGAATAAAGCAAACCTTCATTCATGGTTCCTTTGAGATATTTGAGTAACCATCCATATGAAGCTTCCTTGATGCGTGTATGAATTGTCTCATAACACCAACAACAGAATTGATAGCAATCCTAGTTATAGTAGCATACTTTAGACCATAGTACAAACGAGAGAACTAATTCGTGAGAATTAATTCGACTAAATACAAGACTTTGATATATTGGTTTCTAGGCCCACAATTAATATAGAAGCAAATAAGAGAAATACTTTTTTTTAACGTCCATTAGAGGCCAAAATTGGCCTATGAGACAAAACATATACATCAGTATTATCCAATCCACTGTGATCCCAAAAGGAAAATAAAGTGTGAGTACAAAACATAGTATAAAAGGAGTGGATAATAGCTGACGTCCAGGGTGTGGGGTGCTATGGGTATGCACTCTATATGCTCAACAGGTAAGATACAAATATGATATGCATAGGGAGGGGAGGCTCGGTGGTTTCATAACCCTCTAAACGCCTGGAGTGGGTGTAGGATATAATTCATCAGCGGGGAAGGCATCGTGGCGATCCTCAAAATGCTCTCCATGTCGAGTTCAGAAGGGGTGTGTTGCTGACGTCTCCGTATCTCCATGTCATGGAGTGGCTGAATCGCCTGAATCTCTCTCTGGTGGGGACTGGCTCTACAGAGTAGGGGCCTCGGTCATTGGCGCTATCGTCTAAGCTCCTCTACTCTCTGTAATGTGACACCCTGCGTCGAGTTGGGTCCTCCGGTGGATGTGGGTCTGGAAAAATATGTAATATGAGTCTGGGGGCCCGGGCATGTTAGATATGCTCAATACTCCACCCTCATGTGACCACAAATGATCCATGGTGCTCTAAGTGGTAAGGCCCCCATTATGAGGAGAAGCCATTATGAGAGCCCGGACATTTGTGGAACCCTAACTTCCAAGTTAGATGAGGTCTATGTGTGACCGTTGATGGTTGTAGATGATCTTTGTGAGCCTAGCCATTAGGTTAGGTAGGGCATAAACTTCCAGGCCATTGGGTTGCCATTTAAGGTGACAATAAAGGCCCTGTGGCATCGCATGGTTTCCCCATAGAACCTTAATGGGGGGAGTGCAGAGGGGGGCTCGCCCCCTTCTACGGGGTCCGGGGGCCTATCCCCCCGGCCCATAGGGCCGAGACAGTAGGACTTCTGGTCGTGGAGATATTGTTCGGTCGTATATTTTATCGACTATTTTGTATCTCTCGACTACGTTAATCTATACCAAACTCCAATATACAAGAAATGGCAAAGGAGCTAGAATGCTTCAACAAATAACCCTAGTTTACAAAGTAAGAACTTACAAAAGTCTTCAAGAACTCCAATAGCTTGTAGAGCCAAGAAAATATGGTACAAGTGGATGATTTATGAGGTATGTGCCTTGTCCTTATATAAACTAAAAATCAACTTAAAAAAGAACTCCAAAAAAGACAGTTCCATGATTCGCGGTAGGAAATGTTGATATACTTAGGTAGTGATGTGTGTGAACACACTAGGACTATCGGGGCACTTTTATCCCTTTTTAGGAGGTTTTTGCCCCCAGGCTTGTATATACGCTTATAACGCTAATGGGTCACTTATCTTTGTACATCCTCTTGGTAATACATTCATTCTTGTGTGTTGTGCTCCAAGCTTCTTCTTCTTCCTTGTGTTGTTCGCGTGCTTCTATAAACCTCAAACTCCAACAATTTCTATCCGAGCAGGTTGCCGCTTCATCTAGGGCTTCATTGACACCCCTCCAATCACAATCTCTGAACCGCATGAGAATTGGTGAGCATACTCAAGGAGATTAGGAGTTCAAAACTGCTTCGCTTTATGGTGTCCAAATCGCGATATCCACTCGTTTTGAGCTCCGAACGCACTATCGAAGCACCTATGCAGGCAACTTCATCTTTTTATGCCAAAATATATACAAGTTTTGGTTCACTAGTATAAGCGCCTCGAAGTCTACTATAGGTTTAGCAAAACTCGGCAGAATAATTCTGTTTAACTTTTTGAGATACAATCATTTTTCTACATCAGGATATTTTACCTAGTGGCCATGGCATCATGTATTGGTTGCAAAAGGACTGTGGAATATTGTGCAGGGTGTTGAAAAACATCCTATTACACTTGCAAACACAGTTGCTAAAGGTGATGTAGATGGCATTGAAGATAGTGATATTCTTCAGGTTCCTGTTCGTGCTGCGGTTCCTGCTGCACCTTTTGCAGAGCAACTTCATTGGGATAGTAGAGATGCTCAGGCACATGCATTGATAGTCTTGTCTATCAAACCTACCATTATTCCTCACATTTGCTCTTGCAGAACACCAAAGGATGCTTGGGATACACTTACCACTTTATACCAAGCAACGAATGAAGCTCGTTTTGCTTACCTCCCAAAACAGTTGGAGAGTGAGCACATGAATGAAGGAGATTCCATGGACAATTTTCTGACAAAGATCAAAGATTTGAAGATGCAGCTGATTTCTGCTGATGAAATCTTGATTAAGAGTGTGAAATCTAACATGGTGTCCTCTTTGCCCAAACTTTAGGCACCTGGTAAACATGTCTGTGAAGACTATATTTCTGGGCAAAATGCAACGTTCCTCCTTCCCAAAAGATGGTCTAGTTCTAGCTACTCAGAAATTGTAGCTTGTTCACAGTGATGTCTATGGTCCTATGCAGACACCTTCTTTTGGAAACTACCTTTACTTCGTGACTTTCATTGACGATTTTTCTAGGCATGCATGGGTGCATCCACTGAAAGCATGTAAAATAGGCACCCTCTGTTGTGATCGAGGGGGGGTACATGTCTTTTGACTTTAATGAATTTCTTGCTGAACGTGGGATAAAACGAAATAAGTGAAATATGAGACTACTAAGTCCTTGTTCCAAACATTCCCTCCAACTTTATCCATGCTTCCCCTACACCCTTGATACTTGCAAGGTGATGAATATATCGATTGCTTAAAATCATACATATAGTGGACAAGCTTTTCTATTTCTAGATAGAGTCATTGCATCTAGTCCTTGAACTCAACTTGAGGTTGTCGCCCCTCATCGAGTTGTAGGAATTGTTACCCCTCCTGCTTGGGTACTCCCTCTTGCACCACTTGATGATGATGAGGTAGCACTTTGAGCATTTGGGCTTGTGCACTATAAAGTTTTTGAGTAGCTGTTATGTACCAACCAATTTCTCCTTGTTCTAACCTCTTCATTTCTACTTCAACTTCATCATATTTGAAAGCGCTCAAGACATGTCTTCTATGTTTGGGAGTTGCTTCCATTGAAGCGATGTACTACTACCATGGAGGTGGATGCCATAACTCTACTATGTTTTAACTTAATCAAACTAAGCTCAAATTATCTCTCTTACATACTCTCATAAACCTGCTCAGATACCAGTTGTTGGTTTTAGAGACAAGTAGAGAGCGAGAGAGAGAGAGAGAGAGAGAGAGAGAGAGAGAGACAGAAAGAGAGAGACAATAGAGAGATGAGAAAGAAAGAAAGCTATATTAATATCTACTGAAGGTCAAAACTGGCCTATGAGACAAAACCATATACATTGATGATCCTCCATAAATCAAGTAAATAAAGGCAATAAAGTAAATTAAAACTCAATTCTAGTATAGGGAGGTGCAGCTGAGTAGCCTCCTTTCCAAAAGATGGTTCAGTTTGAGCTTCTCATAAATTAAAGCTTGTTCAAAGTGATGTATGTGGTTCTATCAAAGTCACATGGGGACGGGGACCGGTGCTAAGAAGGGTGATGTCCCTGGGATGGGGACGAAGCTTAGGAAAGGGAGTCCCGGGGACGCATCCTCGTGACGACACCAAAAAAGTGCAGATTTTTTAAAAATAATCAAATGAAAGTTTTGTACAATGAATGTGTTAACACATGAGATGACCAATAACAACAAAACCTTAGAGAAAAGGTGGCTTTAAGTAGCAAAGCACGTTTAACATTCAGAGTTGACTCCAAAAAGGACAAGTGGCAAGTCATATGTATTTCATTATGTCAAAAACAAGATTATAAATCATCATCATCATATGAAATTTTCATATGAAAAAAGCTAAGAATCAAGAGTCAATCATCATCTAACATACATGATATGGAGTAATCATGAGAACAAAAAGATCCTACATCATACGCTCGATCGACAAAATGACTACATATGACTTGAACATGAATGTACAAACTACAGTATAAATGTAATGAATGTAGTTCATCAAAGTGGGGAGTCTCATTTTTTGCAACACAATCAATGGCTGTTTCTTCTTCATGCTCTTTATTTGCCACTTGATTTAACCCCTATGCGACCTCCCATCCTTTGAAAAGATCCCCTTCCATGCAATGGACCCTTGCTCAAGCCTTCAAAGTTCACACACATGAAATGCTTGAGCCTTGCTATGAAGCCTCTAAGTGAATGTGTGGCTGGATGAGCTCAAATGAGGCTATCTATGCTTGTCCATGAGGTTCAAACAACCTTATAGATGTCTTAAAAGAAGGCACAAATAGATAGGTAAGCAAAATCGCAAACGGAACTCAATTTTGGCTCCTAAAAAATCTCCCTCCAAACTTCCAGATCTTCGATCCCTTCCCGGACAGCTTCCATCACATGAAAACGTCCCGAGGGCAGATGGCTGTTACAGACGTGTGTGGGGGATGGATGCCGTCCCCATTCGGCGTCCCGCCTCCAATCAAGTCGGGGACAACGTCCCGACATCCCTAGGGCTCGGGGACACGTTCCCATGTGACATTGGTTCCTATGCAAATGCCTTCTTTTGGGAACTACCTTTACTTTGAGACTTTTATTCATGATTTCTCCAGGCATGCATGGGTGTATCCATTGAAAGCAAAGTAGAAAGTGTTTATGTGCTTCAAGCTGTTTTTGGTTTTGGCTGAAAATTTGTCCACATGTAAATTCGGCACCCTCCATTTTGATATGGGGGGAATACATGTGTTCTGATTTTAATGCATTTCTAACTAAATGTGGGATAAATCATTAGTATGCTGTGCCATATACACCTCAACAAAATGGAGTTGTTGAAACAATGCGCAGGTCTCTCATGGAAATGGCAAGGTGTATGGTCAAAAGTCAAGCTTTACCACATAGCTTCTAGCTTAAGGTTGTTATGTGTGCATCATTCCTTTCGTAGATTGATCTCTTTCCACATAGCTTCACACTTCCTTAAACATGAGTGCAAGTTCCTGTTCATCGCATCACTCCCAAGAGGAATTTGTTGATATATTTAGGTAGTGATGTGTGTGAACACACTTGGGACCACCGATGCACTTTTTCCCCTCTTTAGGAGGTTTTTTTCCCTCGCTTGTATATACGCCTATAACCCTAATGGGTCACTTATCTTTTGTGCATTCACTTGGTAATACATTCAATATTGTGTTGTGCTCCAAGTTACTTCTTCTTCCTTGTGTTGTTCGTATCATCATAATCAATACCTTTCTTTTGTGTAAAACCTTTGACTACTAGTCATCCTTTGTACCTATCAAGATATCCATTTGCTTTTATTTAAATTTTATTTACCCACTTTGTATCAATTGACTTTTTACTTGGAGGAAGTTCACATAATTCCCAAGTTTTGTTTTTTCCAATGAATTTTAACTCATCAATAATATTTGTAACCCACCCTTTTATCTTTCAAAGATGTACTCTCTGTTAGCGGAATCAACAAAACAAGGTAATTAGGTCAACCTTCCACTAGGGAAAACCCAACCTGCAGGTCAAAATTGTGCCCATTCAATAAATCACTCATTAGAAATTAGTGTAATTGCAAGTTCAACCAATAAGTTAGGCTGGTTTCATTGTACCACTAATAAATGATGCCCATTGTAAAGGAGAAACCAGAAGGTACACTCAAAGGAAAGCTAGTATTCAAAATATACTTTGTTTCTTATGGCAAACTAAGGACATATGAGAAGTGCATGATATTTCATCTTAAAATTCTATTGGCATTGCTTGAAAACGAGAAGAGAGATTTGTTGGCAATGTTTATTCAAGGCATTCTTATTCATATACTACCAATGAAGCAAGTTGGGAATCTCTATGCACAAGTTTTATGACTGGACTTGCAGTGCATAAATTAGCCTCTTATTATGAACAAGCATTCAACACATCCAATCTACTTTAGTAGCGAGTAAAAAAAAAACTTCAGGTGGCAGATATTGACATAGTAATTCAGCCAGATACAACTTGGGCCATACCTTTCTCTGGATCATAGTTTGATTCAAACACGTCATGGGTCTGCATATCAACATTATTGGAGTGCGGAAATGAGATGTCCTGATCCCCATCTTTTAAATGAACTCCTAGCAGTAAACTGTAATCCATGATTCTCTCAGATTCTAGATATTTGCAGTCTTTCTCCATTTGCCTACAAATTCGAGCAAAAAGTTCAATTATTAGTGTCGAAACACAAAAACGAACATAAGTGAACTAAGATGTGACAACCTTATAATTTCATAATGTCATATAAGAAGTTGGCATGGAATCACAAGTGATGAGTATGTAGATGAAACTCTATATAGCACAAAAACATACAACACCAAAAAATTAGTTGCACAGGGTACTATTGTAAATAATCATATGATCAAAACTATATTGAAAATGTTCATAAAAAGTCACAACAGGATGCTATCAATAAATAATGATATGCCTGATTGATTCCAAGCATACGTAACCTGTAAATACTTTTCAGTTCTGTGTACAATGGATTACCAACCATCAAAGAAAGCCTCTGGCAACAGAATAATAAATCACAAACTATCCTTTGAAGACAGATAAAAGTCCTCTGATTACCATCACTAGGCCGTCCTACTCCCTTACAACTTACTCAAATATATTCCCACGAGTACTGAAGTAGATTAAGAGGATGCAAAAATAGAAGACTTGGATAGTTCATCTATGATATTGAAAGACTCCATAGACTGAATTTTTAACTCAGGTACAGAAGCATATCTAATTTTTAAGGCAGACTATAAAACCATATCTAAATGGCAGACCAAAATGTAGAGTCGTCTTTTCAAGGTACAACATTAAGATCTTTTGCTTGCTCATAGACACAGTTCAGGTCTGTACATCAGGCAAATGCATTTGTCGCATTCCATAAGACAGGTCTTTCTCAGAGGTGCCTGATCTCCAACAAAGAGCATGGATTTGTCCTTTTGCTTTTTGTTAATCCAGGCATATTCAGGAAGGTCTCTTGACCTCAATGTCCAAAGATGGCAAGGAGTCGTCGTCACCCACGCTCTCATCCTCATCCTTGTGTTCTCAAACTCTCAGCTCACAGCTCTATCCTTTCACTAATGACATCTCTCCCTGAATTCCTTGGTACAATTTGTTTTGGATTCCCAAAGGTATTTATACAGATTCTATGAATTTATTCTGACATTAACAGAAAAGCTAAATAAATATTATATGGGTTGGAAAGGTACAATACTGTACCATTTTGTATTTCTCTACAAGTCCAATGATGCTCACAGAAAAAATAAGTAAAAATAAACTGGTTTCATATAGAATGCAGCTTGGCAGAATAGATAACCCATTAAAACCAAATGACTACAAGAGGATATCAAAAAGATCTTGGAAAAATGTATCAATTTTACCCACATAATTATTATATATCAGCCAGTACACTCACCCTAACATTTTTCGCCTTAGATATGAATCTAGCTGAAAGACAACATTCAAATCCAAATCCTTTTGTGGAGCAAAACCAGCCGTCTCACCCTTTCTGGCAGTGCGACCCTCAGAGGACCCTTTAAGGTCATATATTCTGCTTATTTGATATTCAGAAGGCAAGACATTTCCCATAACTACAAACCAAACCTGCAAGACAGCACACTAATTGATACATTATGATCTCAAGTCCAAAACACGAAAGGGCTGCAGTCAAAATAAATTTTGCATTTTGAATCCTTGTGAGCAGAGGGAATTCAATATATACTTGATAGCTTACCTTCTGGCCACCGGCAGGCTTGAGAGCGTGAAGCCCAAAGAACTTTGTAAGGAGAGTATCACGATAAGATTGAATGTGTTGATAATAACTCCTCAACATTCTCAATAGGGTCTGCATCATACGTGATCTTTAAAAGTAAAAAATACAGGTGATAATAGAGCCTTCCATAGAAACATTGACATTATCAGAAGTCTATAGAGCTCCTAATTCTGTGAAGGGTATTTACAAGAGTTGTGAAGGAAGAGCTACAAAGAATTTCACATCAAACTATGGATACAACTCTTATACTATAATGCAGGCATCTCTTTCTTACTTGAAATTAGTTTGTAACTCTCCAGACCGCTATGGTAAAGGACATTGTTGGAGCTAGAATTATCGCATACTTAGCTAATCCATAATCATTCACTCAAGTCTTCCTCTTTATCCTGTTTGGATTCAATTTCACTTTACCAATAAATTTCTATTTTCCAATCTAAGCTTTTTTTCCTTCTCTCTCACTCTCTTTTTCTTTTTGGGTGACTAAACAAACAAATAAAGAGAAGAACAAGGAATAATTTCTGCAAATAACAAAGAAGAAAATATGTGAAACCTCTTTCTTAATTACAATGATGTCTACCTGCATTTCCCCAGCTAGTAGCCTCCTACTGTTCTTTCTTTTGCCTTTACCATCAACTCAACAAAGGCATCCCCAGAGACAACAATGAACAATAAGTAAAATTACAACAAACAGATCAGCCTTTCAGCATGCACCAATTAGTCATCTGTATAGCAATAATGCCCTCATGCTTCAGTTATCTTCTTTCAGATACTACTAGATGAAAAAAACATTGTGCTGCTGCTGCTATCCTTACCTTTACCTCAGCCTTCCTCAGAGTCTTTATCATGAATCTGGAATCCTGTGAGAGGTAAAAGATGCATCCACTTTTACCAGGAGAAGGGAACTCTCGCAATCCTCCTGTTGCACAAATGGACTGGCAGTAGCTCAAAGATAGAAGTTTGGACATTTCCCGCAGTTTCCTGTGAAGTGAGAAAGCAGTTGTCAGTCGAATACATTTAAAAATGTATAAGATTTAAGCAGACTCTAGAAATGAATCATAAGGGAGAAAAGATCCTCAGACATGGAAACCCTAGAAACACAGCAGATGTGTGTGTGTTTGTGTGTGTGTGTGTTTGTGTGTGTGTGTGTGTGTGTGTGTGTGTGTGTGTGTGTGTGTGTGAGAGAGAGAGAGAGAGAGAAAGAAAGAAAGAAAGAAAGTGTTTTTACGTCTATTAGGAGGCCGAACTCGGCCTATGAGACAAATCAATGTACATGGGTGTATCTTCTGTCAATCGGAAAAGAGAAAGTGTGTGTGTGTGAGAGAGAGAAAGTGTGTGTGTGTGTGTGTGTGTGTCTGAGAGAGAAAGAGTGTGTATGTGTGCACGCATCTTGCACATCTCTGTGTATGTGTGTGTGTGTACATATACATATACCATTATATGTATGCATAAGTACACACACACATATATAAATACATATATATGCATACATACACACACACACACACACACACACACACATATATATATATATATATATATATATATATATATATGTGTGAGTGTGTGTGTGTGTGTGTGTGTGTGTACATACATACATATATGTATGTATATATGTGACATGTGTATATATGTATGTATATATGTGTGTATATACATGCATTTAGGGGGTTGTGATACCATCGAGCCTCCCCTCCCTATGCATATCATATTTGTATCTCACCCATTGAGCATATAGTGTGCATACCCATAGCACCCCACACCCTTGATGCCAGCTACTATCCCTCCTTTTATACCCGTTTGCAGTACTCACACTTTATTTTCGTTTTGGATCACAGTGGATTGGATCATACTGATGTATATGTTTTGTCTCATAGGCCGATTTTGGCCTCTAATAGACGGTAAAAAGTCTTTCTTTCTCTCTCTCTCTCTCTCTCTCTCTCTCTCTCTCTCTCTCTCTCTCTCTCTCTCTCTCTCTCTCTCTCTCTCTCTCTCTCTCTCTCTCTCTCTCTCTCTCTCTCTCTCTCTCTCTCTCTCTCTCTCTCTCTATATATATATATATATATATATATATATATATATATATATATATATATATATATATATATATATATATATATATATATATATATATATATATATATATATGTGTGTGTGTGTGTGCGCGCGTGCGCGCGTGTGCGCACCCTCGCGTGTATGTTCATGTTTTCTTAATTTTCTAGACTCATATGCAACCACCCTACCATCCTATGAAAGAACACATCCTATCTGACTACCACTTGCATCACATGCAACCACAAAAGGCTTTCCCATTTCTGGTATTTTCAAAACACAATTTTCAACGACTTTTTGTTTCAATGATTCAAATGATTTTTGACATGCGTCATTCCACACAAATCCTGCAAATTTTTTAGTCAACTCTAGCTATCTTAGAGAAATCCTTAATATGTGCTCTTTCATATTGCACCAATCCTAGAAAACTTCTATCATCCCTTACAGTTTTAGGAACTCGCCGATCAACTATTGTTTTCACTTTATACTGGTCTATACGAATTCCCTCTTTAGATATGACTCTTCCTAGATACACAAGTTTATCCTTAGCAAAGAAACACTTAGCTTCTTTCCATACAATTTGTGTTCTCTAAGAGTTTGCAAAGTCTTCTTAAGATGTGAAGCATGCTCAAAATCATCTTTAGAGTATACAAATATATCATCAAGAAATACTAAGATGAATTCGTCTAGGTAATCATGAAAAACATTGTTCATCAAGCACATAAATGTGGAAGGAGCATTTGTTAATCCAAAAGGTAAAACTGTAAACTCATAGTGACAATATCATGTTCGAAAAGCTCTCTTGGGTATATCCTCTGTTTTGATCCTAATTTGGTGATATCGAGATCTTAAGTCAATCTCTGTGAATATAGTCGCTCCACTTAATTGACCTAATAAGTCATCTATGTGAGGGAGTGGGTGCTTATTTTTAATTGTTCTTTTATTCAGCCCCCTATAGTCAATACATAATCTATAAGAGCCATCTTTCTTCTTTTGAAACAACTCAGGTGCACCCCAAGATGAAACACTAGGTCTTATCAAGCCTTTCTTCAAAAGATCATCTAATTGAATCTTAAGCTCCTTTAATTCATCTATGATAAATCTATAGGGTGCTCTAGAATATGGTTCACTCCCCGGATAGAGGCCAATGGCATGGTCAATCTAGCTAGGTGGAGGTTTACCAGGCAAGTCTTCCGGAAATACATCTGCATATTCTTTCAGAAGATTTTCTACATAATTTGGAAGACTTTCATTATTATCTTCATCATGCAAATTGTTCACATACACTACAAATGTCCTACAGCTATCACATATACCTCTAATTATCTGCATAGCAAAAATGAGAATAGGCTTAAGGCTATGGGCATCATCTATAATGTGGATAGATTCATCATCTATCCTTAAAGAGATTGTTCTTTGTTCGCAAAAATTATTGCAGAATTCTGAGTCCATGCCTACGATTACATCACTCTGCAAAAATTATTGCAAAATTCTGAGTCCATGCCTATGATTACATCACTCTGTTTCATCTCAATTACATGAAAACTTCCAAAAAAACACCTATCATAAAACGTAAATGCAAGGTTTTCTGTATTCTTTCCTATAGTGTAGTTGTCCATTAGCCATCTCTACAGGTCTTGTTCTCTACATATTTAGGGGTATCCCTAAATTCGATACCAATTTGAAAGATAGAAAATAATGTGTACTATCCGAATCGATAAGAAACCTGATTCTATGCATAGAAATCATACCCAAAATCGTAATTACAGAAGCCTTTGGGAGACAACTAGCCACCATGCAACCTAAAACAGAGTTCGGGCACTTACCTCCATCATCTACTTTCTCAATTGTTGTACTTTCCTCAATAATGTTTATCGCCTTCGATTGTGCAAGCCGAAAGATTGCCTAGTTAAGACACTCGTGTGTTCAATGTCCTTGCTCCCCGCAATGAAAACACCGACCAAAACTTTTTGTCCGCTCAATAAAATCAAGGTCTTGTTGCCAATGGATGTGTTGACACCTCCTTTGATTTTCCACTTTAGCATGATTCTTACCTTTCTTATTAGAAGATGGAGTCTTCTTTGAATTGTTCATGTTCATTGCAAGAGGTCTTTGTGGCCTATGTCCCATCGCAATGAATCTGGATCTATTCGCCTTCTGCGAAATGAACTTCTCCATCTTCTCAAAATTCTCGGCCATCGCAACAGCGTCGAAAAAATCGACACATCCAAATCCCTTGACTTGATAGAATAGTTCCTCATGAAGCCCTTCAATAAACTTGCTCTAGGCATACTAGATGTTCCCGCACCTTCATCAACTTCATCATTCAACTCCACGAACAAATTTGTTGCACCTTCTGGTTGCTTTCCACCTAGCTTCTGAATAAGCTCCTCTTGCTCACACACCTTTTGCGTCAAACCTTCCATCGTTTCGGAGGATCGATTTTGCTCTGATACCACTTGTAGCAATTCCTCAATCACAAGCTTGTGATCACTCAAGCATAATGGAAGAGAAAAAAACAGAACTTGCACAGAATAAGATAAAATTTGACGTAGAAGAGTAGACGAGATATGACTCAAAGAAAGAGAAATTATGAAATTATAGATGTGGATCAATCGATACAATAGTTTTGGAAAATAGCTTCTTGACAAAGCCTCTACCTCTCGACCACCCTCGAGCTATCACAATCTCATTCACACTCGCACTCTCAATCACACTCACTCTGAATCACAAGGTAATTCTCTGATATCTGGCTTCTTCCTCTTTGATGTGCAGGTCTTCTTATAACATAGTTAATCGACGCCCAAAGAAGTGTGTGATCCACCAAATTTAGAAAAAGCCGATTCTCTGCAAAACTTTCGCAAAAGCATGTGTTTGTAGTAGTGAAGGGCTTTCTTTAGCACTACCTATCCAAAAATAGAAGAAAAAGCACAAAAAGATGTATCCAAAGACATTTGTAACTAAGCATGACAAAACGTAAGGATCAAATCAGGGATTCAAATAGAAATAGAGAAGCCCTCTTTTTTCTTTTTTTAAGTACCGAAAAAATATGGCACTTTTACAACCCTTGTCAGTCAAGACAGTGAGGAATTAGCTTAATGTTATGAGAAATACTTTTATTCAATTTTTCGATATGCACAATAGTGTTAGATATTACCTAGGTCCAAATCCACTCCCGAGTATCACTTTTGAGCCTTGCAAGTTTGGAACTTCTAGAGAGAGAATAAAATCAAGGAATTTTCTTACAATGAACTAAATGTAGAGCCCTAAACGAGGTACTTAAAACATGATTCACAAAAATTTCACAGAGAAACTTTTATTCTATTATGCATTCTCTATCTTTCTCTCATACATAATTTTTCCTAATTCTTTCATCTTCAAGTTCAACTTTCAGCCAAAAAATATGATACCAGTAAGGTCTAGAGAGAGAATATAGAACTTATCATCCCAGAATTTTGCCTACATGCATAGAATGACCTAACTTTCCATTCTAAGCACTATCCCCATAATGTAAGTCGAAAAGTTCAAAATGAAATATTTAACTATCGAAAGGCCTATTAAAATTCCTCCCCCCTTTTAGGAACTATGTCCTCAGAGTTGGAAAGAAGAATAATGTGCCAAAAAATTGTCTAAGTTCCCCAAGTCCAATTTTCTATTGGATATGTGTACCATCTCACAAAAATCTCTACTATAGATATATACATAAAAACATACATGCATACATACATACATACGTATATAAATATATAAATACATACGTACATACATACATACATACATACATACATACCATTGTCACAGGGGGACGTGTCCCCGAGCCTGAGGGACGCCGTCCCCCCTTTCAAATTTCTTGGAACAATGCAGCCGAGACGGCTGGCATCCCGAATTTTTTTTTGTTACAGGATGCCGTCCCCAGGACGCCGTTCCGGGATGGATGCTTGTTATGACGCCAGTTTGGGGACGCCAAAAATGGAGGGAGCGGCAAAAATTTCAAAAAATTTTGATTTTTGAACTTTAAAAAAGCGCGCCCATATTCTCTCTCTATACTTAGAACTTATGGGGCCCCAATGCAACTATAAAAGAAGCCCTTGCTGCCCTCAAAACACACATCACACTTTCAGCTTCCTCTCTTGAGCTCCTTTGGTGTGCACCCTTGCATATTCAGCAGCCCTCTCCATCCCCTTAACCTTTGGGATTCTCTAGGAGAGTGATTTCAGCAGCCCTCCATTATGGCCTCTTCATCAAGCACATACAAGAGAAGGAAGGTCGTCGCAAAATGGTCATGAGGGGAAGAGGTGGAGTCTCCTATGTCCGCCGGAGAAGGAGGTGGTTCAAGGCCATAGACATGCAAATTATGTAGATACAAAAGGACCGGTGGAGCAAACAAGGTGCGTGCCCATCTTCTTCATGAGAGTGGCAATGAAGTAAAGTTTTGTAATGCAATCACTTCGGAGAAAAAGCAAGAACTTCTCAACAAGCTTGCTGTGAGTGATGCCCATGTGCATGCCCGTCGTGCTTCACAAGCTCCGGTCAACCCTGCATCATTGTGAGAACTTCTACCTCTGTTTCCAAGGAGGCATCTTCATCAGCAACGACGGCTCGACCTCATCCTCCTTCCACACTAAAAGATATGCCATCTGTAAGCTCCACACCATATGGACGTATTCATCGTCAACAAACCCTTGATGATAAATGGAATCCCAAATTGAAGGAAGAGGTTGATATGGAAGTGGCGAGATTTTTTTATCATGACCACATACCTTTCAATGCAGCCCGGTAAGCAATCATAATTCATATGGCATAACTGAATTTTCAATTTACCTACTTATTTGCATTTTGAATAATGTTAATTCTCCTTTTGTTCATAGATCACCGTACTTCAAGGAGATGGTGAAAAAAGTAGAGGAATATGGACCACAATATGTTCCTCCCACTTCAAAGAGTTTGCATACGACTCTATTAGACAAGGAGAAGAAACTTGTGGAAGCCGCGTGTGAGAACATCTGAAAGTCATGGGAAAGAAATGGAGTGTCCTTGCTCGTAGATGGATGGAGTGATACGCAGTGGAGATCTATCCATGGAGTTGTCGCTTACTCTCGAGGTGAGATGTACTTCATATCATCCCATGATGCATCTGAGACAGGAAAATCAGCCGATGTGCTTGCTTCTAAGTGGGCAAGTGCCATAGAAATGGTGGGTCCAGCCAATGTTGTAGCCATGGTAGCAGGTGGGGAAGTGCAGCTGCCCAAACCATTGAAAATATGTATCCTCATATCAGTGTTTGTTTTGTATGGCTCATTGCCCATGTGCATGCCCGTCGTGCTTCACAAGCTCCGGTCAACCCTGCATCATTGTGAGAACTTCTACCTCTGTTTCCAAGGAGGCATCTTCATCAGCAACGACGGCTCGACCTCATCCTCCTTCCACACTAAAAGATATGCCATCTGTAAGCTCCACACCATATGGACGTATTCATCGTCAACAAACCCTTGATGATAAATGGAATCCCAAATTGAAGGAAGAGGTTGATATGGAAGTGGCGAGATTTTTTTATCATGACCACATACCTTTCAATGCAGCCCGGTAAGCAATCATAATTCATATGGCATAACTGAATTTTCAATTTACCTAATTTGCATTTTGAATAATGTTAATTCTCCTTTTGTTCATAGATCACCGTACTTCAAGGAGATGGTGAAAAAAGTAGAGGAATATGGACCACAATATGTTCCTCCCACTTCAAAGAGTTTGCATACGACTCTATTAGACAAGGAGAAGAAACTTGTGGAAGCCGCGTGTGAGAACATCTGAAAGTCATGGGAAAGAAATGGAGTGTCCTTGCTCGTAGATGGATGGAGTGATACGCAGTGGAGATCTATCCATGGAGTTGTCGCTTACTCTCGAGGTGAGATGTACTTCATATCATCCCATGATGCATCTGAGACAGGAAAATCAGCCGATGTGCTTGCTTCTAAGTGGGCAAGTGCCATAGAAATGGTGGGTCCAGCAAATGTTGTAGCCATGGTAGCAGGTGGGGAAGTGCAGCTGCCCAAACCATTGAAAGTATGTATCCTCATATCAGTGTTTGTTTTGTATGGCTCATTGCCTAAATAATATACTCAAAGACATTGACGCTTTGGATTGGATTTTTCCTTCAATCAATGAGGCAAATGCATTAGTGAGCTTCATCAACAATCATACATGTGTGAAAAATGAGTTCAGCAAAATATCTACTCTTGTTTTGCTGAAATATGCTGAAACGCGATTTGCAAATACCTTCATCATGTTACACCATGTTGTGAAGTGTAGTGATGTTTTAAGAGGCCTACTATTGAGTGATGAATTTGCAGCAATGCCAGAGGCCTCCATTGCAACAAGAAAGGAATTCAAAAAACTAAAACTAGCAGATTATGCAGCATGGTGGGAGAATATTAGCCGCATAGTGGATATTGTGCGACCACTTGTATACTTGCTAAGAGTGGTGGATTCTATGGACCCATGCATTGGCAAAGTATATGAAGCTATGGATCAAACTATAGAGTCACTTAAGAAGCTAGTGCAAGAGGATGAGAAGTATGAAGAAATTTCATCAATATGTGTTCGACGATGGAATACCTATTACTCCCCACTCCATGCAGCGGCATTCATGGTGGACCCTGATTTCCAAGATAAGAAACAATATGCTGATCCGGAGGTAGCAAGTGGATGGAGGACGATATTGGAGAGACTTGTCCCAGATAATGCATCGAGGAGGCTTATTAGAGATCAATTATCCAAATATAGGACTATGAAAGATGCTTCATTTATGTGCAGATGTCCAAGATAGGTTTCGTGTCGGCGCGGCGCTGCTCTATGGTGGGAAGATTTTGGATTTGATGGTCCTGAGTTGCAACAATTGGCTATACCGATACTTAGCCAAGCTTGCACTACAAGTTCCCTTGAGCAACTATGGAGTGTTTATGGACATCGGACATGTAGCCTCTAAGAAGAGGAATAGACTTGGTGTGCAACGTGCTAGTGATCTTGTATTTGTCAGTGCAAATTTAAGGATGCTTCGGAAGACCCAAAGCATGGCTTCAGATCCTTTTACAGAATGGGAGATGGAGGACCAGGTGCAAGGTGAAGAACATGAAGAAGAGGCACATGATTCAGAATACTTTGAGCAAGTGGAGATTCAGATTGCACCATGGGCTACCACCTCTACTGATGTAGCATAGACTCCCCACTTGGATTCTCCCTGATACTTTAGTCTAGAGTTATCTTAGATCTATCATGATTCATCTATGCCATATGGGCCATGGCTGTATCTTTTTTATTTTATTCATGATATGTACTCTTTTTGATATATGATATGATGATTATTATCCTAAATCGATGTAATCTTTTTTGACTAGATCATTTTAATATGGATATGTTTCATTGCTTTGGCCCTTAAAACTTAAATATTGTCTATGGTGTATGAGCCTTGAGGTCACATGTGGTTTGTAACTTGTTCCATGTTGTCTCTCATATGATTGATAGCTTGATCAATGATCAAATTGGATAACATAAGTTAGTGCTCAGTTTATATCTAAAGTGTGGAAGCAACGCATCACATGTTTTCATATATTTCACTTTGAAAGGAATATTTTTACTATTTTCTTGTTTATTTGTGCTCTTATAAGCTAACAAAATCCTTATGAATGGTTTCCCTTTCAAATTAGCCTTAAAATCAGCATATTTTGAGTGCCGTCCCGGATTGGCGTCCTCGGGACGATACAAGTCCCGTCCCCGACCCCGACCCCGGGACGTCACTGTTCCCCGGACACATCACCGTCCCCTGGTGACTATGATACATACATACATACATACATACATACATACATACATACATACATACACACATACATTACACACACACACACACATACATATATATATATATATATATATATATATATATATATATATATATATATATATATATATATATATATATATATATATATATATATATATATATATATATATATATATATATATAAAATCCAAAATAAAAATCGAAATTTTTATTCATTGTGAGAGATTTTTATATATATATATACATCGTAGAGGTTTATAAAATCCAAAATAAAAATCGAAATTTTTATTCATTGTGAGAGATTTTTATTTTCTAAAACATAAAGCTATGTACCAATGCATATTTAACACCTTTTCGATGTACCTGACATG